>CAHIKZ030001613.1:3705000-3725000 GCA_903632075.3 Acanthosepion pharaonis | reverse complement strand
TCATATAGCGAGATCAGGACAGCTTGTAATAGATAGATAGATAGATAGATAGATAGATAGTCTTACCCAAAGTGCGTCAGTGATAGGAAGCAGAAAGAATAGGTTTGAATTTAACTATCAAGTCAGCAATAAAAAAAGAAAACATTTAAGATCAGGATGGAGTAAGTGGGGTCTTAGGGCCATTTTGTAAGGCTGAATGTGTAATAGTTGTAGCCAAATAAGGTGCGCCTTCGTTCGACCAGATCTGATGGGGGAAATCAAGGGTGGGAAATTCGGTTCAAATTGGATGGAAGTGAAAAATAAAACCGTGAATGAAGTATAAGGGGAAGAAAAAAGAGAAACATGGGAAAAGAAAATTAACAGAACAATTGTCAGCCATTTGGCAGCAGGAAGAAAAAAAAGTGAAATTTAAAGAATTAAATAAAAGAAAAATGAAATGGGAGGCAAAGTAAAGAGAGTTAGAGAGAAGGTAAAATTAGGGAAAGAAGATTGGAGAGGAAGAAGTAGTAATGAAGATAAGGAGTTTAATAAAAGAGGAAAGAGGCGGGCAAAGAAAAGGGAAGAGATGTTCAGGAGGTGAAGGAAGAGGTAATCATTATAAAGTAGAGAGTAGGATAGAAATAATGAAGGTAAGTAAGAATGAAATCTAAAAAGAGTTATCAAATATAAACGATAGATTTATTAAAAAGAGACTAGAAGAAAAAGAAGATAAAAAAGAAGCGAATATGCAAGTAATTGAGAAGTGGAAACACGAAAATAACAAAATGAAGACGAAGACGAAGAGATGAAAGAGGAAAGAAACGAATATGCATCAAGATTAGAAAAGGAAATGGAAGGGAAAGAGAATAAACAAAAGAAGAATAAAAGCAGAAACGAGAAGTAGAAAGAATGAAGAAGAAGCAAATATGCACAAAATTGAAAGATGGGCACAAGCGAATTTACGAAAGAGAAGAAAAAGAATAAAGAAGAAGAAGAAGAAGAAGAAGAAGAAGAAGAAGAAAAAAAAAGAAGAAGAAGAAAAAAGAAAAAGAAAAAGAAGAAGAAGAAAAAAGAAGAAGAGGGAGAAGAAGAAGAAGAAAGTAAATATAAATGACAGAGGGACAAATGATTATGTATAAAAGTTAGAGAAGGAAACGAAGTGGAATAGAATAAAAGAAGAAATGAAAAAGTGTAACGAATATGCACATGCATATCAAAGAAGAGGATACTATACAATGATGAAGACAAAGATGATGAAGAAGAAGAAGGGGTAAAAAAGAAGATGAAAAGAAACGGCAAAGAATTTAGTATGCAAAGAAGATTTGAAGAAAATGGTAGTAGAATACAATTTACAAAGAAGATGAAAAAGAAGAAATGGTGGACGCGAACAGAGAGGAAAAAGATAATCAGAAAAGAAATAATATTTTTTCTACTGGAAAGGTGGAGAATGGGAAAAGCAGAAAGCAAAGAATACGAATGATAAAGAAGTAATCAAATTGAAAGAAAGAGACAAAAGAAGTTGAAATGATTTTGTTTAAATCATTTACCGAAAATATTTCAAATATAAAATATATATCAGAATGAAATGATGGACGAAAAGGGAATTTAGATGTGAGAAAAGGATGAGATTGAAAAGAAGGAAGAAAAAAAATACATCGAAACGTACTTCAAGCTTTTCAGAGAGACTTCAGAAGTAAATGCACCAGAAATAGCTGTAGTGAAGTACCCTGAGGGACCACCAGAGGGAAACACTGTAAGTAGATGTGATGCTGAGCAGGAGACCCACAAGAGTGACCCATAATGAAAGGCAGCGCCATTGATTTTAGGCTCTATTTTTCATTCAATTATTTGCATCTTCATTAACTCTTGTTAGTTAACTCATGGATCCTTGCCTTCTCTGAAGGAAAGTTCAGGACGCAGGAAAAGGCTGACATTTTGTGACTTAGTAAAGATAAAAGACTAAAGAGTAAAATAGAAGAAAAATTATGAATGCTGGAGGCAGCAAGGAAGGATGATTACGTACAATGAAGCTCAACTCATTTAAGGAAAAAATAAAGACTTAATTCAGTTTTCGCTGAAGAGTGCTTGTCCATAAGTGGAATGCTAGCGTTTTTATTTGTATTCCGTTCTTATTAGAATCACAAACGTTCATACATAAGATATGGGCAATATAAAAAAGATAATAAACTTAACGTACTCTTCCAGAAGTTTCCCACGACTGGCAGTTTAATGTCTGAAATACGCCATGAGGAACAGTAACTCATCTTTTTTAATTAATATAATTTTGCTTTGTATTTCTACCTTAACATTTCAAATTGAGCACACAAACACACACACACACACACACACACACACACACATATATATATATATATATATATATATTGGGCATTTAGGCAGCAATCCTTCATTTATACATGCTTCATTAAAAATGGCACACAAGCTTTTTAGTTAAGCTTTTTATTTAATTTTTCGTGTTCCAACACAAGAAAAATTAAATAAAACGCTTTATCTTGGCGCCTTGTCTGGCGTCTTTACTGAAACACACACACACACACACATATATATATGTTTCAGTAAAGACATATATATTCACAGTTCAATACGACGTAGCAAATATTATTATAGTTTTTTTTTATATGAGATTATAATAAAAACATTTTTAAATCACTACACAAAAAGAGTTCATGTTTCAATGCTATGATTGTACTTCCTCAGGCGATGGTTGGTAAGTTGTGATAAAAATGATTTCTTAGGGAAATTTTAAAATAAATCGTTTTCTCTTTACCGACGTTAACGTGGTCGCATAAAGTCAGAATTAATATATATTTATATTTATTTTTCTCTACCAACCTGAATATTCAAGAATCTTATTAAAGAAAAATATGCACTTTCCGACAGGATTCAAAAGTTTAAAATGATAAAATCTGTTGGATTAATATATATATAATCTACTTTATATATATATATATATATATATATATATATATATATATATATATATATGTATGTATATATATATGTGAAAAGTGTGTGTATATGGATATAGATGGATATGTGCATGTGTGGATATGTGGATATATTTATATATGTCTGTACATGGGTATATGTATGTGTGTATGTGGGTACACGCCTATGTGTATGTATATACGTGTATATGTTATTGTGTATCTGTGTATTCGCATGTGTTTTTGAACATAAAAATATAGGTCCTTCCTCGATTAAATAATCGTTATACTTATTTTTATATGTTTATATTTCATTTGTAACCTGCAGTCGATATTAAATTTGTCAAATTTTCTCAATTGCACAGCGGCCCTTTCAGTAAATGTCGTTCAATTTTACTTTCCTTCGCCCCATCTCTCTCCTCCACCTCGTCTTTCACTCCCTCTTATTCTGATCTTCAACATTAAATCGTCTATGGCGTGTGTATGTCACCACGAAATGTATCTTTATGCATTAGACATCCGACAACATTCATATTTCTCTTACTTAAACCCCTTCCACTCACCTCTCCTAAAATTCTCTCTGTTAAGGTTTACCCCTAATACTTACACTCTCTCTAAATTCTGTTTTTATTTCCGGAGTTGCTTTTTCTGTTTTTTTTTTTGAATATGTAGGTCTGATGAATTGGATCGTATTTACGATTCCAATAGAATAAATTATGACCATGGAATATTAGTGTTTAAGCCTTTTTTATTATATATATATATATATATATATATATATATATATATATATATATATATATATATATTAGAAAAGTCTGTATAAAAACTTCCTATATAGAGAAAGTAAGATTTGGAAAAACACATATTGTTATATATTAATAGGTAATATTTAAGATAAATAAATGTACAATGAGAATTGTTAAAATTATTTTAATCAAATGTAGTTTTAGAGATAAAGATCCTTTTATTTTAACCGGTTTCGCCTGCGTTCTGGGTATGGCGATGAACTACCTCCAGTAGCAAAGGCTCTGATCAGGAGTATTTGAGGATCGTGAAACCACCTTTTAATTGCTGATGTTTCCAGATTCGGGGTTGCAGCACCAGTTAGGGCCCTAGCTATGGGCAAATAGTTATCCCTAAAACAGGGCTCAAAACACTATGAAAGTATAAAATATGTTTTAATGTCAGCAATACATTTTTGGAAGAAATTATTACCAGTAATAGATTATTAATTGGAATATATTTTAAATAAAATACCAGCAATAACATTCTTGTTGGTATTAAATAACCCATTGTTTTATTAACGGTAATTTTAGCGGGGGAGATTTGTTAATTTGTTCATTTTTTTATTTATTTGGATTTATTTTTTTTTGTTTTTTATTTATTTTTATTTTATATATTTTTATTTACTCTATTTGGTTTTCGATTTTTGAGTAATGTAGTAATGTTTTGTTATCGTTATATAGCAGTTAAAGCTATTTTTACATCCAATTTTTGGATTGGTTATTGTAGTGGAGAAAAAAATCAAACATTCGCGGCCTGACAATTGCATCTAGCATGAAACAGCCTGTCGCCTCTCAGTGTTGACTTTAATGTTCACTTTCCCATTTATATTTACATCTTTGATATTGAGCACTTTGTTCCATAAATATAGCACGCCTTAAAACTCTCTCTCTCTCTCCCTGTATATATATATATATATATATATATATATATATATATATATATATATATATATATAAATACAGGTTGGTGTGTATAGGTGTATGTGTGTATTTGTGTATGTGTGCTTTAATCATGAATTAAACAACAGTAAATTTACGTCCAGGGTTTTACAACGTTTCACCATTCTTACCGTATTTTCTGTTGTTACGATGTCCGATATTAAAAAAAAACAAACAAAGATAATAGGAAGAAAAAGAATATAGATGAATTTTGCTAGATTTGGCAAAAAATTATTTTCAAAAATTCTGAAACTACCAGCGAATCTCGTTTGTATATATATATATATATATATATATATATATATATATATATATATATATATATATATAATTGAACGTTGAGGCGACAGACTGTTTCATGCTAGACGCAATCGTCAGGCCACGATATGTATATGGCCTGACGATTGTGTCTAGCATGACTGCCTGTCCGCCTCTGACTGTTGACTTCAATGTTCACTTTTATATTTACACACGCTCTATCTCTGATATTGAGCACTTTATCCCATAAATATAGCACACCCTAAAACTATATTTCTTTATAAAAAAAATGTGTCGATATATGTGTTATTATCTTATTATTATTTAATGAAATATATATATATATATATATATATATATATATATGAAATAAATAAATCCTAATGAGCCAGTTACTACCTAGGTTTCATCTCATGTTCTCATGTAGTAGGTAGTAGATAGCTTAATAGAATTTACTTATTTTACCTTTGTTTTACTTAGCGTATTGAGCACTCTTTGTTTTAACTTAATAGTCGCTATTTTTTTTCTTTTTACCAGAGATTTAAGGTGCAGGAGGATTTCTTTAGCCTTCTTCGGAAGTTTCTGGTTATTTCATTGATTTTTTTTTTAAGTTTTTTCTTCGGACGCCAATTTGTTTGAAAATTGTACTAGCCATATTTTTTTACCGACCTCGTTTAAATAGATTTACACTATATATATATATATATATATATATATATATATATATATATATAGTTCAATATTTCTTTGTTCATAATAGTATAATAATTATTTAGATATTATTAGTTTATTGTTTTATAAGTGCAGTCTCGATATTTAGTCTGATCGGTCCGATAATGTCAAATTGGCGGCTGATACCAAAAACGACCTTCAGTCGTTAAATGGGGCAAAGCATACCTTGTTAATTTTAGCCCCTACAAGACTAAACAGCTTTCTATAAAATATCTAATCTCCAGAAGAGTGACTCGATACGCCTTCTCGCACAAAGGTTCTCTTCTGACATGAATTGGAAAGACTATATTGAATCCATTGCTAGGTCAGCTGCTAAGAAATTTGGTTCAATATGCCTTGCTAGACAATTTTTCTCTCCAGAATTTAACTTTCATAGCTATAACTCTATTTTCCTCCATGGTTTGAATATCGTTGCTCATATGATTCAGTACTCCTGCTATATATTTATGGATCTTTGATAAGATCGAAAGAAAAATCTGCAATATTATTGGTTCTGATCTGTTGTCTCGGCTTCAGTGTCTTTCCTACCGACGTAAAGTTGCCTTTCTGTGTCTTTTCTAAAATTGATTATCAGTGTTGCACCAGAAGGTTTTCTCGCCTGAGTTCATCCTTCAAATCTATAAATCTACCATTAGTGTTTGCAATAAAAACTGGAGCCATATGTGGTCTGATGCCCCGCTGTTCATCCCGGGGTCCAGAGAAGGATATGCAATGTGATAAGTCCTGATCTGGCATCTCGTCTACAGACATTTTCTCATAGATCTGATATGGCTTCCCTCTGTCTTTTCTAAAAAATATTTTCATGGCAACTGCTCTGACGAGCTACTTTCAATGGTTCCCCATATGGATGAATTTAGGCCTGCTACTAGGTTGGCATCTCGGTCCTATCCTTTCACTGTCGAAACACTTAAATGCTACCGCCTCTTCTGCTCCAGCAGATTTTTCACTCGCATTTCTCGACAGTGGAATTCCCTTCTTTCTACTTCCTTTCCCGATATCTATAATCTTCAAAAAATTCAAATGTAATGTCAATCCTGATCCTCGTTCTTCTCTTTTTACTCTTGCTCTCACTCTTTGTAACCCCTTGGGTGATAGTGCCTTGCTTGGGGTGAAGTGCTTAAAAAAAAAATAAAGCTATTTCTAAAGAATTTATGGATTCAAATCTAGGGACAACCGTTATCTTGCCCTTCTCTGCCTAAACTGCCTCTTACTATGTAATTTTCTACCTAGAGTTCCTCTCCCCAGATTTTGGTCAGGGTAAACCTCACTGTAACACACACACACACACACACACACACACACACACACACACACACACACACATATATATATATATATATATATATATATATATATATACCACTAATACTATTACTCAAGCAGCTTCTTTTCTCGCACCAATCACCAGTGGAACTCTCTTCTTCCTGCTTGCTTTCCTGATAGCTCTAATCTTCAAATATTCAAATGTAATGTCAATCGGCATCTTCTGAGGCCTTGATCCTGATCCCTGTTTTTCTCTATATCTTTTCCTCAAACACCCCTTTTTTCACTTTCTGTTACTCTCTGTAACCCTTCGGTGATAGTGGCACACCGCCTTGCTTGGGGGAGAATGCTTAATGCATAATATATATATATATATATATATATATATATATATATATATATATATATATATATATATACAATTTCATGGTAATTATGCAGATGAGCTCTTCTTTATGTTAACTAGACTTTATGAATTTAAGCGCAGTACTACATTGGCGGTGAGGTCTCATCAATTTACTGTTGAGTTTCTTTTCTCGCTTGCGGAATTCTCTTCTGACTTCATGTCTTTTACTCAACTTTAATCTTCAAAAATTTAAATGCAATGTAAATTGCTACCTACTATCCTCCTGATGACTCTTTTTTTCTTGCTCCTTATAATTGTTTCTTTTTTTAAATACTTCCAAACCCAGTAACACTTGGGTCTTAGTTGCTTTACTCCCTTGCTTGGAGTGAAAATGAAAGCTGAAGAGATAATTTCTAATTTACCAAAGTATATGCAAATATTCCACCATTTCATAGAAGGGATATAATTATCTTTGAATATTGTAATTTTTTTCTCGATTTAAAATGTTATAACTGAGAGTTTATCAGTTTATTCTTGTTCACATGTTTGTTAAGAAGATACTCGTCCACTTTAAACAGTGTTAAAATAATTATAGCAAATAGTTGATAGGGAAAATCCTGTAGTGAGACCTCCTACAATCGCTATTACTGAAGTTAGGGATGGTTTCTTATATTTTTATGGAATTACATAAAGCAAAAACCGAAAGTGACGCCGTCAAATTGATACAACAACAGCAACTGAAAAGATTACGGAATAACAACGACTGCATATTTTTCTCCCAAAACAAGGATCAGCTTCTCAATAAATTTTATTTGGCTGAACCCAGTGCCCTCCGCTGCTCGAGGTTGAACGAATTTACATCATGCTTTCTTGACTTCAGAACTCCATGTTTTCTTTAAGCTACAGATAACAGGATTTTATTTTGGAATTTAAAAACAAAATATCGCACATCTTCAAGCAATTTCGCTGTGTTTTTATCCATTTTAACAATTAAATATAATAAACACTTCTAACCTACTTTTTTACGTCTTCAGTATCGTTAATTTTTTTTATGATCAGATCTCTTATACGAATAAAGAATTGAAACGCTTATCTTATCTTATTCATATAACTAACATTACGTTGTATATTCAAAATCTGTCGAGAAAATATTCCTACTGTAGTTATTTGTGAGGGTGAGAGAGAGAGAGAGAGAGATAGAGAGAGAGAGAGAGATGTTCATCAATATGTTTGTTGCAGAATTTATGCTAAGTAAGATGTGTCAGAATGGGAAATTGTGTGAAGGCCTAAAATGGGCGTGTACATTATGCATTTATCCACAACATATAAATTAAATGAACATATGAAGACAATTCAACTTGAAGAAATCAAGGAAAAACAACGTAGTTATAGATTTCAACAACAGATTTGGCGTTCACATTATTAAATTATTGAAGAACTGATGAAGAACTATAAGTAACTGATTTACACTTAGTTTAGACAAAATACGACTGCACTTAACTCACAAAAAAACATGATTCTTATCTGATATTTTTAATTAGAACAGTGGGGAAGATCCCTTATATCAGGGGTCGGCCACCTACTGCACGCGTGCCAAAAATGGCACGCCAAGAAATTTCCAAATGGCACGCAGCATCAAATGACATCACGAAGTCCGAACCAACAACTACTACAACGCAAAGAAGATATTTAACTGTTTTAATTTTAATATATACTAAAGTATATACTATATATTACTATATAAAATATATTGTAGAATAGGTATATTGAATTTGACTTGTTTAAAAATACGTATACTGTTGGCACACTGAACGATTTTAAAACACTAAGTCGGCACATAGTTAGCAAACGGCTGCTAATCACTCCCCTATATTATACATACATTAGATGTAATTATATCGACGTCGGCGGCTTTATGTCGAATCGTAGAATTTAATTTCTTCTTTGCTGATCGCTTCTTTATGTTGATGGTGTTGGTGACTAAATTCGCCATCAACCTGCAGGTTCAGAAATAGAAAGTTCCAGTTTCATGAAAACAATTCACCCGTCATCAATTCCTTACCTCATCAGAGTAGAAGAAAATGCTGATGAAGTGAATTTGTTTATGGTGGAAGCTCAACAAGGAGGAGGCTAATACTTAATATCATGAAAAGGCGGCTGAAGTTTCGGGACACATAATGACGAAGCATAGGCAAAATCTTCGTACCGATAATTTAAAATTACAATGGAATTTCAATGAGAAGGATCACCTCTTGAGAAGTAAGCAGAGCAACAGAAAATAGGATAGTTCAGGCAATTAAAGGAGATATCTAATTGCCAGTGAAACAAATAAAACAAAGTAAAGATTACTGAGCTGTTACATGATATCTATCCTTCTTTACGGCAGCGAATGTTGGTTGATTTCCTCAAAGTTGAAGAAGAGACTCGAGGCAACGGAGATATGGTTCTACAGAAGGATGCTAAGTATATCATGGACTGATCGTGTGAGCAACGATAAAGTCTTAGAGAGGTTGCAAACTTATACTTATACTTAACATCAGAAAGAGGCAGTTGGAGTTTCTGGGACACATAATGAGAAAGGAGGGCCTGGAGAATCTGATACTCACGGGTCGAATAGAGGGAAAGAAAGACAAGCGTAAACAATGCGTGACATATTTGGCAGTCTTAAGTGGATGACAGAACGTGGTGTGGAGGAGGAAGCAGAGGAGATGAACTTGTTGAGAGCTGCAAGGGATAGAGGGAGGTGGAGAGCCATGATCGCCTACGCCCTGAAAGGAGGAAGATCAACTTGCCCAGAGGGGACCCAGACGCTTGATTTCATGAACTTTCTCTGCGGCACATTTCGAATGAGACATGAAGAATCCAGTTATGAAAGGGCAAAGAAGTGACGCTGAGTCTGTTATAAAATCGCAGTTAAGACTGTATCAGTTCAAAAATTCGTCTGGATATACCTTAAACTTTCTACATGAAGAATCCCGGCATGCCAAACCCTGTCAAACGCTTTCGAGATGTCCAAACCAACAATCCATGCTTCACCATACTTATCTGTAGCTTGATAGATTCTTTCATAAATAATTGTTAGCAAATAAGCAACTGAACGACAGAAGCCGAAGCCATATTTCTTGTCTGAAAGAAAGCCCTGTGATATGCGATGCTTAACGAATTCACACTTGATTAGTGCCTCAACTAGTTTCCCCCAAAATTGGTAGTAAACTAAGAGTCCAATATTTAAAAGTGTAAGAGACTTTGAAGTTCTTTAGTAATGCAACATTATTGGTTATTCATTTTTCTTTTAATGGTTGTGCTAAAACAAAGCAAATACAGTTAATGAAATAGAGTATGATGTCATTATTCGCGTAATCGCCAATTGGGGTTTTGCTTAACTGCACTTGGCTCGTGCAAAACAAAACATGGCACGTGGAACTAGAACAGTTCTCCCCCAGCGAACGAAATAAAGTGTTCAGTTCGACATTCCAACCACCTGAAGAAAGCCAGAGCGTACAACGGCCGAAACGTTGTGATAAATATGGCAACAAGGATGAGGACAATCGTTCGAA
Source organism: Acanthosepion pharaonis (assembly GCA_903632075.3). Classification (NCBI taxonomy): domain Eukaryota; kingdom Metazoa; phylum Mollusca; class Cephalopoda; order Sepiida; family Sepiidae; genus Acanthosepion; species Acanthosepion pharaonis. The sequence continues at coordinate 3,714,190 of CAHIKZ030001613.1, read as the reverse complement.
TAATGTAAATAATGTACGTAACACCTCATCTCCGAAATATAGATTGATAAAAAAGATTTTGTGTTAAAAGCTTTTCTTAAACAGAGAATACATTGGAAAACATATTTGAAAATAACAAAATATTTTAAAAAATATATAGAAAAATAATCAATTTAGGAAATATGATTCATTTGCATGATGGAAATTTTAAACTTATCGTTGATTAATGAATCATATTTGCCTAATCCATTTCCAATTTTAGTTTGCTGGGATATTTTATGACGGGTGTTTGTATCTCCTCTGTCAACAAGTGGGCTTATAATATTTTATTATTTTTAGACATATCTAGGATAAATGATTTATTATTACCTACGGAGTTTACCATTCTACGTACCGCGGTTAATGAGGCCCAATCGTCCTATTAAAATTTATAATAATAAAAAATAATGTAATGCATTGTATGTATTATTTTTATGAATATTTTTACGTGATAAATGGCCATTATAAAAGTGTCAATGTGCCCTGAAATTAAAGGTTTCTTAAGAATTGAAATGTGTTTGGTTTTGAGCTGAATTTATCACTTTTACAAAATTTCTTCTTATTCCCAAATAATTTTTACACATAAATTCGGATTTGAATCTTTTTTTCATTCAATTTTAGAAAAATAATCCAGGATTTGAGATTTAGTCTTTAAAAAGAAAATTTTAAAATAAAAATTAAATTTTATCAAATAAAATATTAAAAATAGACGGATAAATGTCTAAATTTCCCATCATGCAATTGTAATTTCGATCAAATCCCTTGGTGTCCACACACCTTAAAGAAGGGCAGATAATCTGCTTTTGTGATTCAATATGTTTGCATATAATGTCAGAAGAACGCTTGATGAGGTAATCTTCACTGAGTTAAAATTGAAGCAGCCTTTTTTTTTATCGTATCAGCTTTTTCTATTTTTTCTATCTATCAGCAAATTGACAGATTCAAATGGTAGATTATCTAATCATTGTTTTATTTTTAATTCTTTATCTTCTTTGTGTCCTTGTTCATTTCTCTTATTTTTATCTTGCTTATTTATTAAATATAATTTCCCCTTTTTTCTTATCTTTAATCCCATCTTTCCTTTCTATTCCCCTTTCTATTCTTTTCAATATTCTCCATTACATTGGTTTTGTTTTTTTTATCTGGTACGTTTCTCTTCGTTTCTCATTCTTTCTTTGATTTCTTCTTCTTTTTCATTTTCATGCGTCTTAATTTTCAAATTTTGTTCTTTTGATTCAAATCTTTTTTCTCTTTCTTTTTTAACATCTTTCTTGTATTCTTTCTTTCTTTTCCTTGGTTTATTCTTTGTTTTTGTTCGTGTTTTTCCCCCCTTTTTAATTCAATTCTTTTACAGTATTTCCTTCTTTTTGCCATTTTGTTTCTTTCTTCCCTTCTTTCTTTCCGTAATGTCGTTTCCACATTTCTTTTTCTATATTGTACTTTAGGAGATTCTTTCTTTTTAGTCTTTGTTTCTTTCTTTCTCTATGTGACTTCTTTCTTTGTTCTTGGCTTATTCTTCCTTCTCTTTTCTCTTTCTCCGCTATTAATCTTTCTTTCTTTCTTTCTTTCTTTCTTTTTTCTTTCTCACCTTTTTTCTTTTTTACATTCTCTCTCTGTCTTTTTGTATATTCACAGTTATTTCAGTAAAGTCTCCTTTTTCTTCCTTCTTCTTCTTCCTTGCTCGATTTTTAAATTATTTATTCCACTCATTCTTTTATTTTATTTTAAACTTATTCTCTCATTATTTTTCTTTTTATTCATTTTCGCATTTTATTTTCTTTCCTTCATTTTTTGTTTTTTTGTTTTTGTTTTGTCAGTTTCCTTTTCCTTAAGAGATTCAAATAGTTTAATAATTCAGCGAATCTCTTTTTCAATTTCTGTAATCATTTATCTTTTGAATTTGTTAAACTTCATTTTCCTTTCCGATAAAAACATTATTTCTTCTTTGTTTTGAAAATATTTACTTCCATTTCAATCAAAATCAATCAACTGATAAAAATAAACCTGAATATTGTGTGACAACATCCTTTCAAGGAATTCTTACGATTCTTTTTCCGTATGCAGTGTCCTGTCATGGCGCGGGCGACAATGGCTCTACACAACTTCCTGTCCTCTGTGAAGCATATTAGTTTGGGTCATAATTATCAGGCGTTTTTTGTAGGCGAGTTATTTGTTAATAAAAATACTGTTTTGTTTCTTATGAAAATATCATTTTATTTTCAAGATATAAAAATGCGTGTCGATAATCATACACTCCGGAATATCATTTAAAAATATTTTTGTTGAATTGTTATATTTCGTTTTTCATACACTATTTACATTATTTGGACTATTGTCCTCATCTTTTTTGCCATATTTATTACAACGTTTCGGCCGTTGTACGCTCCGGCCTTCTTCATGTGGTTGGAATGTCGAACTGAACCCTTTATTTCGCTCGCTGGGGTAAACTGTTCTAGTTCCACATGTCATGTTTGATGGATGTCAGTTATCAGATATCTCCTGTTAATTTCTCTCCCCAAGTTCTCCACTGCCTTAACCGGGTATTGAACACTCACTTTGGGTCGTGTCACAGGATCTAACTAACGCCTTTATCCACTGTGCCATGTGTCCTTGAGGAAGAAGGCCGGAGCGTACAACGGCCGAAACGTTGTTATAATATGGCGACAAAATGAGGACCGAATAATGTAAATAATGTACATAATACCTCATCTCAGAAATATAGACAGATTCTTTTTTCATAATAATTATTGTTTGGGAAAAAAAAAAAACGCTTGATAATTATGCACCAAACTAATAGTAAGATTTCTGTTTTACTATCGCTGCCTAAACCATGTTCTACAAATCAATTACACTAACTAAAGTACTTGATTCACTGCTTTCCCTTATTTCTTTTGTTTTCAGTATGTCGTGTGAGCTTCAAATTCTCCAAACCCTCTTTCCTCATTATGTGTCAAAAAAGTTTCAATTGCTTCTTTCTATTTAAAAGTTGAAGTTATTTTTGTTTGTTGCAATTTCCGTAAAACCTCGCCGTTATTTACATGTTCAGTCCATGGAACTCTCAAGATCTCTCCGTCGAAATATATTTCAGTTGGCTCAATTCTCTTCTTCATCTACGAGGAAAAATTCCAGTATTCAATGGGATATACGAATACTGAGGAAAAAAATAAATAAATAAGGGATTGAAGAAGAAAAAAATTAAATTCTTGTTTAACACTACTTGGTATAGTTAAAGCAGTAGGATAAATAATGACTGTCTCTTTTTCTGATACAAATATCTATGTATTTAAATAAAATGACAAATAAAAAGCAATAATATACATGTAACCCTACGAATATAATTCATCCATATTATTACCACGGAAAGTCGAAGAAGTACAGAGAGATCAATATCACCGTATGACAGAGCAATATTTCAATGACAGCTGGGGTGGTAGCAACTGTTAGGGTCCTAGTTATGGGTAAATAGTAAATCCACCCCCGGCAAAAAAAAAAAAATAAAATAAAATAAAATAAAAAGAAATAAATAAAATAAGATTGAAAAATAATTTATAGCGAAAATAGCAGCGATACATTTTATATAAAATTACCAACAATACATATATACATACTAAAATTACCAACAATACATTTATAAAGCAACATGACCAGCAATACGTTTAATAATAGAATTAACAACAATACCTTTAATAGAAAAATGACCAACAATACATTATCTATGTTTAAAATACGGTATTAAATAACCCATAGAATTATTGATATGCCGCTAAACAAGATCAAACAACCTACATGAATGAACTCTTTCATGACATTAGTCCATATAATAGCTTACAATTTCTTAAAGAAATCAAACTGTATTCCAAGATGCAACTTAAAAAAAACAAAAAAAAAAAAAAAAAAAACAAACTACGGCATAAAACATATATATCAAGCTTTCTCGGTGATATGTCCGGGAAAGGGATCTATTTGAACGAAGTAGCTAAGTGGTTTTGGCTACTATAACCAAGTAGAATACGGTAGCAATAATCGACTGGTACGCGTCGTAGTCGCAGGTAAGAAGTGTAAATCAATGGCGCAGTCCAATGGGCGTCGTTATAGACTTAGCTCTCAGACTAAGGCTCTTTGACTCACCTACACGTCCGTCGATATTTATGACGGACACCAGCCAATCATATTCCAGTGAGGGGAAACAGAGGTGTACGCATATTCCCTTATATCACTCGGAATCATGGGCACACAAACATGTATATGCACAAAAGCTGAGTATTATCTACCAGGTATTCAATTGTGAAAACAGAATAACATATACCATATTTTATTACTTAAAAACTGCGAACAACAATAAATTTCAGTATTAAATGACCCATAGCACGTTGCCAGTAAGCAAACCAAACTACCAACTAATCAATGAAAGCACCGTTTTTTTTTTTTCATAATTATAGAACTGGCTCTGCATTTTCGGAACGGAGATTATGAACCGTTGTTTACATGCTAAAAGTATTTCTTTACATTATTCGGACTGTTGTCCTCATCTTCAGGTGGTATATGTTGGAATTTCGAATCGAACACTCTTATTTAGTCGACTGGAACTAGGATGTTCTAGTTCCACATGCCGTGCCTTTTCCGGATATCTCACTTTTTGTTCACCTCTGATGTTGCCAGGTATTGAACTCGTAACTCTTTGAGTCAAATCTTTAGATTACTTCAACCAACGATTTTATCCACTGAGCCATAGGACTTATGAATAATATGGAACCTGGATGACATTCACTTTCGGACTAGCAAAAACAAAAAGAAATCGTGGGGGACAGTTCTCCATATGTAACGCATAATCAACGAGATAAACAAGATAAAGATTATCATGGTCTAAGGATCCTTCGATTTTGAGTTGGCTCAGTTTTATTTTAAATCATTTCATACCAAGCAAGGCAATAAAGCCCCTAAAATGCAAGGTGTTACTGTATCTGTCTATATTTCTGAGATGAGGTATTATGTACATTATTTACATTATTCGGAATTTTATTGTCCTCATCTTTGTCGCCATATTTATTACAATGTTTCGATAACATCAAAGATTGCAATATGAGCACTTGCAAAAAATGGTTGCTGAAGACATTAGGTTTATAATACCCAGAAAGTCGTACATATTACACAGATGTCCTCAAGGACACAAGGCACAGTGGATAAAGGCGTTAGTTAGATGCAGTGACAGGACCCAAAGAGTGTGAACTCAATAACCGGTTAAGGCAGTTGAGAACTTGGAGAGGGGAATTAACAGGAGATAACTGATAACTGATATCCATTCTACCCCAGTGAGCGAAATAAAAGGTTCAGTTCGACATTCCAACCACCTGAAGAAGCCCGGAGCGTACGACGGCCGAAAGGTTGTAATAAATATCGCGACAAAGATGAGGACAATAGTCTGAATAATGTAAGTAAGGAGTTACTGTGTTTGAAATAATATAAGAAAAAATATTATGAAGGAGCGAGGAAAATCGAAGACAGCAATTTAAGAGGACAGAAGATAACGACTGGCATTGCATTTAATTTTTTTTTAAGATCAAACTTGATTAGAAAGCAAGAAGATGGAAGAGGGTTCCACAACCTAGAAGTCTAAGAAAAGAAACTGTTAGCATAGAACTTACGGTTACATTAGTGAGATTGTCTCTTGGATCATTACTAATATAACGTACTTGTAGTCTTGTGGGAGAATATTTCTGCGTATTCCTGATAATGAAACATTTTCATAATCGTGTATGCCTTCTCTCTCTTAAACATGACATACCAGTGACAAGGCATTTTATGAATCTCTCATTCAATGTGCCAGAGCAAATATCTTTCTAACAGCTATCCTTGGACGAGGTCTATTTAAAATGACACCATCTGTTCGACTTCTGACATTCTGAAAGCTCAAACATTGCAATCTCAATCCATCAGTTCCATTGCAGTTAAATGTAAGGAAAATAGATATTTGTATAAATAAACGTACTGACTGTGAATTCTCGTACGTATCTATACAACGCCACTCGCTGAGGTGCTTGAAGTCCTCCTTGAAGCGACGTTGAAATATTTTGAAGAGGTTAATAGAGAGCTTTCCAAGTTGCCAATCAAAATGAAATTTTATAAAGTAGGTGAATTTAAATATATATATATATATATATATATATATATATTCGCCTGGAAGATGCACGAACGCTATCTGTTGGTACTAAGATGTTGAATCTAACTTTGAAAGAAATATCACACTTCCTAGTAAAATCAGTTAAACAGGCAAGAGTTATGAAATTGTTTTTTTAGTCTATTTATGCAAAGGTGTTGATTTTGTTGAAGTAAGATCAAACTGAAAATGGAGTACCATTGCCATATTTGTCGGAGAATAATTATTACCCACCCTCCAACCTCTCTCTCCCCCCTCTCTTCCCCCTCTCTCTCCCCCCTTCTCCCTCTTTCTCCCCTTCTCCCTCTTTCTCCCCATCTCCACCTCTCTCTCTCCCTCTCTCTCCCCCTCCCACCTCTCTCTCAAAGGCGGAATGTGGTGATTCTCTCACTGTTCCATTGGTAATTCCATGGAAAGTTCTCGGACGAACTACATTCCTTGGTTCCGCTAGGTCTAAACTTCACGGCTCTGTCTAGCAATGCCACTTAAATAGTAGCAACCCCCCACACATTCCCTCATATTCCACCGATGTGAAGTAAGTTCCACTCGAAGAGTTCTTTCTCGCGAGCCACTGCCATATGGAATTGACTCCCAAGAGTATATTTCCCCGATTACTACAATCTTAACCTGTTCAAGTCTCCAGTTAACCCTTATCTTCCGCTCCTGTCCATATAAACTACTCTTTAACGTAGCCCTCTACCTCGAGTGGCTCCGGGACTTGTACAGGGTGAACGTTACTGCTACAATTTTTCGGATACACCTTCTGTTATGAATAATCAAGAGTAGACTCTCCTTGTTTTGTTACTGTCCTCTTTGACGAAGCTGTTTCTGTTTACTGGGACTATAAGAGGTCACTATACGCGAACATTGTATTCTCAGTTGAATAAAGCTTTCTTAAAGCCTACAGCTGCGTAGTTTTATCATTACACCTCCATGTATATTTGCGATATATGGAACGAATTTAATTGTTATAATGATTACCATTGTTAAAGATATTTACAATAACTTGTTTTGAATATACTATATTTTATTATGCAGTCAAAAATAGGGCATATATATATATATATATATAAAATACTTATAAACAAATATCCAAAGTTATACGTCAAAGAAATATTTCATAATCTTTTTATGATTCTGGGACATTTGTGTCCCTAGACAAATGCGTGTCTGGTTAATTGCGTATCTATGATAATTGTTTTGAAGATTTTAAAGGCAATTACCATAAATTAGGAAAAAAGCATACGTAGTAATCATAAATTTAAAAAAAAAATGAATTAAAGGAATAAAATTAAAAAAAATAAAAATTTATTTTTGTTAAAATGCAATGACATATTAACTATTTTGCAAGACCGCTCTAAACATCGCCAGTATGTTTTTATTGTTACATCGGCGTTTTTCTTATGGTAGAGATAGCTGTAATTTTCTTCGTCCGCAAATATTTTTTTTTTTACCAGCGTGCGATTTTCGACAATTAGCCATGAGTTCCAAATAAAAATATAATCTATAAAATCCAGAATCTATTAGATGTTTGTGGTACGCACTTCTGGATTATACTGAAATTGCTAACTAAATTTTCTCTTGATTTAAAAAAGTTTTTCTCTCTATTTATAGAAAGTACCTTAATGCTTGTTTAGAGTAATTAAAAGTATTGGTGTGCAAATTTCTATATTAAACAACTTTTTCTTTTCTTTCAAAATTCATGTTAACTAGCGTTTTGCTTGCTTAGAATAATTAAAAGTTGGTTTGCATCTCTTAAGAAAAAGGATGTATGGTAACTTCAAAAAATTATCCGAGGTACGCAATTATGCAGGGACATATTTTTCGAGGGAAGCAAATATTCAGGTACGCAATTGTCCGGACACAAATGTCCTTCCACTTTTTTTATACTAATGTTAACCCTATACAAGGCTCAACGTTGAGTGAGTCTGGAGTCAGTAGTTCACTTTCTGAGCGACTGATCGGTTCAACTCTCTGTCTACGGACGGAGAGGAACCCGAAGGAGGCTACGCCGAAAGGCGGAGTCTCCTTCGAGGAGGTAAAACCGGCCCTGAGCCCGTTTATACGGGTTCAAACGGGCATATTTTTGGTTCGAGCCCACGGGCTCGGGAAACCCACAATAAACAACCGACCTTGTGTCACATGTTGCCCCAGTGGAGGGGGGGACTCAATATCGTGAGTCTGGAGGCGTTTGTTGGGTAAGCTACAAGCATAAAGTCGAAGTTTATGCGTATGTGATAACTTGGTTGGTCGATATATTGTACGGCATATCCACCTCAATATGTTACTTAATTCCGACAAGATTTTTAGAATAGGTTCGAATGTCATATGCCTTTCTTGTAAGAGATCAGGTTTCATTGATATATTTTTGTAAAGAAGGTTTTTCTTAAGTCAAAACTATTGCTAGTAATATTTTATTTTTAAAATATATATTGCTCGTAATATTTTTTTTCAAAAATGTATTGCTGGTAATTTTTACTATAAAATCTATTTTTATACTTTCATAGTGTTTGACCCCAATTGAAGGAATATCTATTTGCCCTTAGGTGAGAGCCTATCAGGCGCTACCCGACCCCGGGTCTGACTAGACCTGGAAAGGACAGTAGTTAAGAGGCGGTTCCACACACCACAAAAGCTCCCGATTAGAGGCCGTGCGAACGGACATTATCGTCATACCCAGGACGTATGTGATAACGTTTAACCATAGACATGATAAGTTTAAATTGTAGCGGTCGGGAAAGCATCCTCCTTGGATTCTGTTCTAGAAGTTAACAGTTCTTGGGAAGAATCTGTCCGAGTGAAACTTTTCCTTATTAAAAGAACAGGGCAAGAATGAAGGTGTTTCGTCTCAATCTATGAGACGAGGTAGCTAGGAGGGTTAGACATTTAGGGGAACTAATGAATGCAGCTCGTTTTCATGGAAATGTTAGTAGAGTAGTGAGCGGCTTGAAATATTTCGTCTCTGGGAAAGTGGGTGTAATCTGGAAAACAATCAGTCAGAAGCCGCGTAAAAGCTTT
>CAHIKZ030001613.1:3627500-3700000 GCA_903632075.3 Acanthosepion pharaonis | reverse complement strand
AAGTACTGGGTCTATATTTTTTGGGGAAATGTCCACACTAATCAATAATATTATCATATATATATATATATATATATATATATATATATATATATATATATATATATATATATATATATATATAAATATAGGATTGTATACGAATAAATTCCAATAACCAACAATTACTATTCTTAAAAAGAATGCTCAATACAGAGTAGATCAGATAGAATTATTTATTTAAAAATTATAACATAATATAATTATAATTTTAAATGAATAATTATATATATATATATATATATATATATATATATATATATATATATATATATATATATATATATAAGATTAGTGGTAAATATACGCATACATATGCAATCATATATCATCTAAAATATATATAAATATACATACATACATACATACATACATACATACATACATACATACATATTTGTATAAAAAATAAATCCAAATCCAAATAAATCCAGGTAGAACTCAATGTCCGGGACAGAGTAAGGATATAATAAAAAGGTTTAAACACTAATATTCTATGGCCATAATTTATTCCATTGGAATCGTAAATACGTTCCAATTCATCAGACTTACAAATTCAAAAAGAAAACAGAAAAATAAAACAACTCCGAGAATAAAAAAGAAAATTTAGTGCGAGTGTATGTATGAGAGTGTGGGACGAATGTTAGAGTAAATAAAAGCTATAGGGAGGGGTAACAGACGAGAGAAGAACAGGAAGGTCTAAAGATGAAGGGGGGATGAAAATTTAACAGAGAGAAGTTTTAAAGAGGAGAGTCAAAGACGGTTTAAGTGAGAGAAATATGAATATACTCAGATGTCTAATACATTAAGGATACATTTTGTGGTGACATACCCACATAACAAACCAAACAAAACGAAGCTATGGTTAATGCTACCAAATGCAATATTACCAGCACAAAGACTGCTATAAGAAAACACTTGAAACGGCCAAAGAAAAAGAACCCAAGAATGAACAAACATTGAAAAATGAGACATAAAACGTAAAAAGATTGATAAACAGACATCTCCCGAGGTGATAACTGCCTTTAGCAAATAGACTCGGACAGATAACTAACACTAACCAAAGTCAGCACGTAAGGACTAGGTCGAAGTCTTTATAATCCGTGTTTCACGCCGAGCGGTCGTCTCTGTTTCTTCTTCTGGGTAGCCTGTCTCTTGAAGAAATTGGTGATCATGACTCTCCACAACTTTCTATCTGGCCTGCTTTTCTCCCTTTGTAAATACCCCGCCCCACTGTTCCACCACCCATCCACACAATCCCACCAGGTAAATAGCTCGTTTCTTTCCCCTACCTCTCACTATGCTCTGTGAGGGTTAACCTTTCCAAGACATCCTTCCTCCTTATGTATCCATAGAATTCCAGCTGTCTTTTCCCCGATTTTGAGTTTAAGTGTTCTTTTTGTTGCCATGTTCATTAACGCTTACTTCCTTAGAAATTTTGAGTATCCTTCTGTACAACCATATTTTTGCTGTTTCTACTTTTTTTTACTAATCCTTGGGGACATTGTCCAAAATTCACTGTCATATATGGAGGATAGATATCATATAGCAAACCAAAAATCTTTTTCTTTGTTTCTAGCGAAATATCTCTGTTTCTCAGCACTTTAATTAGCTTTCGGTATGCATTTTACACAAGACCAATGCGTGTTCGGATTTCGGTGGTAAATTTTTCACCTCTGTTAAAAAACTTCCCAGATATGTAAGTTTGTGTACTTGTTTGGTGTCAGAATACTGCAGGATCAGATCACTAAATATCTTTTTGCACAAAAAAACCTTTATCAATATTTACACTTTGGCGACGTTGAAGCTCTCCCAAACAAACGTACACAACAATATCGTAAAATCAAAAGAAAATGGTTGAATCCACTAACACAGTAATAATGACAATATTCTCCATATGTGACAATAACTGACGTTATTTTCAGTTAACAATATGAAAATAGCGTTCTCTATATTCCTCCAGTTGCTAAGAACATTCTGTTTTTTTTGTTATTATTAGTGACGTTCTTTAATTAGATTCATTTCGATTTTTGCTTTGAGAAAGTCCACGTTGGACGAAACGCGTCAGCGAGAACTACAGTTTTCCTATTGTCATTTATATTTATAAATATTACATATGTGCGATAGATGGTTTGTGAGGATCCATTTTAGAAATGATAGCAGAACCCATCGAATAAGATATATGTATATCAGTCTATAGAGAGTTAGTTCTCAGTGGAAGGTCTGACAAATTTACTCCAGAAGAGACAAGAGTAGAATTGGAAGAGAATTTATTAGTAAAACATTCTGTTTTATCAGCAGAAGTTCTTAACACCTCAAACCGAATGAAGCAAGGAGTGAAAGAAAATTTACTTTTATTTAACACATTATTACACCGGTTGCCAGTAGTGACGAAAACTGAACTTGGTAAAGGTTCGTCGTTGCCTCATCTGGGCACTTTGACTTTGCCAGTATGTCTGGCTAGATCACTTATGACTGAGTAGTAATTTTAATCCTCATTTCGTGCTCCGCACTTTCGTCCTTGTGCCACAACTAAACTTCGCTTAGTAAATCCCTTCACGGTGCCCCATTCTATCCGCAAATAAAACCTCTTAAGAATTAGTGGAATTAGCGGCTTACTTGTGAATGACTAAAAAAAAAAGTTCTTTGAGTAATATTTGAAATTTACAGAATCTATGTTAATTTTTGTGAATTTTAAATTTCTGCGTATGTATTTTAACAGTGTGTCAGTATTTTATCGAATGACCAAGATGGAAATAAAATTGTCAGAATTCTATGGAATTAGTTAAGATATTCTTAAGCTTATTTAAAAGAGAAAAGTTGTTAGAACATATAATTTTTTTTCTCTCGATAAATAGCTGCTGCAAACAATCATAATGGTATCACCATTAGCCCGGTGAAATTAGCATTTATAATTCAATTTGCTTATTTAACAAATTGCTGGCTTGTTTTCTGACTAATGGCTGATCATAATAAAGATTTTCAGATAAACGTGATAGAAGATCTTATTTCCATATTGAAAAATGTCAATTTTAGAATTGTATTGATCAGTGTGTGTATTTGAACAAAACGATGTATAAATTAAACGTGAAGAAGAACCAAATTTAGATAATATTTAAGCGTTTCTGTTTGCGTCTGTGTATACATCTATACACATAGTGGATTTAATTGACTAGAGTTATATGTTGCGTTGAATGTTACTGACAGTTGGAGCAAAGAAAGAGAAATTTAAAAAAAAAAGAAATATATATTTAAAAAAAAGAAAAGAAATATTTAACCACAGGGGAAATGAAAAAGAAAGAAAAATCAAACAAAGCATTTCAAAAATCAATTTGTCATCACTGCCAAGGGCAAAATTTATTTAGTCTTGATTCGATTAATCAGAATAAAAAGATAAATGTAATAATTATTATTTAAAAAAAATATATTTAATCGAAATGATAATCACGAAAAGAAAGATGAGCACCGACCCCACCCCACACAAAGGCAACCAAAAAACACAAACACGAAATCACAGATACACATACGATCGCTAACTCATACAAAGGCATACAGTAACACACACAAACGTATACATATAAAACGCGAACAAACATATAAATGTTTACATTTGCACAAGTACAAACAAAGACAACAAAAAATTAATTAAAAAACTATTTGTTATTCCAATTGGCTAAAATTGAAAACTATTTTTTATCCGTCCAAGATGATAAGCTATTTGAAACGAAAAAAAGATAAGATGAGGCCCCGGGAAAAACGATTAGAGAGATGGAGAGAACAATTAGTTAAAAATACAATCGATTCCATGTTTTAATGATTGTCTATCCAGAAGAACTTTTCATCTGATGTTACCAAAGATGATAAGGATAACATACTGAAAAGGAAAAAATGATATTTAATAATAAGAAAAAAAAAGATGAATAAAGATACAAAATAAAGGACAGACAGACACGGGAATAATAATAATAATAATAATAATGGAATAAGAATAATTAATAATAAAAAATAATAATAATAATAATCAATTTAATAATAATAATAATAATAATAATAATAAATAATAATAAAATAATAATAAAATAATAAAATAATAATAATAATAATAATAATAATAATAATAATAATAATAATAATAATAATAATAATAATAATAATAATAATAATAATAATAATAATAATAATAATAATAATAATAATAATAATAATAATAATAATAATAATAATAATAATAATAATAATAATAATAATAATAATAATAATAATAATAATAATAATAATAATAATAATAATAAATAATAATTTGGGTAATGATTGTAATATACAAACAGAATAATAATAATTTTAATAATAATGTTATAATAAACAATCAATAAAAAATCATAAAGGATAATAATAATAATATTAATAATAATAATAATAATAATAATAATAATAATAATAATAATAATAATAATAATAATAATAATAATAATAATAATAATAATAATAATAATAATAATAATAATAATAATAATAATAATAATAATAATAATAATAATAATAATAATAATAATAATAATAATAATAATAATAATAATAATAATAATAATAATAATAATAATAATAATAATAATAATAATAATAATAATAATAATAATAATAATAATAATAATAATAATAATAATAATAACAATAATAATAATAATAATAATAATAATAATAATAATAATAATAATAATAATAATAATAATAATAATAATAATAATAATAATAATAATAATAATAATAATAATAATAATAATAATAATAATAATAATAATAATAATAATAATAATAATAATAATAATAATAATAATAATAATAATAAATAACATTTACATTTAGTAGATTCTGTAGTAAATCAAAACAGAAGCCAAGAACCAACTATTGCAGCAAAAGATATGAAAAAAGAAAGCCAAAAAAGCCCTTTGAACAGGGCAAGACAAACCTGATCCAGAACGTGCAATAAACCCAATGTTGATAAAGTTATTACTCATCGATGGTTACGAGCATCTGATTAAAGTCTGAAACTGAATTTTATTCTTGCAGCGCAAGACCAGAGTCTTTTCACTAGGAATTTTCAGGCAACATCATACAATAATGTGGATCCAAAATGCAGGTTCTGTGACAAATACCAAGAAACAATAGACCATCTAATCTCCATGTTCTAAAATGAATATAAAAATCGTCACGATAGAGTAAAGCAATACTTACACTGGACAATGTGCAAACACTTTGGAAAATGTGTAAGCAAACACTAATATGAACATCGGCCATTACAGAAATATGTCACCATTCTATGGATTATACCATCCACACAGACAGAAAAATTGAAGCAAATAGGCCGGAACATTATTGTCAAAAACCAGAAAGAAAAAACTTGCCTACTAATTGATATGGCTTGTCCAGCGGATTGTAACATAGCAACCAAGGAATTTGAAAAACTATCAAAATACAAAAGACCTGGAAATTGAAATAGAAAAATGTGGAAATTGAAAACAAGAATAATACCAGTGGTAATAGGTGCAAATGGAATTATAAAAATGGAACAAAACAACACATTGAAAGAATCCCTGAAACCCCAACTAAGAGACATAAGAAAATTGTCTTATTAAGTACAGCACACACTAAGGAGAACTTTGTCTATGTAACGCTAGCAACTTCATCGGAGATAAAAAAAAAAAAAAAAAAAAAAAAATTTAACATGAATGTATTATAACAACACACCACGACCTGCCTTAGGTCTTTCCGCAGACTTGGTAGGTAGTGTGTCCAGCAGAAATCGAATGATGATGATGATGATGATGATGATGATAATAATAATAATAATAATAATAATAATAATAATAATAATAATAATAATAATCAAGCGTACATACTGTTAAGGGGGTCCACCCTTTTTTCATAAAAAGTGGACTCGCCCACAGTGAAACAGAATACAGTGAGAGAGTGATAATGGAAACAACAAATGACTGGATGATAAAATTAGTGAAACAACATGAAAACAGAAAGAAAAAATATTCAATAATAAAAGAAGGCAGTAAATACAAACAACATTTACATTTAGTAGATTCTGTAGAAATCAAAACAGAAGCCAAGAACCAACTATTGCAGCAAAAGATATGAAAAAAAAAGCCATAAAGCCCTTGAACAGATGAAACAACGCTGGCAAGACAAACCTCTGCATGGCCAATATCCAGAACGTGCAAATAAACCCAATGTTGATAAAGTTAATACTCATCGATGGTTACGAGCATCTGGATTAAAGTCTGAAACTGAAGGCTTTATTCTTGGCGCAAGATCAGAGTCTTTCACTAGGAATTTTCAGGCAAATATCATACATACAATGTGGATCCAAAATGCAGGTTCTGTGACAAATACCAAGAAACAATAGACCATCTAATCTCAGGATGTTCTATACTTGCCCCAAATGAATATAAAAATCGTCACGATAGAGTGGGGCAATACTTACACTGGACAATGTGCAAACACTTTGGAAAATGTGTAAGCAAACACTGAATGAACATCGGCCAGCGCCGGTTACAGAAATAGAAGATGTCACCATTCTATGGGATTATACCATCCACACAGACAGAAAAATTGAAGCAAATAGGCCGGACATTATTGTCAAAAACCAGAAAGAAAAAAACTTGTTACTAATTGATATGGCTTGTCCAGCGGATTGTAACATAGCAACCAAGGAATTTGAAAAACTATCAAAATACAAAGACCTGGAAATTGAAATAGAAAAAATGTGGAAATTGAAAACAAGAATAATACCAGTGGTAATAGGTGCACTTGGAATTATAAAAAATGGAACAAAACAACACATTGAAAGAATCCTGGAAACCCCAGCTTAGAGACATTACAGAAAATTGTCTTATTAAATTACAGCACACACACTAAGGAGAACTTTGTCTATGTAACGCTAGGCAACTTCATCGGAGATAAAAAAAAAAAAAAAAAAAAATTAACATGAAAATGGGTATAACAACACACCCACGACCTGCCTTAGGTCTTTCCGCAGACTTGGTAGGTAGTGTGTCCATAGCAAATAATAATAATAATAATAATAATAATAATAATAATAATCAAGCGTACATACTGTTAAGGGGTCCACCCTTTTTTCATAAAAGTGGACTCGCCCAGTGTGTACAGTGAAACAGAGTGACAGTGATACAGTGAGAGAGTGATAATGTGAGGTAACCGCTTTGTAGGAGTCACAGTTGCGAGCACGTAGACTCAGAAGGAAGTCATATTTCGATACTGAATTTCCCAGACTGTATATATATATATATATATATATATATATATATATATATATATATATTTATTGCTACTGTCTGCATTTCTGGATCTACTAACCGTATTACCAATTGTATTATTACGTCAATACATTTATTTACTATATTTCATTCCTGCGTTTGTCTTTCATTTTGAGACCGGATTTCATCCCGGAATCCACAACACATACTAAATTATCAAGCACGCATACGAAATAATTATGTTGTCCCAAAATGTAGATTCCGCGATGAATATCCACAAACAATTGATCATCTTGTATCAGGTTGCGAGATATTGGCACCCACTGAATATAAAACCCGGTATGACAGCTTGGGCCAATATCTGCACTGGAAAATCTGCAACTTTCTCAGAAAGGAAACTGTAAGAAATTGGTATTGAGACCGCCCAAACTAGGTTAGCAAGATAGGACCTGTAACAATTTCATAGACAAAATAACACGCACAGACATGACAATCAATGATAATTCCCCTGACATCGTGATAAGAGACCGCAAAAAATGTTACCTTATTGATATGGCAGTCTCTGCAGACTGTAGTGTATCTCTGAAGATCTTCAGAAAGCTATCAAAATTGAAGTCGAAATCTCAAAAATGTGGTCATATAAGAACATCAACTATCCCAGTTGTAGTTGGAGCTCTCATAGTGTTTGGAAAAGGTTCCAACAGAGACTCAGTAAAGTGATTTCTGGCAATCCATGCCTCAAAGAAATACAAAGAATTTTTTCTCAGGAGCACAGTCCACAACTTACAAATGGTTTTATCTATGTAATATATATATATATATATATATATATATATATATATATATATATAGTGAACATAGAAGTCAACATACAGTCTGTTTCAGATGCAAATCGTCAGGCCTGACGATTGCATATAGCATGAAACAGACTGTCGCCTCTTAAGTGTTGACTTTATATGTTCACTTTTATATTTACACACGCTCTATCTCTGATATTGAGCACTTTTATCCCATAAATATTGCACACCTTAAGACTATATTTCTTCATATATATATATATATATATTGTTTTGTGTTTTTTAATTGCTCAGTGGAAAATGACCGGGCCACGAAAAGAAATGCGTACATATCAGAAATCAAAAGAAATAAAATAATAATAGAAATATTTGGTACATTGCAAATTCAATGTACCAAATGCAAAAACGAGGGCAAGATAAGCCTGTTCATGGTTAATACTCTACTCGTACGAATCAAGTTGATGGAGGCAAACCCAGTATCCATCAATAGTTAAGTAGTGTAGTGTGAACAGCTAAAACCGAAGCTTTTATTCTTGTTGCACAGCAGCAATGCTTGCTAACTCGAAATTCACAAGCACACATATTTAAAAGTTGTGCTAACCATAAATGCAGATTCTGCGATAATTATCCAGAAGGAATTGACCATCATCTTCAGGTTGTTCATGGGTTTGCACCCAATAAATATAAAACTCGGTATGATGCAGTGGGCCAATATATAACTTTTATGGGAAGGAAACTGCACGAAACTTGTATGAATATCAGCCAGCCCCGGTTACAGAGATAGGGTCTACAACAATTTTATGGGACTTTCCAATACACACAGACAGAAAATCAAACGTAATCGCACATAACTCGTATTCAAAAACCACAAGAAGAGAATGTGTTTTCTTACTGAGATGACAGTCCCTGCAAATTGTAATATACCTCTAAAAAAACTATCAAAATATAAGGATCTTGAAGTGAAAACCTAAAAAAATGTGGCCTGTGATGATTCCAGTTGTAATTTAAACCTTCGAATTGATTGGAAAAGGTTTCGATAGACTTACTGAAGGGATTCCTGGTAGTCCATGCCTTAAAGAAATACAAAAAATTGTACTCACAAGTACAGTTCTCGCATAAGGAAGAACTTTAGTCATGTAAAATGGGCGCGAACTTCGTTTTTTTTTCATTTGCAAAAATGATCATCGGAAATTGTCATGAAGTCATTTCTGATTTTGGATCTGTAATTCGAGGACAGAAGGGAAAGTGTATAAAACAGAAATCAAAGGAAATAATAATAATAATAATAATAATAATAATAATAATAGGAACATCAACTATACCGTTGTAGTTGGAGTCCTCGGATTAATCGGAAAATATTCCAGTAGACAAATTGAAGGGATACCTGGAAGCCCATGCCTTAAATACAAAAAAACAATGTTCTCACGAGTACAGCCAGCACCTGACGAAGGGGTTTGTCTATGTATTCTTTTTTTTTTTTTTGCAGTGGAACCTTAGGCCCCTGGACGGGACTCGGAAAGAAATGAGTGCACATAAGAAATCAAAGGAAATAAAATAAAGATAATAATAATAATATGGAGATCTAAACCCTTGTATGACTTAGAAGCAGTGGTCTTAAAGGGGAGAAAATGACTTATTATGGCTACCCATGTGCAATGTCTTCCAACTGATGCCTACAAGGCTAAAATGAAAAAAAGGATGGCTCAAATCCCACCTTGCTCAGAAAGAATACCTTATTAGGCATAACAGGTCAGGACAATACATAGGTATTAAAAACACCGTTCGAAATTCCTCAATCCTCCCAGACAGGAAAATTGATGCAAATGGACAAGACATAGTCCTAAAAAGGTTTCAAAAGAGAGACCTCATAACTAGTTGATATACTTTGCCCACAGGATTCCAGTGTTTCTAAAAATGAATTTAAAAACAGCAAAATTATAAGGAGCTGCAAATTGAAGTAACAAAATGCGGAAACATAAAGCTACGATTATTCCTATTGTAATGGCGGAATTTGGTATAATAAAGGAACGTACCGAAATCATGTGAGTAAAATTCCTTGAAACGTCATCCTTTCATTGCTACAAAATATTATCTTGTAGGGAACTGCACATACCATCAGCAATACCCCTCTGCGTATATGCATAGATAACTCACCCTCGGTGCTATTTTTATTCATAGACCAAGGAGGAATCTTGATCATTATGGACTTTAAAATTACTCTCTGGCGAAATGAGGCGACACATAATGTTACTACTACTCCTAATACTAATAATAATTAAAATTCCTAGATGACCAGAGCCTGATAGCTGATCTCTCCTCTGACCATACCCTCATACCTCGATGGAGGAAAGGCTGTCTTATAACATCTAACACTGCCCATAACCAAGATGCTAACGTTTCATAATCACCAAGCAGACCACAAATCATCTCCAGTTCTGCTTCAAACATCTATTAGGACCCAAGCTCACTACAGACCTCAGGTGGAATTCGTACATAGGAACCGTCGCTAAAGATGCTGGGAAAATTGACGGTTCTGTGTACAGTGCTAGAAAGTAATGTATTCCTCCTGCTATACTCTATCTTCACAAGAGTTAGACGAGGAGAAAAGTAGAGAATTTCTGTCATATCTGGACTGGAGCTACCTAATCTTTACTTTCAAGCATTGAAAGATTTCAAAAGCTTTGGCGCAGCCTTCGTAAAGAAAATGTATCTTTCGGTGGCATAGTTCCAAATTTGCGTTTCCTTTATATAAAGGGAAACACATTTTCAAGACATGTATGCTTCGGACCGCTCAGCTACAAGACAGTTAAAAGTGAATCAATATTTAATCCTCCTAAAGCACACATTAAAGTCTGAACAATATACAATTTCAAAGAACTTTGAATCCCAAACTTTGAATTTCAAACGGATCACCCGAGAACACCCAATCCAGAAAAGTAGAAATTTGCAAAACAAATGAAGATATTTTTTTGATAATGGATTTCAATTTTACTTTAAAAGTATAACATTTAAAGGAGGCACTGTAGAACAATGGATAGCCATCCGGATGGAGGAATCGAAAAACCGATTCCAAATTACAGTCGAGTTAGTTACATTCACTTACGTGTATAAAATACTCTTGGGTAAGTTATGAATCCATTTCTTCTGTTTCCATGTATGAGTGTATGCAAATATATATACCTGGAAAAGGTATTAATCCTCTTCTTCTTTCAGCTATAAATAGCAGGAGAGACTGGGTTCTATAGCCTTGAATGGCAACTGGTCTAGGAGAAGGACAACAAAATCAGCGGAGGGTCGTTTTTTTTTACTTTTGGCACGTAATGCACTAGGTCTCTGTGTTTGGCCCTTGTGGTTGGTTTTGCACAAAGCCTTCACCATTATAATCTATTCAAATGTGCAGGTGTTTGGCTGCCGGTTCCTAGAAACTGAGCTGCTTGACCCTCATTCGTCGAATACGACGGCAGAGACTACCATATATATATATATATATATATATATATATATATATATATATATATATATATATATATATATATATGTGTATGTATGTATAATTAAACCTAGAGAGTTAGACAAACCTACCAAGGTTTTACCTAAGCGGATCGTCAGGAAGGCTGACGATCCACTGAGGTGAATACCTTGGTAGGTTTGTCTGGTTTTAGGTTTGTTTCACCTAAGCGAATCGTAAGCCTTCCCTGACGATCCGCTCAGCTGAAACCTTGGTATGTTTGTCTGGCTCTCTAGGCTAAATTAAGTCTGCTCTACTTACTGTATTCAGCACTTTATTTAGTTGTTTTTGCCTATTCGTATAGGGTTCTTTTTTTTTTGGCCTTTGAACTTTCATACTGGACGATTATTTTCGGCTAACGTCCATGTTCTTGGTTCTTTCTTTTTTTATACCTTTTTTCCCTTTGGTATTGGTTTGATTATTTGCAAATCAAGACTCCGAATTTTTTCCGAACGACTGTAGTTTCTTGTACCTATTATTATTATTACTACTACTACTACTACTACTACTACTACTACTACTATATATATATATATATATATATATATATATATATATATATATATATACCCATGGCTTGCCTTCGTATTTATATAGTGACGATGGTATTTCATGTTTTTGTTGATTCCGTATTCCACAAAAAACTGAAACGAACACTGTTGTTATAGAGAATATGTCAACTGAAAACGGTCGGTTTTGTGGTGCCGTCAATTCTCAGGAATGCGAATTGTAGGATAGACTTGGTACTCTAGCTTTGGGGCAACTCAGAATTCAAAACCCCCATCTATGGGTTAGATAGCCACACCAACCATATTTGGCCAAGCGTGATGGGTACAGCTATACCCCTGAAGACATGTACAATCAGTAATAGGTTCCTCCAAAAGGAGAGAGAAAATTCTGGATTTGGATCGCAACGAACTGGTGTATTTCACAATAATTTAGAACATGACAGTGAAAACTGTGACCAACTATATAGGTGCCCTTAGAAAGGTCTAGAAGACTTTGGATATATAGGGAATCAGAAATATTTGAACGGTCCCTGACGTACCCATTACAGAAAACAAAATTCTAAAAGAGTATTGAAGAAATAAAAAATTATGTGGACATTTAACCTAACATGAATTCCACCAATTATTTTTTTTTCAAATGACACACCCCTTCAAACTTTAATGACACGCCTTTTCAAACTTTAGTGTACCAACGGACAACTTGCCAAAAACTAAATTTTTCTCCAGTCAAATAAAAGTCACGAATAAAAACGAAAATGCTGAAAAAGAATAGATAAAGGGACCTGAAAGAAAACTTGCATACTCAGTAAAGTGCTCGAAGCCTAGATTGTCTAGACCAACTAAAAACGATTATCAACATTAAATTCTATGAAAATCTATGTGTGTGTTTATGTGTGTATGTGCGTGTGTGCATATGTGTGTGTGTGTCTGTTTAATTTCATATTATTCTATATACAATTGAATACATAGTGCATTATTTTTTCAAATGACACGCCCTTTCAAAACGGGGGTAATCAGGGTTCTTCACAGATTCCTCTTCTTTATCATTTCTGAAATGTCTGCCAATCAAGTCGAGATAACCATATCTAGCCTGCTATTTAACCCATAGTTCATAGAAGAGAAAAATTCAAAGAACTTCAGAGTAAACACAGTAAATTTGTCTATAATTTGAACTCGTCTGGCTCTCCATACATTCCTATCCTTTATATCTCTTCTGAATTCCTTTCTTTACGTTATCCGTCCTAATCCGTCTTAATCACTGTTCTGACATACACAAATTCGTATATAGGTTAATTCTTTCCTATATCCCAATTAACTTTCATATGTCCTGTGAGTGTCAAATTCTTCAAGTCGTTTTCCTCTTTATGTATCCTAGAAATTTCAACTTTTTTTTTTCTTATTCTGAGTATAAGTGTCTTATTTGTTCCCATTTTAACTGAAAAGGTTTAGTCAATGGCATTCTCAGCATTCGTCTGTAGAAAATTCTCAGCATTCACTACCTTATATCATGACCGATATTGCAAAGCAGACTCTTTCCTTTATTTCTAATAAACTTAACCTGTTTCCAATATTTTGTTTAGCTTTTAAAAGATATCTCTCGTTATTTCAAAGTGCATTCGGATTTCGATGTCACGTTTTCCGTCTTCTATTGACTCCCTAGCTATTAAATTTTCAGACTTGCTTCATGTTTGGCATTGGAATAAACTGGAATGAAAAAAAAAAAAAAAAATATGTATATGATTGGTTATATAATGTTTGACCCCTAATCCCGGTTTTTCTTAGATGGCTTGGAACTGAAAACGCTAGGACATAGGAATTTTATTGCCATCGTCCCTGCAAGTAATCCACGTGTATAATGGACAGGAACGGAAACGTCTACGCGCTAGGCGTTTTTGAATATAAATCCGAAGGCCAAGCCATGAACAATTTCTGCGTTCCTAAGCGACAGAGAAATGACGGCACCACAAAACCGACCATTTCCAGTTGACATAACCTCTATAGAAACAGTGTTCGTTTCAGGTTTTTACGGAAAAGATATGAAATACCATCGTCACTAGATAAATACGTAGACAAAACATATATATATATATATATATATATATATATATATATATATATGTATGCATTCATTCATATATATATGCATATGCATACACATATATATATATATATATATATATATATATATATATATATATATATATTCATACATGTTTCATTAAATAATATAGAGTAGTGTTGTCTATTTATTTTATGTAAATTTTCATAACGTCTGATTAGCTTAATAACATTATCATTAAAGGAAGAAAGAAAATCACAATATTGATATATATTTTTTAATCCAATCTAAGCTATTAACAAAGACGAGAATTACTGTACAATATATTAAGCAATACACGGACGACAATGTGCCTAAATACACACACTATATATATATTTATATATATATATATATATATATATATATATATATATATATATATGAAAAACAAAAACTGTTAGTGGACCAACGGACAACTTGTCAAAAACTAAATTTTTCTCCAGTCAAATAAAGTCACGAATAAAAACGAAAATGTTGAAAAAGAATGGAAAAAGGGACCTGAAAGCAAACTAGCATACTCAGTAAGGTGCTCGAAGCCTAGATTGTCTAGACCAACTAAAAACGCTTATCAACATTAAATTGTTTGAAAATCTGTGTGTGTGTATGTACGTGTGTGCATATGTGTATGTATGTCTGTTTAATTTCTTACTATTGTATATACAATTGGATAAATAGAGCATATTAAATATTCTTTCCTCATTATATTTCTTAGTAAGTCATTTAAGTATCGTACGAGAAACACGTTTTGGGCGATCAGGTCCCTTTGGATTTATAAATGACGAGGCAGACAATTTTCCCTCAGTAGGATGCCGTTTCTTTCTGCGGTAGACTGGTTGTCAACCAAGCCTACATAGCCCAGATGTTACTTAACCCATAGCTAGGAGAAAAAAGAGGGTATTTATGCCTACGTGAATCGAGCGGACCCAATTCTTCAATTTCAAATTCTGACCTCTTATCCATTATACTCTATATAATGGAATATGCGTACACCTGTGTTCCGCCTCACTGGAATATGATTGGCTGGTGTCCGTCATAAATACCGATGGACGTGTAGGAGAGTCAAGAGCCTTAGACTGAGATCTAAGTCTATAACGACGCCCATTGGACTACGCCATTGATCTACACTTCTTACCTGCGACTACGACGCGTACCAATCGATTACTGCTACCGTATTCTTCTTGGTTATAGTAGCCAAAACCACTTAGCTACTTCGTTCAAATATATCCCTTTCCGGGACATACTCAAACCCACATCCCAATATTACTTAACGAACTCACAAAAACATAAAACAAGTAACTAATTAAGAATAACTTAATCTAAACGATAGAAAATTAAACCAACCTTAAAATAAATAAAAAAATTAACAATATTAAAAATAAAAAAGTAAAAAAATATTGCGAGGACATATGGTCCAGTGAATAAAAGCGTTGGTTGGATCCAGTGACTTGACTCAAATTGTCGTGAGTTCAATACATGGCTAACGCAGTGGTGAACAAAAAATTGGAGAGTTGAGTTAAAGGGAGATAACCCAGGCATCCAGAAGTGGCATGACACTTAGAACTAGAAAAAATTTACGCCGGTGGACGAAATAAGGTGTTTAGATGATAATTCCAGTCAACTGAAGAAGACCGGTGTGTACAACGGCCGAATCGTCGTGAATATGACAATCAACTATACAGTAAGCACAAAGTAGAAGATCAAATTGTAAGAAACTAAATACAGAATAACCGAAGTAAAATCCCATATCACCAACGGAATAGTCGAAAAAAACACAAGCCATCTGACAAATTGCCGTAAATGGAGCAAAGGTACTCTATCTCATAAATTATTAAAAAAAAAAGACCATGAATTTGTGAAGCATTAATAATAAAATACAAACAATCTAAAATCAATCAAATGATATACGTTTACCAGTATGTATTACGTCTATCGACAGGCGCGTGGCCGAGTTAGAACGTTCAATTTCTGACCATAAGACCCGGGTTCGAATCTCACCATGGTCGATTTGCCGGCAAGGAGACTTCCTGATGTTATCGGAATGGATCGAGGTGTTGCACCTTTGGAAAGTGCTTGAAAAACCATGCCACGGGTTGAACCAAACCTTGTGTGTGAAATTGGGTAAGCGGAACTCTTGAGCGCTGTCGATAGCTGTCCTAGACACAAAACCACAAGTCATCGTGGCCGAAGGCTTGAGCGTGCCGGCCTTGTTGATCACGCTAGACAACACGCTATCTCCCCAAAACTGTAACTATGGTCTACTCAGCATATTTGCAGCATAAACCTCAGGTGGGCTCTGTGGGTGCTGAGCGAGCGTCTGCAATAGGGATTGGCTAGCCACCCTCTTTGACTGGTATCCTTGAATACGTGTGCCCAGCTATTATTAGTATCATTATTACGTCTGTCGACCTGAGTCCACTATAATGTGCTTATAGACATTCAGAACTTGTACGACACTATGCAGACTGTTATAATCCCGTCATGGTAATTAGCGACTGTACGTGTTTCATACAATTGTAAGACATAGACGCGCTCTCATATATATATATATATATATATATATATATATATATATATATATATATATATTATTTTTCTTGTTACAATGAATGTTATTTTTGTGGGTACATGAGTTTCGTTGCTATCCCTGTTTTTTTTTATATACTTATTTACTGATTTACTATCTATAAACATAATTCTTTTTTTTGGCGTATTTGGTTGGAAACGACAGAAATATTTAATTAGAGAAAATATTCACCAAGTGATTTTACTGATGACTAAGGTTATGGATGTATTGCTAGATATTACTTCTTCAATTAGTTTGAGTCAATTTGAGTCACTTTGACTCACTTTGGTCATTTGAGGGAGTATTGTTTTTTCTTTTTTTAAAATGGAGTAGGTGTCTTGTTTTGATGATTTTAGTTTTCTATTTTGAATATGAATTTTTCATCATATTGACTCAAACAAGTCAATTTCAACATATGACATCACAAACACAAAACCACACGCACAAACACACATCCATATATATATATATATATATATATATATATATATATATATATATATATATATATAATATATATATATATATATATATAATTATTTATTCATACCCGTTCAAAATGCATGGCCTTTTTGGATTTTGAAGAATGAATTTGTTTTCACTGTTAATAGCAAATAATGTAAAAAGCGATGCCTACAATTATTGCAAGACGTTTTCCAGTAAATATTATTTATTCAAATTTTAATAGATATTTTAAATAGACTCTCCAATGTTATTCATAAACTAATTATTTCAAGCATATATATTATTTATAGAAAAACGTATTGCTTCAATTGTACGCTTCCATACTAAAAGAAAATTAAATATACTAAAACTACATATTAAGTATAAAATTAAAATATACTAAAATTATACTAAATTTAAATATACTAAAATAAATAGAAAATTAAATTAATTTATAAATATTATTTATTCAAATTTTATTAATACATTTTTAAATACACTCACCAAATTTATTCATAAACTAATTATTTCAGTCATATATATTATTTATATAAAAAAAAAACGTTTTGATTCAATTGTATGCGTCTATGATATTCACCAAAATTCCAAAGAATGTTTTAATTGTCTTTCAGGCTTTCGAATAGTATTTTCGAATACAAAGTCTTTTTTCAGGACGTAGGTGATCATGGCTCTCCACTTCCCCTTATCCCTTCCGGCTCTCAACAGGTTTTGCGTTTCTGCCATCCACCTCCTCCATCCACCTGTCTACCCCACCCCGTATATCACGTGCTGCTTTCCTCTGTCTCTTTTTTCACTCTGGTATCAGATTTTTCCGTGGTTATGTCGCTTATTTGGTTTTCAGAATTTCCTCTTAGGCTTCTCCATGTCCATAAACGTCTCGGATGATCTTGGAACCATGTCTCGGCTATTACCTGGTCACTGGCCGTGCACCACTGCATTCATTTTTCTCCATGTTCGGTGAGGGGTCCTAGTCCGAATCTTCCTACTATATTCGTTGCCCTCATCTTGCATACGTTGATGTTCAGGTCTCCCATCATAATGATGTCTTCTTGTGAGTTTTGCAAAGAGACTTGGCACTGTCTAGCATAGAGTAAAAAGATTCCATTTCCTCTTCCTTATTAGAAGATGTAAACAGATAAGGAGACATGAAGTCCGAGAGGAAAAAATGTAATTTAGGTCATTGTATGGAAGGAAATCAACGCAACCTGTGAGATGAAACTAAAGCTTCTATTAGTGCGTCCCATTTCGAGGTTCCATTGTATAACTCGTATATTCTTTTCACATTGTCTATTCATTTTTCTTTTAGGTTAGGATCGCTCACGAGTTTGTTGTATTGCAGTTTCGTTGCTACGTTAGGCTTCCTCAGTTTCCGCAGTTTCACTCGTAGTTTACATATAAAAGAGCGATGATAGCTTCCGCAATCAGCACTTGGTTAGTTTTTGAAGTGAATCATTGCATTCCTGAATCTTTTGTTGATAGTTATGTAGTCAATATCCTGAGCTCCTTCATGTCCATAATCGTCTCGGATATTCTTGGAACCATGTGTTGGCTATTACTTGGTCATTGGTGTTATAGTGGAACACACCAATTCTATAGTTAATAGAATCTCCCACCTATAATAAGTAAGAGTAGTAGTAGCAGTCGGCAGAGAGCTTGTCAGTCAGTCGATGTCAGACGGCCGTTAGTCGGATATTAATGCATCAGCCACCACAACAAGATTTCTGCGGCGTTACCTATTATATCAAGTTCCTAACGTTTTGTACGTCGAACCTATTTTAGGACCGACTTAGTACAAATACAAGCCTCCACTGTGAAACCACTACATAACAACTTGGCGACGAAGAATTCGAATTCATACGGAGGAAGAAAAACCTTTCGCACACTACATAACAATTGGCCATGCATTACTGGATCTATTTTTCTCCATGTTCCTTTCAGGGTCCTTGACCAAATCTTCCTACTATATTCCCTGCCTTCACCTTGCATACTTTGGCGTTTAGGTCTCCCATCATACAAAGTAACGACAGTTAATGTAATAAAAATGTGTTTTCAGATCATCATCTAACCTGAAAAATTTCATGGTGGTACACAGGGGATCTGTAGGGTAAACAGATCCAATGAAGGATAAAGAGTTTATCTGTCATATACGCATGGCACCTACGAAATCAAATGCGGTACTCAAGATTTATGTTAGGGGCCATTGATACCGAAATGAAACAGAAGCCATCACAAATAATGTGAACTTTAGCGTGGAGGATTAAAGAGAACATTTATATTTCGTACGGTTGTTCGAAGAACTTGTATTATTCGAACGTTTTGATTCAATTCAAAGTAACAAAATTTACATTAGCAAGATTAACGAGACAATGTTTTTTTTTTGTTTCAATGTTTACTTATTCTGATTTGTATCAATCCTAATTTATTAAGAACAAGCGAAAAACTGAAATAGCCCGGTTGTACATTAATCACACCGAACCCGTAGATCATGATACATTCAAGGCATCTTTGTCTGAGTAAATAACATTCACTTCTAATTAAAATTGTAATCACGAAGAATCTCACGGCATCCAAGAGAACTGAGGGTATTGTTTAAATTTAAGTTGCGTTTATGCTCATACATTCACTTCTTTAAATGACGGAATGTTTTACCGAAGTGTTTTTTTTGCGGGTGGGGACTTTTTACATTTTAATTATAGATTCATGCTTCTAATGTAAAGTTAATAATATGAGATTAAATATTTAAATACTTTTCTAAGTATTTCCGTTGTAAACACGTACACACACACACACACACACATATATATATATATATTTGAGCTTTTTCAGCTTTTGGAAGTAAAGTCTGATGATCCAGAACCCTGTTAAAGGGGTTATGGTGAAATAGCTTATTACATGGAATCTTAACGTGGTCTATTTTTTATTCAAACATATATGCTCTGAATTTTACATTGAGCTCTCTGGATATCATCCTACTCAGGTCTACCCATACGGATTACCTAAATTTGCATAAACTATATATATATATATATATATATATATATATATATATATATATATATATATATATATATATGTGTGTGTGTGTGTGAAAAGTGTATATAAATATAAATAAATATAAGTATGTATAATTATTTATATATTATTTGCCTTGTACTTATTAGAAAGCTCAATATCAGAGATAGAGCTAACATATTTGGTTGGATAGATGTGAGTTTCACATCTATCCAACCAAATATATATATATATATATATATATATATATATATATATATTATTGTATATATAAAAGGTGTGTGTACGTGTTTAAAACAAATACTTAGAGAACATATATATATATATATATGGAGAGAGAGAGACAGAGAGAGAGACAGACAGAGAGGCAGAGACAGAGAGAGACAGAGACAAGGTAGAGCAATGGATAGCGGCTTGATTGAGGAATCAGAGAGCCGTGTTCTAATTCCAGTCGAATCCATTACATTCACTTATGGATATAAGGTATGAATCTATTTCTTCGTCCTCCAGCTATGGATTAAATAGCACAACAGACTGGGTTCTATAGCCTTGGATGTCAACTCTGAATTCAAAACTCGCTGAGGATTGTTTGGAGACCTTGTGTCCAACATTTGGATATTATTCATCACGCTGTTCCTTGATCTAAGCCATTTTCAGAGTGGTTATATGGACATTTAAACAATGTTGACATGGAAGATTGCTATGAGACGGTTACGGTCAGGGAATATCAGACGCAGGTCGTAAATGCGTGATGCAATTCTATGACATCGTACCACATGAGATAACTTATTTAGATATTCCAGGCCATCTACATTAGAACAAAGTAACCCATACTCAAAACAATTGCATTTCAAACTAGTCACAATACATTACATTGTCCATCTAGACATATGGATCTGTTGTTAATATTTCGGTCTCTCAGACGTAATGAATTTGAGCAGATCGATGGTACAACAGAGATTGGGAGAAATAACTAAAAGATAGAAAGGGCAGGAAGATGTGGAGGGCCATGATCGGCTACGCCCTGAAGTGACACGGTATATAGAAGAAGAAGAAGAAGAAGAAGAAGAAGAAGAAGAAAACTCTCTTTGTTATTGTTTAGATCGGTGTCTCTCCTGTAGTCTTTTTTCATAATTTCTTTTTCATTCTTATATAGCTTTTTGTTTTTTATTTATTGGTTGCTAGAATTTTTTAAATAATTTTTTTATATGATACTGTGAGTGTAACCAAATGGAGGATTTTGTCAAATAGTTTTTTTTTTCAGTTTTTATACTGTGCTATACAAAGAGTTTTCATTATCTTTAAATGTCTTTTACAATTAGATATTTATAAATGACAGTATTATCGAGTAGGATTTTTCTTATGAAAATGGGGAATTTTGTATAAATGTTTAATTGCTTCCTTATCGAATTAAATTATTTCAATCGGGCAGCTATATGCCGAATCAAAGAGCTTGGGGTGTGTCCAATACACACACACACACACACACACACACACACACACACACACATACATACATACACACATACATACATACACACGGTGAAATTATTGTATATCACCCTCCTAGACATAGAAATTGTTATTAAATATATTTTTACATTCGTTTTGGCCCAGTCCAAGAGCCACTCAAAGTAGAATGTAAGAGGCACAATTTTAGGTGGATATTCTAGGGAAGATAACAGTTGGCACTTGAGTCGAATAGGTAAGAATATAGGTAACGGGAAAGCATACTTTGTTCATGTGGCAAGCTTTCTGTTGTGTTTTACAATACTTTAGGGTTTTGTATATATATATATATATATATATATATATATATATATATATATATATATTGGTTGGATAGATGTAGTTTGTGACCCTGGGTTTCACGCTTTTGGCGATCGTCAGACAACAGGGTTTGTCTGACGATCGCTAAAGAATGAAACCCCGTGTTACAAAACTCACATCAATCCAACCAAATATGTTAGCTCTATCTCTGATATTGAGCGCTTTCTAATAAGTACCACGCATATAATATATAAATAATTCCTACCTTATTACGTACCCCAGGAATTTCATCTACATGTTCCTTATAATAAGTATAAGTTTCTATTGGTTTTCATTTTCTCTAAAACTACGTCGTTGCTCACATGTTCAGTTCCTGGTATCGTAGGTGATAAAATATTTATTCTTTGTATATCTTTATGATGCTATTCAGTTGACATGTGTCAAAATAACGTTGTTTTGGGGAAAATCACATTTAAAAGAAAAATCTAGCAGCAGTCATATTGAATAGTGTTTTTTATATTTGATTTGAATAGCGCAGAATCAAAAATCCTTTGGACGTTTTTTTATATATCTGGGTTGACTTTCCGAAAAAAACTTGGCCATCGAGAGTGTGTTAAGAGTTCTTTCAAAACAATAACAACGATCGCATTATTAATATCTGTATCAGAATCAAAAATAATTCCACAGGAGAATTTGATCCAAAAGAGAGCGATATAACAGAGCATTTTGGTCTGATAAAATTTTGTATTTATTAATGTTTCTTCTTGCTTTATGTTTTCTATGTATGTGTGTGTGTGTGTGTGTGTGTGTGTGTGTGTGTGTGTAGGTGTATGTACGCCAGTGTCTACGACGGGCTTTGTGTCCTTGTTTAGGAAACACGAAATCCCCAATGATTAACATAAAAAATTTAGCCGCGAAAGATCTTATCGCCGAAAGAATTTTGATTCTTTTCCAAGCGATATTTAACTTCCTCTTCTGATTTCTACATGTGTTGCAAGAATACTAACAGGTGTCCTACAGCTGGTAGGACAAACACTGCAACCACCTTTTCCATTCACACACACACACACACACATATATATATATATATATATATATATATATATATATATATATATATATATGTGTGTGTGTGTGTGTGTGTGTGTGTGTGTAGTTGTCGCGGATGAAGATTTAAGGATTTTCAAGACTGCTAGGACCCCTCTCGCATTGGATGCAGATTGGCTGCAGGAAGCACGTTGAATAACCCTCGAGTTTAATTTAATAGGTTTTCATATAGAGTTCGGCGCCTATGCATAACCGGAAGAGATTGGAGTTTTGATTTTGGCCTTATTACGTAATAATGCACAGTGTGTCTGAATTGCTTTTTGTTGTATTTACAACTATTGGCTCAATGACTTCATATAAGCTCTCAATTTCAACCCAGTATCATGGAGATTTTAAGAGAATTTTATTTTTATAATCAAGACTGAAAGACGTTTTTTAAAATTATTCATTTTGTAAGCAGTTAGTTTAAAATAAATAAATTAATAAATGAATAAATAAATAATATTAATGATGATATTCATAACTCAAATGCAGATTCTTTTATAAGAGCCCAAATGTAGATTCTGTGATGAGAGCTGAAATGCAAATTCTGTTATAAAAGCCCAAATGCATATTCTGTGATAAGCACCGAAATGCAGATTCTGTGATGAGCGCCGAAATGTAGATTCTGTTATAAGAGCCTAAAAGCAGATTCTGTGATAAAAGCACAAATGCAGATTCTGTTATAAAAGCCCAAATGCAGATTTTTGTTATAAGAGCCGAAATGCAGATTCTGTGATGAGAGCCGAAATGCAGATTCTGCTATAAAAGCCCATATGCAGATTCTGCTACAAAAAGCCCAAATGCAGATTCTGTTATAAGAGCCTAAATGCAGATTCTGTGATAAGGGGCCAAATGCAGATTCTGTTATAAAAGCCCAAATGCAGATTCTGTTATAAGAGCCCAAGTGTAGATTCTGTTATAAAAGCCCAAATGTAGATTCTGTTATAAAAGCCCAAATGCAGATTCTGTTATAAAAGCCCAAATGCAGATTATGTGATAAGAGCCCAAATGCAGATTCTGTGATAAGACCGCAAATGCAGATTCTGTGATAAATACCCTAAAACAATTGACCATTTTGTATCAGGCTTTACAGTGTTAGCACCTGCATTATATAAACTTGTCATTATAGGGGACGTTATATGCAATATTTACAGGAAGAAAACTGCAAGAAACTGGGATGAACATCAGCCAGACCCGGTTGCATAAATAGAAACTGTAAACATTTTATGGGACTTTATAACACACATACAAATTTAATCACCCAGACATCGTGACCAAAGTCCAAAAGAAAAGAATGTGCTTTCTTATTGACAGGCAGATTGTCATGTATCTTGAAGATTTTCAAAAAACTATCCAATTACAAGAATCTTGAAGTGGAAATCTAAAATGTGCGACACATGAAGACATCAGTAATACCAGTTGTAGTGGGAGCCCTCGGATTGACTCGAAAATTTCACATAGACTCATTGAAGTGATACGTGGTAGCCTATGACCTAAAGAAATACAGAAAATTGTACTCATATGTACAGCCCACCCCTTAGGAAGGGCTTTAGGTGTATGTGATCTTAGTTTTTTTTTTCCTCAAAAAATGCTCAGTGGGAAATGTCATGATGCCATCTCTGACCTTTGATTGGGAAAAAGGAAATAATAATAATATTGTTGAAAAGTTTCCGCTACGAGACATTGAAGATGATCGAGAAGGAGATAGACTAACTACCGAATTAACGTTGTCAGAATATGAAACGTTCAGGCTACAGTTGTCCCAAGAATCGTTTCGACATTTTGATCTGCAAACGGATTGAAAGCCCTGTGCCGAGAAAATCGAGACAGGACCTAATTTTCCATGATTTCAGTTGTCTGCGATGACTGGCCTTGCAAATATTTTTTAAAAGGTTCTCTGATAGAAGATAACATTTCGAAAACGAATACCGCGCATATGGGATCACACCATATACACAGACAAAACAATCAGAGCTAATCGCCCTGATATCGTTATTTGAGTCCACAAAAAAAAAGCTTGCCTCCTTATTGATATGGCAATCCCTGCAGACTGTAATGTATCTTTGAAGATCTTCAAAAAGCTATCAAAATACAAGGGCCATGAAATCGAAATCTCAAAATGTGGTACATGAGAACATCATCAATTGCTGTTGTAGTTGAATCTCTCGGATTGATTGGAAAAAATTACAATAGACTCATTGAAGGGATCCCTGGAAACCCATGCCTTGAAGAAATGCAAAAAAAATGTTTTCACGAGTACAACCAAAACCTTATAGGGCTTTAGCTATGTAAAATATGTATTTTTTTGTTTGCTTGTTTTATTAAATTGGTCTGTGGAAAATGTCATGATGCCATTTCTGACATTAGGTCTCTGGTTGGGACCCGGAAAGAAATGGGTACACACTAGAAATCAAAAGAAATAATAATAATAATAATAATATTAATCAAAATGGAGTTTCAAATGAGTGTAGAGATGCAATTACAGCACAATACACCGGCTGAAACTGCAAAATACTTAAAAAAGACAGCAAAGACGAACGCAACCGACCAGATACAGAAACGATGGCTAGATAAATCGCTTCATGGCCAATACTCTGCCCGTACCAAATAAGCTGACGTAGTCAAAACCCATACCCATCAGTGGCTGCGTAGTGAAGGGTTGAAAGCTGAAACTGAAGGTTTTATCCTTGCTGCACAGGATCAACGCTTGCTAACTAGGAATTATCAAGCACATATACTAAAATATTGTGTCAGCCCAAAATGCAGATTCTGTGATAAATATCCAGAAACGATTGATCATCTTGTATCAGGTTGCACGATATTGGCACCCACTGAATATAAACCCCGGCATGACAGATTGGGCCAATATCTGCACTGGAAAATCTGCAACTTCTACGGGAAGGAAACTGAAAGAAACTGGTATGAACACCACCCAGACCCGGTTACGGAGATAGGACCTGTTACAATTCTATGGGACGATACAATACACACTGACAGACAATCAAAGCCAACTGCCCAGACATTGTTATTAAAGACCACAAACAAAAACGGTGCCTCCTTATTGATATGGCAGTCCCTGCTGACTGCAATGTATCTTTGAAGATATTCAAAAAGCTCTCAAAATACAAGGACCTTGAAATAGAAATCGCGAAAATGTGGCATATGGGAACATCAACAATCCCTGTTGTAGCTGGAGGCCTGGGACTAGTTGAAAAAGATTGCAGTAGACTAATTGAAGGGATTCCTGGAAGTTCAAGGCCTCAAAGAGATACAAGAAATTTGTTCTGACAAGTACAGCCCACACTTTACGAAGGGCTTTATCTATGTAATTTTTCTTGTCAGTGAAAAGTGTCATGATGCCATTTCTAACCTTAGGTCCCTGGGCGGGAACCGGAAAGAAATGTGTAAGCGCCAGAAATCAAAGAAAATAATAATAATAATAATAATAATAATAATAATAATAATAAAGGCAATTAAAAGCCAACACACCTAGTATCATCATAAAACAAGACAACTCGGGAAGTGTATGCCTATTATCATAGTACTACCATCTGAGAGACACACCTCCATGAAGATTATCGAGGAATTATCCAAATACAAGGACCTGGAGATCGACATTAAAAGGATGTGCGAATGAAGCCGGATACGCTACTAAGAGTAATCGGAGCTCTGGGTCCCGTGAGAAAAGCAATGGGCAATTTTACTAACAGTGTCCCATACATATTGCCCAGAATACTCTACTCTAAACATCCTATATACTTAGAAATGTGCTATCAATTAAATGAGAATTCTCTTATAGGGTCTAAGTTCCATAGTTTGAGCCCGGCCCTATAGGATACAAAACAGGAAACATTACAAAAGAAAAAAAATAATAACTGACATTAAGCAAATTAATGTCAAAACGAGAAAGCTTCTCACTGGCCCTCATCATCGATAGGTTGATGTTGACCGACTGTATGTGTCCAGATCCGAAGGAGGCAGAGGATTAGTTTAAATAGAGCTGTTTTATAAAATAATCGGTATTCAAAGATACCTGGAAATTATAGAAGATCCAATGATGATCTGTGTCAAAGAACATGAAAGAAATATGAAAATTTATTCAGTAAAAAATGGAGTCATCAAATTCAAAAGGGAGTTTAAAGTGGGTGAAGAGGTGAAAAGAAACCATAATGCAACTACTGCATTGGCAAATAACTTAAAAAAAGAAAGCAAATGCAATGTGCCACATGCAGAAACGATGACATTATAAACCTCTTCATGGTCAATATTTTGCTCGTACCATATAAGCTGATGCAGTCAAACTCCGTACCCATTGGTTGTTAGGTAGTAAAGACTTAAAAGAGGAATCCGAGCTTTTTATTTTTGCTGCATAGAATCAATCTTTGCAAACAGAAATTACCAAACATATATACTGAAAGCGTCTGTGAATACTAAATGCATATTCTATGATAAATATTCAGAAACATTTGACTATCTTGTATCAGGTTGAACGGTATTAGCACCCACTGAATATAAAACTCGGCATAATAGTGTGGGCCAATATCTACAGTGGAAAATATGCAACTTTTACGACGAGGAAACCTCAAGAAACTGGTATCAATATCATCCAGACCAGATTAAAGAGGCAAGATCTGAAAGAATTTTATGGGACTTTATATTACACTTAGACATCGCGATCAAAGACCACAAAAATAGAATGTGATTTTTTATTGACATTGCAGTCCCTGTAGATTGTAAAGTATTTTTGAAGATCTTTAAAAAAAACTATCAAAATACAAGGATCTTGAAGTGGCAGATAAGGGCATCAATAATTCTAGTTATTGTTGGAGCCCTCGGGTTGATTGGAAAACGTTCCGTTATACTAACTGAAGGTGTTGCTGGTAGGCAAAAGTAATACAAATCATAGTAATCAGTAGTACTATTCTCACATTACAAATAGTCTTATGTGAAATGTGTTAGATCTTCGAGTGATTTATTTTTTCACAGAAAATTAACAGTAAAAAAAGTCATGAAGCTATTTCTGACCTTTGAACTCTGGTTCTCTTTATTTATACTTTCACTTTTTGTTGTAACCTAGGAAAGGTTACTGAATAGAATAATTACACGAAGGATGGTAATGAACAATAATACTTAGGACGCAAAAAACTCATATGAGATTCATTAGACAGCGCGTAGGAGAAGGCCAAAAATTCCCCGTAGACCCCGTTAAAACCGGGTAGGGTAGCTGTTTCCCGAGACGATACTCTGCCCTTTGACATAGCCTCGTCTGGGGATCATCTCTGCCCGGAGGCATAGAGTTTGACAAGCACTGCTAGAGACGAATCACCAAATACAGTATATCTATCAACGACCCCACGCGGTCAAATGTGGTACAAGGCCGAAATTAATGTGGGGTATCCGAGCCTGTATTCTTGGACAAAACGATTCGGGTAGCTGTTTCCCGAGACGAGAGACTGTCCTTCGACATAGCTTCATCTGTGGACCCTCTCTGCCCGGAGGCAGAGAGTTTGACCAGCATTGCTGGAGACATCTCCGACTACAGGATATCTACCAACCATCCAACGCGGTCAGATGTGGCACAAGGCCGAATTTAATGTAGGGTATCCGAGCCCGTAGTCTTGGCCAAAACAGGGTCGGGTAGCTGTTTCCCGAGACGAGATTCTGCCCTTCGACATAGCTTCATCTGTGGACCCTCTCTGGCCGGAGGCAGAGATTTTGACCAGCACAGCTGGAGACTAATGTCCAGATGCAGACAAGCGTACAGTATATACTAATGTATTTATGCGAATGGGGACTTGCACATTATCGTCCGTAGGTATTCTACAACACAGACTCAGTAATCCATAGTGTCTCAGTGGCCTTACTCCTTTGC
Organism: Acanthosepion pharaonis; assembly: GCA_903632075.3. NCBI lineage: Eukaryota > Metazoa > Mollusca > Cephalopoda > Sepiida > Sepiidae > Acanthosepion > Acanthosepion pharaonis. The sequence continues at coordinate 3,670,992 of CAHIKZ030001613.1, read as the reverse complement.
ATGGGGGTGAACTCGATTAAAAAATAAATAATTAATGTAAAAATTCATTAAAATCTTATTTCATAGAGAACGAAAGTCAAACACAAACTTATGAAGTAATATGGCCTAACATGCCATGTAAACGAAAACAAATCGTCCTCATTCTTTTCGTATTAAATATGTGAGGCGGAATTTCCACTCACAAAGCTACTGCTCCAGAATTGCTACATTAGGAAACAGACACCCGAGAGGATGCTTCCTCGATCTCTACATTCTTAAGTTCTTTGGCATGAGGACCAACCATTATCTATTCTGCATATACTCATAATATCTACCTCTTACTCCCATCACTCTACACTCTCTTGAGCCTCTCAATGTAGAAGGTTTAATGAGCTTTTGTATTAAACATTCTATATTGATAGGCTCTTGGGCCTTGTTTTGGAAAAAATGGATAAATCAGCGTTGTTCGTTTCGAAAGATAACATATCATGCACTGCGTCAACTATCGTAAGCATTTATTTGAGTTTCGTTTTCAAAGATGACTTTTTTAAATTTAACACGTGACATAATTTAAATATATGCTGAAGACTGATTTGTTTTCCTCATTCGTTCATCATTAGATTACGGGTTTATTTATGCGTGTTTTTGTAATGTTTGTTTTTAAATGCCTCCACATGCAATTATTGTCTCGCAATCTTTATCACCTGCTCCATTAGAACTAATTTTGAAAAAAAGAAAAGAAAACAATGTCCTTTATTTTCACTCAGTAAATTAATTACAAATTTAATACATTTGCCTCTGAAAAAAAGAAGAAAGGAAAGACGATTTTCTTTCAAAAAACTATTTCTGAATTCTTCTGCATACATACCACATGGTTATGATAGTTGTGTAATATTCCGTTCACTAGTTTTGGCTTTTTATCTGCGTTACGCTAAGCATGGTCTACGTGTGAATTATTTTGAAACAGCCTCTACTGAGGAAGTCGAAACTTGCGTCTATTACATAAGATTTCGCTGGAAAGGATGAACTATTTTATTCATGATTTTTCAACAAGGATTCCATCTGTATATATACACAGGGTGCGGCAGAAATACATCTACATATATACCTCTCAGAATTATCCCCCACATAATGGTAAGACATTAGGAAGATAAAGACAGTATTACCACTAATGTTTTATCCTTAAGTGAGAGGTATTTCTGGGAGGTATGTTTGGGTGGTATTTCTACTACACTCTGGTGGTAATCTGAGTGAAATGTTAATGTATCGAAATTAGCACTTACTCTGTGAGGATTAGACGTTGCTAGTTTGCTTTTGAGGGTTTTGTATATTCACAGTATCTTCAGCCATGCATCGTACGTATCAGCTCCATTTTAGGTGTGTGCTGTATTCAAGTTTCACTATGCGCTCAAGATACGTGACCTCCCTGAGACAACGATCGTTCAATGCGATAGGTAAATATTCTGGCACCAATCTAGAATAATGGAAGAAACCATTATTTTTTTTTATTATGAATAGTGTCTTTTTGGCCTTTTAATATGCCAACTTTTATTGCTCTTATCGGTCCAATGATTGCTTAAAATTACTTTGCATTGCAGGTACAAAAATGTATTTAGCAGATACAATCATCGAAAGGTCCCAAAATGTTAAGTAAATTCCTTAAAAAATGTGCAACTAAATCTTGTTGAGACATTCTTGAAGGTAAAAAATGACCAGATCAGCATGATTCTCTTTCACAGGGACATTTCAAGAATTAAATTGTCACACCTCGTATTGTATGTAGAACTTTATTTGTATTTGTTATAGAAATAATCTGTAAAAACTGTTATAAAGTTTAATGTACCGAGTTTTAAGTATAGCTAAAATAACTAATGTGATTTCAGGCATTACTGTAAATCAGTTGGCAAATGTTTTCCGTGAACTGAAAAATCGTATTACCCTTTGTATTGCTAATGATGGAGGACATGTGGAAACTTAAATAAAATTTCAATAAAACCTTAAAAAATATAGATTTACTTCTTTCTAATCCTTTTTAGAAATTATTTCTATCGCAAATACAAATAAAGTTATAATTTTTTAAAATGCACACGAACTTTAAGGACACACTGTATTATTAAAAACTAATTGCAGGTAAATCAAACAACGCTTATAAAAGGTTTTGGTTTATTCAACCCCTACAGAGACAACCTGTAATTTATCATTGAGCTATGCTATGCAGACCATACTTATAATTTCTGGGAGATATTACATAATCTTGTGTGATCAGCATTTGAGTGTACTAAAAAACATCGATCAGAAAGACTTTTGACTTCACGTTGAACTAATATCGACTGTTTTCTAAGAATGTCGCCTAACAAATTTCCCATCCAAAGCTTCGGTCAACAGGCCTTATACTTGTTTATGCACTTAATAATTGGGTCGCACGACGAGATTGTCACCACAGTACGACATTATCAAGAGGGCACCTCCTTGACAAATCGACCATGTTGAAATATACCATGTTGATATATATATATATATATATAAACTATTTTTCACTCGATACAGAACAATCGGAACTGGAAATTCCTAGACCAAATCAGTGAACAGAACGAGTAATCGAATGCCGTCAAGATCTTTAAGATATCTGTAAAAGTAAGGAAAATATTCTGGTTATATTTATTTTGTTTAACAAAACAAAATAATTGTATATTGCGCTAAAATGACGCTAAATATTCCCCATTCTTTTCTTTACATATCTTTTCTTGCTCGTAGATGTAACTTTGTTTATTTGTAATTGTTATGCTATAGCTATAATCTTTCAAATGCGTTAAAATTACGTAAGTAATATCCAATTACATTATTAAAAAGTCGAAAGATAAAGCTTCTAAATGTTGAAAAATTTCTTTATTCGTAAGGTTGTGTATTATTCATTGCTATAAACTGTTAAATGCATTAAAATAAACAAGTACTATCCAATTACATTATTAGCAATTTGAAAAATAAAGCTCCTGATACAATTTGAATTTTCATCCTTATTACATATATGGTAATATCAAATTTTAAGTTTGGGTTGATCTAAAAGAAATAAATGCATTTTTGATTATTTTTTTTTTAAAACGTTCTTTTTTTTTATGACACAGGAAAATAGGCTTAGACCAAGATATCATATATATATATATATATATATATATATATATATATATATATATATATATATATATATATAAAATGAAATGGAAAATTATTTTTAAGACATTTTTATGTTTATACATTCTTTTATGGCTACAAATATTTAAGTAAATTTTCGTAGGACGTATATTTGATATGAAAGCTTCTCGGACATTCAGGCCGGAAAATGTTGTTTAATACTGATTATTATAAACAGAGTATTTACTTGAATATTTGTATCTATAAAAAGAATGTATAAACATAAAAATCTCTCTCTCTCTCTCTCTCTATATATATATATATATATGTGTGTGTGTGTGTGTGTAGCTCCAAAATAAATTAATTCGGTCGTAGGGAGAAAGCGCTAATCTGTAAATAGTGGCGACTACTGCTGATAGTGCAATACTCTTTCAACGGATTTAGTTCTCTAGGCCACTGGCGTGATTGTTTAAAAGTGAATACGCAAAAATTCGCTTTTCTCTCTGCCGGGCGCTGATAGCCTAGCGGTAAGAATCTCCGACTGATGTCAAATCAGTCGGGTTTCGATCTAGCACACTGATGAGCTGTGATACAGTGGAAACAGTCTATGTATGTATGACGAGGATATATATATATATATATATATATATATATATATATATATATATATATATATATATATAAAAACACGCATTTAAACCTACTAAAATCTGTACGAAATTTACTTGTGGAAAATTATAGCCTCATCTACATGTGAAAACGTCTTAAAAATTGGAGCATTAATAATAAATCTTAAAAAGCCAACACTGAATAATAGCAATTACGAACACGGCCACAATGTGCTGACGGTGTGTAGCGAAAAAAAATTCAATCACTATCGCTTGGATATATAGAAAATTTGGACAGTTTTTACAGATTTTATATCCAAAAGAAAATGCTTGTACGAATGCAAGGAAAATTGTAGAAAAGCTTAACCGCAGTACTTATCAGTCATCTTTAATGAAAATTAAACCATCTCTCTATCTATATATATATATATGTATGTGTGTGTGTGTGTGTGTGTGTGTGTGCGTGCGTGCGTGCGTGCTAATCCCGGCCAAACAACGACAGGTACTATTGCTCTGGTCCCGTAGCATGTCTTGGGAATTCAAAGATTATTTTGCCTAGATGGTTGTCAGTCAAAGAGAGACATCCCAATATTTAATTTGTATTTCGGTGTGTGGGGGGATCTGATTAATTGATTTATTTGATTCGATTTATAACCCTTTCTAGGTGATTTAAATATATTTTGGGACACTAACATTAATATTTTTTTCGGCGGGTGAATATTTGATTAACATTTTATGGACATCGAAATATTTTTTTCTAAATACATGTATTACTATTTTATCCATTAGAGGGGGCGTGTATAGAGGGATTGGAACCACTTCCAAGACTATTTTCGTCAATTCAACGAAATCGACAAGAATTCGAAACCGCCGAGCCGACATACCGTTCCGAGCCGCTATCCACCACACTACGCGAAAAATCCACCCCACTCGGCCGGGAATGGAGGCGGGGAAGAAGACATAGATTCATATATTTCTAAGTGTATTTGTCCGAAAATAAACCTGACATTTTCTGCTAGAATCCGATATTCAATCGCAATTTCCGTGCCGTTAACCGCTACACTCCGACCATATATTCTCAGACTTTCCCCCTCCCCCGCTTTCTTTCCTCCTCTCTATATTTATCTTTCTATACACACACATACATATATATATACATATATATGTATATATATATATATATATATATATGTTTATATTCATATATATATATACATATATATATATATATATATATATATATATATATATATATATATTGTATTGTACATAATCGAGTTTTATAATCTTATTTCCTCTCTTTTGAGAACAGAATGAAGGACATTTCTATAGTATTTTCGAATAATAAGAAATCATAAAGAAAACGAATTGAAGAAAGGATATTTTTTTTTAATAGGAACAAAATGACTAAACAAAAGCTATTCATTCCCGGACACTGTCTTTAATTTGTTGCTTTGTGACACAATGAACAGAAAGAAAGAAAGACTGCAATTCATAAAATTCTGTAGATAATGGGATTTATTTAGAGCAAGCAATTAAAACCGTTTTGTTTGGCGAATATGCGATGGTTTTTAAACAGCTGATTTCAATTTTTATCTGAATTTTGAGATTATGAATAATCATTATTACGCATTGTTCGTTGCTTAACTGAATCGAAGTAGCTGGACTTTTTGAGTTCAATCGCTGGATAAGGTAGTACAACAAATTCTGGTTGAATTGAAAACGCGAAAATATCACGTTAGAGATGATTACATTATATGAGTAATCCAAGGTATGACGATAAACTACATCTGGCAGCAAGGCCTCTGATCGGGAGATGAAAGACTGAGGAGCGTCAAATCACTACTTCATTACAGTTGTTCCCAAGTCCACCTTGATCCGGAGTGGTAGCACCTGTTAGAGTCACAGATATGGGCAAATAGTGAAACTAGAAGTAAAAACATAACACTATGAACGTATAAAAAATACTTTTCATATATATAAAAAATGGCCAATAACAGATATTTATAGGAAAATTACTAACAGTACCTATTTATAGTATATATTTAGTTGAAGCCTAAAACTGTGTTCAAATCTTTAGATTTCGACGTTAAATAATGCATAGAGGTTGATACGCCGCTAAAAAAAAAAATCAACCAGCCAACGTTACATTGATTTTGAAGGCTTAGCTTAGATGTGGCATAGGGTTGAAAGTATGTGAGGATCGAACTCATTACTCAGTCGTAGTAGTCCTAGCGAGACAAGCTTGCTAACCATTACACTGCCTGTGGGTGCCCTTATTTTCTAAGGGTAGCTTAGATGTGGCACAAGGCCGAAAGTATAGGGCACCAATGAGGGTCGAACTCACTTTTCCGCCATAACTGATATAGCGAGACAAGCTTTCTAACCATTAAACTAAGCCGAGGTGTCCAACCAGCCAACTTTATAAGTGATATTTTCCAACAGAGAAGAATGAGAACCTTCTACTGCCATGGGGGGTACGGTTCGAAATTCCTAGAATATTATCAACTAAGACAGATACCTGAAGAGTGCTGGATGGTACAACGGTCGAAACTTTGTGACAATAACAACCAAGACAATTTTTTTTCTGAATAATCAACCCCTTTTAATATTTCATGCAGCCTCATTAAATTCTGTTAGCATTTTTGTATTTTAAAACTTCATTTATTTATTTGTTTCATAGTTCTATCTTTATTTTCATTTTTCCTTCTTCCATAATTTAATTCCAAATTCTTTCTTTCAATTATTACCACTTTTAAACACTTCTGTCTATACACACATGGCCCGGAGGATAAAACCGTTGGTTGAATTAACCCAGTAACAAAGGGCAGTGGATTCAATACCGAGTCACAGTAGGAGGTGAACAAAAACTAGCAGAGTTTATTTGCTAAAGGGAAATAACCGAAACTGAGATATAAAAAAAGGCACGGCACGTGGAACCAGAACAATCTCCCCAGTGGACAAGGTAAAGTGTTTGATTCTAAATTCCGACGTATATCACCTGAAGAAGGCCTAAGCGTCGTGAATATAAAAATAAAGATGAGGACGAGAGCCCAAATGGTGTAAATAGTTTTAAACACTTCTTTACGTTTTTTATATGATCTAATTTATACCATCCGAAAAAATGACTATGGTAACACACCAAAGAAATAATCCAGATTTTATTCGAAAACATCATGGAGGAAATTGCAGCTCAGAACCGGAAATCAAACCGAATAAAATATGGATCTCTGCAGTCGCGTAGCTGGACACGTGCCGGGGACGGTCTGCACTGACCGGGACTTTTATGGGGTTTGCGCTTTTGTGCCTGCTGTAAAATGTAAGCTTGTATAGACTATATTGAAATAAAAGTGGTTTTAATGCTGGAACTCACAGTCGAACGCTCTTTTGGATTAGAGCAACTTAAACTATGGCATATATATTGTCATATCTACTGTCTATGGAATGACAATTGACAGATAAAATAGTTTTTGACGATGTCATGGAAACATTTACTAGTAAAAAGCAAGAAAAATTACTTTATAGAAAGATGTAATTTTCAATTCCCATTTTGATTTTGACTGTTACTGATAAAGTTTAACTATGTTTAGTGAGTTTTGTTAAACAACAAACAATATGTCTATCATTCGTTCAGGCATCGAATATTGATTCTACTCCTGCGAGGTGCTTCTGATATGCATCTAGGAATTCTTGACAAATGCAAAGAAGAGTCTGCTATGCTAACAGGCCTGATCTAGCGTCTTGGCTTCAGTCATGTGCCTACCGCTCTAACGTGTTTTCCCTGTATCATTTCTATAATTAATTTCATAGTAATTGCTTTGAGCTTTCCCCTTTGGTGACTAGAATTCACGAATTTAAGGGCCGTACTAGATTGGCAACTAGGTCTCATCATTTTCTGCCGAAATTGCTAAGTGTATTCGGAATATCAATGCTGATCATTTCTTCCTTTGCACTTTTCTCATGTGGAACTACCATTTCCAAAAATTAAATGTAACACACGTCCTGGGTAAGACGATAAACTTCATCCGAATCTTGGGTAAGACGATAAACGACATCTGACAGCAAGGCCTCTGCTCAGGATATTTTTAGGAGCATGGGACCACCTCTTAATTGCTCGTGTTCAAAATTATTACCAGCAATACTTTATTACCAGCAATACTTTATTACCAGCAATACTTTATTACCAGCAATACTTTATTACCAGCAATACATTTTGGAAAATAATATTACCAGCATTATATTTTTGAAAAAAAAATATCACCAGTAATATATTTTGAAAAACATATTACCAGCAGCACGTATTTGAAAAACAAAGATAAAAAAACATTACCAGCAATAAAAATTTTGTAGGTATTAAATAATCCATTGTAGTTGATATGCCGTAAAACAAACCAAACCAAAACCAAACTAAATGCAACAAAATTGTCATTTTCTGCCTCGTTTAATTTTGTTCTTTTAATTCCTTCTCTAGCCTCTTGAATCATCTGGTCTATCTCTGCATGACTTTCTCCTTAGGAACAAGTCTTTATCGCGTGATAACCATATAATTCCGTCAATGGGTTCTGGTATCATCTTAGAGATGATAGCAAAACCCTAACCTGAACCATCACAAAGAATGTATACTTGATGATATCTCTGCAATAGTCCTTAAGAAATGTGCTCTTGAACTGCCTTGCTCCTCCTTATTTTCCTTCTTGATGGAATTCCTCTTCTATAGTTCCAGTCTTTAAGAACTCAGGAGAACCGTCTGATCCTTCTAACTACCGGCCAATCAGATTTCTATGTCTTTTTTTGGTAATGTACTGGACGCTCTAATTAACTGGGAATTGATTAAGCATCTGACCTCCTAGGTTTTTTTTTTCGGATAAGCTATATGCTTTACGCTACTCTAGATCAACTGCTGATGTATTAAAAATTATTTGTGAAAGAGTCTATCAAACTTCAGTTAGGAATGGTGAAATGTCACACATTATGAAATGGACAAAGTTCGACAATTATTTTAAGACATTTTATTTATACATTCTTTTTAAAATAATTGTTGGACATTGTCCATCTTACAATGTGTGACGTCATTTGTTTATATTTGCATACGCTTTGAGCAGATATGAATGTAAGTGAGAGATTCATGGAAGATTGAAGTTTAAAGGCAGTATATTCGACCTTGCTAACCGAACGCTCCTCTGTGGCCAAATCGGTTAAAAGCACGTCAGTCTATATGACGGTTCCGTATAGGATACATGTTCGATTCCTGTCGGAGATGAATATTTTCTATGAAAATTTCTCGGATATTCAGGCCGGTAAATGTTGTTTAATACTGTTTATTATAAACAGAGAATTTACTTAAATATTTGTAGCTATACAAAAAGAATGTATAAACAAAATGGCTTAAAATAATTGTCGCACTGTCCATTTCATAGTAGGATTTGTGTCAGTAAATCACTATAACCTCTGAAAAATTCTTAACATCTAAAAATGTTTTCTCGCTTTAAATAACATGCAAAAGATTGATAATCCGTAACAAAATAAAATAATCATTTGATAAATTTAGGTATTTTATAGTTTTTATTTGTTTAATAAATTATATCCTTCTCTTCCTTCGTTTTTATCTAGTCATACTAAACTTTTTCCTTTTTTTTTAAGTTATCGATTCTCCTTTTTATGGACTTGTATTCAAAAAAGAAGCCAACTCCATTAAATACATATCTACATTTTAAGACTCTTACTGATGAGAACTGTTTTTAAACAGTCGAAACATGGTAAGGAAACCTAGGTTCTCATATTGAGGATAATTTACTTGTAATGACAATTAAAAAAAATCGAAACTCCATTCGACTTTTGAAATATTCAACTTTAACTTGTTAAAAAGTGTTCATTTTTCTTCCCTTTTGTCTTTATTGAAAGAAAAAAAAATGAGTAAAAAATACCCATTTTTTAGGGGAACACAATTCTTGGAATTTCTTCAGAAAAGAATATGGCATTAGCATTATTAACATTATATTTTTTGTTTTTGTCTTTTAGTAGGGTAGAATTCTTGTTTCTTGATATCCTCCATCAAAGAAATCCAATCATGTTTTAACTGCACATCTGCTCTCTAACAGAAACTGCACCTGGAGTCCAATTTCCACCCAGAGGAAGCGAATACATTTCGTCTACACTACATCACATAAATGCATTAGCGTTCGCTTCTGATTATTAATATCATTTATCTAGGAATGACATATATAGATTCTCGCTTAGAGTAGCGCTAATCGACATGGCAGGTTCAGGTTCGAATTCCAGACGAAGCCGTTATATTAACGCTAACACAAATCCATAATGCTTTTTTGTTATTTTTTTTTCTAAAATGATGCAAGGTACTTATCGGAAACAGCTAGATTTACCGCTATGTACTTAAGAATTATCATTAAAAGAAAACCTATTATCTATCATGGATAATGTTATTGCATACGGCTCATTAACCTGAACTCTAACAGCCAAACTCGAAAAGAAGACGTTGCTTACGTACGAATGCTTCGAGTAGGACTAAACAAATCCTTGAAAGCTCACACAAAAAAGAAAGGGTTCTATGGCAACATACCTCCCATCAACAAACAAATACGTCAACAAAATTTGGTTGTCACTATGTGAAACCGACACCGTGTTTAAGCCTAGGGATAACACTTATCTTCCTCTTGTATGCAGTAGTAGTGGTGTTTCCAGGCCGGTTTTGCATTCAGTGTTATCTGCACCTGACTGATTCTAATATCAGGACGGACGGGGTTCTATAGCCTTGGGTGGCTATAGAACCCAATCTATCCTGCTGTTTACCCATAGCTGAAGGGAGAAGAAGAGGAATCATACATTTCCCGAGGGTATTAGCACTTAAGAATTATTGCCACTGGAATTCAAACTCGGCTCTCCGATTCCTCAATCTAAGTCACTATCATTTAGTCCACCGTACCTTCTCATCCGACCCGCCTCATTGCTCCACCGTACCTTTTCATTCGACCCACCTCATTACTCCGCCATACCTTCTCATCCGAGCCACCTCATTACTCCATCGTACCTACTCATTCGACCAGACTCATTACTCCACCGTACCTTCTCATCCGAGCCACCTCATTACTCCGCCGTACGTTCTCATCCGTCACGCATCATTACTCCACCGTACCTTCTCATCCGAGACCCCTCATTACTCCATCGTACCTTTTCATCCGACCCTCCTCATTAATCCACCGTACCTTCTCATTCGACCCACCTAATTAATCCACCGTACCTTCTCATCCGACCCTCCTCATTAATCCACCGTACCTTCTCATCCGAACCACCTCATACTCCACCGTAGCTTCTCATTCAACCCTCCTCATTAATCCACCGTGCCTTCTCATCGGACTCTACTCACTGCTCCACCGTACCTTTTCATCCGACCCTCCTCATTAATCCACCGTACCTTCTCATCCGACCCGCCTCATTAACCCACCGTACCTTCTCATCCGACCCTCCTCATAATCCACCGTAGCTTCACATTCGACCCACCTGATTAATCCACCGTACTTTTGATTCGAACCTCCTCATTAATCCACCGTACCTTCTCATCCGACCCACCTCATTGCTCCACCCTACCTTCTCATCCGACCCTCCTCAGTAATCCACCGTACCTTCTCATCCAACCCACCTCATTAATCCACCGTACCTTCTCATACGACCCACCTCATTAATTCACCGTACCTTCTCATCCGACCCTCCTCATTAATCCACCGTACCTTCTCATCCAACCAAGCTCATTAATCCATCGTCCCTTCTCATCCGACCCTCCTCATTAATCCACCGTTCCTTCTCATCCGACCCACCTCATTAATCCACCGTACCTTCTCATCCGACCCTCCTCATTGCTCCACCGTACCTTCTCATCCGACCCTCCTCAGTAATCCACCGTACCTTCTCATCCAACCCACCTCATTAATCCACCGTACCTTCTCATACGACCCACCTCATTAATTCACCGTACCTTCTCATCCGACCCTCCTCATTAATCCACCGTACCTTCTCATCCAACCAAGCTCATTAATCCATCGTCCCTTCTCATCCGACCCTCCTCATTAATCCACCGTTCCTTCTCATCCGACCCACCCTCATTAATCCACCGTACCTTCTCATCCGACCCTCCTCATTAATCCACCGTTCCTTCTCATCCGACCCACCTCATTAATCCACCGTACCTTCTCATCCGACCCTCCTCATTAATCCACCGTTCCTTCTCATCCGACCCACCTCATTAATCCACCGTACCTTCTCATCCGAGCCTCCTCATTAATCCACCGTACCCTCTCATCCGAGCCTCCTCATTAATCCACCGTACCTTCTCATCCGACCCACCTCATTAATCCATCGTCCCTTCTCATCCGACCCTCCTCATTAATCCACCGTTCCTTCTCATCCGACCCACCTCATTGCTCCACCGTACCTTCTCATCCGACCCTCCTCATTAATCCACCGTACCTTCTCATTCGACACACCTCATTAATCCACCGTACCTTCTCATCCGACTCTCCTCATTAATCAACCGTACCCTCTCATCCGACCCACCTCAGTAATCCACCGTACCTTCTCATCCGAACCGCCTCATTAATCCACCGTACCTAGTCATCCGACCCGCCTCATTGCTCCACCGTACCTTCTCATCCGACCCTCCTCATTAATCCACCGTACCTTCTCATCCGACATGCCTCATTGCTCCATCGTACCTTTTCATCCTACCCTCCTCATTAATCCACCGTACCTTCTCATCCGACCCTCCTCATACTCCACCGTAGCTTCTCATTCGACCCACCTGATATATCCACCGTACCTTCTCATCCGACCCTCCTCATTTCTCCACCGTATCTTCTCATCCAACCAACCACATTAATCCACCGTACCTTCTCATCCGACCCACCTCATAGCTCCACCGTACCTTCACATTCGACCCACCTCATTAATCCACCGTACCTTCTCATCCGACCCTCCTCATTAATCCACCGTTCCTTCTCATCCGACCCACCTCATTAATCCACCGTACCTTCTCATCCGACCCTCCTCATTAATCCACCGTATTTTCATCCGACCCTCCTCATTAGTCCACCGTACATTCTCATCCGACCCGCCTCATTAATCCACCGTACCTTCTCATCCGACCCTCCTCATAATCCACCGTAGCTTCTCATTCTACCCACCTGATATATCCACCGTACCTTCTCATCCGACTCTCCTCATTAATCAACCGTACCCTCTCATCCGACCCACCTCAGTAATCCACCGTACCTTCTCATCCGACCCGCCGTATTAATCCACCGTACCTTCTCATCCGTCCCTCCTCATTAATCCATCGTACCTTCTCATCCGACCCACCTCATTGCTCCACCGTACCTTTTCATCCGACCCTCCTTATTAGTCCACCGTACCTTCTCATCCGACCCTCCTCATTAATCCACCGTACCTTCTCATCCGACCCACCTCATTAATCCACCGTACCTTCTCATCCGACCCGCCGTATTAATCCACCGTACCTTCTCATCCAACCCACCTCATTAATCCACCGTACCTTCTCATCCGACCCGCCGTATTAATCCACCGTACCTTCTCATCCGTCCCTCCTCTTTAATCCATCGTACCTTCTCATCCGACCCACCTCATTAATCCACCGTACCTTCTCATCCGACCCGCCGTATTAATCCACCGTACCTTCTCATCCGTCCCTCCTCATTAATCCATCGTACCTTCTCATCCGACCCACCTCATTGCTCCACCGTACCTTTTCATCCGACCCTCCTTATTAGTCCACCGTACCTTCTCATCCGACCCTCCTCATTAATCCACCGTACCTTCTCATCCAACCCACCTCATTAATCCACCGTACCTTTTCATCCGACCCTCCTCATTAATCCACCGTACCTTCTCATCCAACCCACCTCATTAATCCACCGTACCTTCTCATCCGACCCGCCTCATTAATCCACCGTACCTTGTCATCCGACCCGCCTCATTGCTCCACCGTACCTTGTCATCCGACCCGCCTCATTGCTCCACCGTACCTTCTCATCCGACCCTCCTCATTAATCCATCGTACCTTCTCATCCGACCCGCCTCATTGCTCCACCGTACCTTGTCATCCGACCCTCCTCATTAATCCATCGTACCTTGTCATCCGAACCGCCTCATTGCTCCACCGTACCTTCTCATCCGACCCTCCTCATTAATCCATCGTACCTTCTATTTCTGTCTATATGTCTGAGATGCGGTATTATGTTTACTTGCATTATTTGGACTGTTATCCTCATCTTCATTGTCGTATTCACAATAATTATTATGATTACTTGCATTATTTGCATTATACGGAATGCTATCTTCATATTCATTGGCATACTCACAACATTTCGGCCGTTGTACGCACATGCCTTCTTTAGGTGATTAGAATTTCAATCGAACCCTTTATTACTCCACTGGGGTCGAGTGTTATATAGTGTTGAACACAAATTTGGAGAGTTGAGTTAAGGAAAATAACTGAGACATCAGGAGGAGGCATGGCACGTGGAAGTAGAACAATCTTCTCCGGTGTACGAATTAAAAGGTTCAGTTCGAAAATTCTCCTGACGATGGTTGGAGCGTACGACGTTCGAAACTTTGTGAATATGGCATTGAAGATGAGGATAACCGTCCGAATAATGTAAATAACGCAAGTAGTCTTTTAATTTGTCCTTTAGGCTCTTCCCAGTCTCCTCTCTATTACTTGGCCTTTCAGATTTTTTTTTACGTTAAATCCTGAAGTAGACAACAGTTTTCTAAGTTCGCTACATCCCTCCTTATATGGTGTATAATTTTCGGAACATGGTTTATGCTTGGGGCTTTTTTCAGCGTTTTAAAAATATGTTGTTAGTAATTGACTCACTAGAGTAAACAGAAAAAGATGGCGTGGATAAGATAATAATGCAGGTGTAAAGTAAGAATAGCTAATGACATACCTGTGGCTAGGCTAGGTTTGTAGATCCAAGACGTAGCAAATTAACCTTTTAAATATATTAAATCTCTTCAAAACCGTAGTTCCTAAATTAACAAAAACAAAAAAAAATATATATATAACAATACACCAGTGAAACAAGATAGACAATGCAACAAAATTAGTAGTTGGATTATTTGGCAAATACAAAAGAAAACCCACAATACAACGATCAAATTGGTTCAATTTCGCAAGCTTGTGTGTGTTTTAAATATTTCGTCAATACATTTTGAGAAGGAGCAGAATTCTCCTATGAAAACGAATTGATCACAACTTCTGATGGATGAGGAAATCTACCAGAAGACTATACAATGAGTCTGGTAATGTTTTATTTTTTCATTATATATATATATATATATTTATATATACTCGGTTTCGCTTACAAGGCTTCGGGCAACCCGTGCTATGGCTTCCAATTGTGCTGTACGAAGTGAGCGCTTCCCCGCCCGACACCAATAATATCAAGAAATCACCTTCCTGAGAAATCAACCATGGTGAGATCCGAACCCGAAATTCATGGTCAGAAAGCGAACGTTTGGGCAGGCGAACACTATCTAACCGTTCGAACACGTCAGCGATATTGGATAGACGCAGTTCTTTGGGAGCTGTCGAGGGTTGTGCTAGTCATCGTACCCTAGAATTTGTGCGTGCTGGCCTTGTTTAGAATATTAATCACGCTAGATAAACAGGCTTTCTTATATACGAGTAGCCGACAGGCATTCTTATATAAGAGTAGCCAGCCATTATATATATATATATATATATATATATATATATATAGAGAGAGAGAGAGAGAGAGATAGATAGATTTAAGTTATGCTTTGTGGGTTATAGTACTCAAAAGTGTATAGCTTATGTAAATATAAAAAATGTCAATGCAGTGAATACCCAGAGGCGACAGTCTATTTCATGCTATGCGCAAACATAGGGTCACATGCATTACGTTTATAATCGACTATTTGCATATACAGGTCAAAGATGCATTGTCTATTGTATTGCATTGTGGGTAGTCTATTGTATTACATTGCGGGTGGTCTGTTTTGGTGGACGGTAACGGTGGTATTTCGAATTATTCTAGTGGATCTATTGAGTGGGAATAATTGTGGATCCTAATGCAGGTTTTTGGTTGTTCATAGTGTTCTTAGCTTTTATATTTTATTACTTTTTCTTACGTTTATCTCTTCTTACGGAATTTGTTAATTTGTTTTCTTAGTTTATTTACTTATTTGGTTTGTCAATTATTTACTTAATTTATTTACTTATTTATTTTGTTGGATTGATTTATTTTTCTCGTCACAATTTGTCCCTAACCTGTATATATAAATAGTCAAAGAAAGACAAAGCACATGGCTTGACGATTGCAGTTTTCATGAAACAGACTGTTGCCATTGGGTGTTGTCTTCATTGTCCACTTATATATATTGTTTGTCTGACGATCGCTAAAAGCGTGAAACCCAGGGTCACAAACTCATCTATCCAACCAAATATATATATATATATATATATATATATATATATATATATATATATATATTGCGTATTAAGTTAGATGTGGCACAAGGCCAAAAGTATAGGGCACCCAGTGAGGATCGAATTCACTATTTAGCCGTATCAAATTTGCACACACACACACAGACAGATAGATAGATAGATAGATAGATAGATAGATAGATAGATATGGATATAAATATAGTGTGGGGGATAAATTACGCAAATATTGAAAATAACACAGGACTGATGTGGTCACAAAAATTGTCTGACGGCCATGACTGAGTTCTCCGGTGGCATTATGCAGAGTCCTGTTGCCAGATAGAGACTCTTCCGGTAGCCTCCCTTTTGATCCAACGCAGCACTGCCTCATCAATGCGCCTAATGCAGGCCTCCGTGTTAATTCTAAGTCCCTGTGAGTAGATGAAGGCATAACGTCGTCATCATTAATTATCACTCAAAACACCTTCATAATCGCCATTAGTGTCATACGCCTCTTTCCGAATGCCAAGCAGTACAGCATGCCGCTTCGAGATTTCTAGCGGATTATATTTCATCATGATGCACTTTTTTCACAGACGATGCTCAGTCGAACAACTCATAAACAATGAACGTGCATGCATGAAATAAAGAAAATGGCGACAATTTACCCTATCGGACCCTACACACACACACACACACACACGCACAGACACACACAGACACTCACTCACACACACACATATATACATGCATATATATATATATATATATATATATATATGTATGTAAAACAACTATAACAATGTTAATTGAATAATGTGACATTTGAATTAATTCTCCAGATGATAATGTCAAAACACTTAGACGTATATGTACCCATTAGCTTGAAAAACGAAACATCGTTCTAAATTATTCAATCAGAAGTGATTGTTCTTCTTCCTTTCTAAAAAGGGTAGCTCCCCACCAAAATACATGGACTCAAATCTCCCGTGATATTGTTTAAATTCTTTAATTCAAACCCCTCCGTTTATTCTCATGACTATTTTATTTTATATTTCTTTGTTCTTTATTGTTAATATTATTCCTAATTATTTATTTTTTAAATATGAGTAAATAGGTTCACCTATCTTCCAGACCACGCACCTTCTTTTTTTTTAGGAAAAAAATAGAGGTTTATCCTTTGTTTCCTTTTTAGGATTAGATTTCATCCAGGTTCCCACTGCTGACCCTTTAACATGAGCAATTGTTTTAACCTTTTTGTGATATAATTTACTGATTGCTACGACTGTTCTTATTGATGGTAGCGTGCTGGCAGTTTTCTGTTTGAAGCATGTCGACCAGTAGAAAGCGGCCCGAACAATTTGGTATTACTTAGAGAGGCTGCTTTAGTCAGCAGTTGCGTAATACCGGAGTTCTTGCAGTGCCATATCTGCATCAATGCTTTCATAACATCGCGAAAAACTGCAACCCGATTGTTGGTTCACACCTGCCTTCAATCGATTTAAAAAATGGAGCCTGAAATTTAAGCCCGTGTCTGCACGTGTGACCAGTTTCCATGAGATCGCTTGGCAATACTTCCTGATTTGATTGTTTCATTCATCCCCACCACTTTCAGAACATGATGGGGTGTTGTTCGTGTCGGAGTAACTATTGATTCTCTCGAGGTTCCTGGTGTTTTATACATCATTATGTGGGAATAGCAACCGAACACTCCATATACCCGTCGTTTCTAGCTGTAATTAATTATTCCTTGTTTCGATTGAACTTTCCAGCCTACAACAAAACCAATGCCATGCATATGGTGAATAAAAAAAAAAGCAGCAGCTGTGATGCAAACAGTGACATCATGTGATGATGACTCTACTTCCGGCATGTTTTTTTTTTATTTTTTTAGGTCAAAGCATCTCAACTAGAGTGCTCCAAAGATGTCTTAAGATACTACGAAACAGTGGCTTAAAACCAAATAAAAACTGCACAGCCAACTACTGTCTATAGGTTTGTGCATTCGAAAATCTTATTTCTGGTAGGAATCAATATAGGTAAATACACGTATATTATTTCAGATATTAGGAAAATCCTAATTTGTCGAGTAAACCAACGTATCTCCCGGAATACTTTTCGACCGCTCAGCTACGAATGGCTTTTGGGGATAAGTATTTTCCAAGTGATGAAATAAAACGGACGTTTAAAATTATTTTATTCCTGGAACAAAATAAACGTGCTGCGGAAACAGAATGTTATTTAAAAAAATAATAAGTGTGTCTAGGAGTGGCGGAATAATTAAATCGTGCCGGCATTAAAATATGAAACGCACATCAGCTGATGTTTAAATAGACTTTGCATTGAGTGTCCTTTAGAGAAGTCAGTTGTATCAGCAAGGTTGACCTGAGTGATATTATACTAACCACGGTGGATAGATTTTAATTTCACCTGATGCCAATGACTAAACCCCGACATCTTCGCATGCAATCGACGAAGAAGGAAAGTTTAATTGCTCTATTTAAGAAATTCAGGACTCTTGTTCGGATCACACGGATCCCATATTTATTAATTCTTATTTTCGTATCTGAAAGGTAAAGAAAATAATTTTTAAAGAATTGATGGATTTTTTAATCCGACTATATTTCTTGATACGTCAATGGTTATATTTAGGCGATATTCATGTTTGAATAGACATCCCCGTTTAATGTGTACATCTATGTCTACCGGCCTGTGCAATAGAGGGTCTTAACAAAATAAACGTGCCCTCCGTTAGGGTCCTATATATGTATATTATGTCTGACGTTATCCTAGTCAAAATAATGCTGGTATTATAACCTACAGATATTGGTAAATTTTTCCGAGCGTGTATATAATCTCAGATTCTACTTTTTTGGCCATATAACTATTTATTATGGAATTCATTTGCTATACCCTATGGAAATATATATATATATATATATATATATATATATATATATATATATATATATATATTATAATATTTATATATATATATTAAAAAATGAATATCATTAATTATATTATATATATATATATATATATTATAATATTTATATATATATATATATATATATATATATCATATATATTTATATATATATATATATATATATTACAAATGAATATCATTAATTATACTATATATATATATATATATATATATATATATATATAATATTAGTGGTAAATATACACATACATATACAAAATATATAAATATATATACATACATACATACACATACATATATATTTGTATAAAAAAAAAAGACTATAGAATCCAGGTAGAACTCAATGTCCAGGACAGAGTAAGGATATAATAAAAATTATAATTTATTCCATTGGAATCGTAAATACGATCCAATTCACCAGACCTACAAATACGTAGATCTGATGAATTGAATCGTATTTACGATTCCAATGGAATAATCTATGACCGTGGAATATTAGTGTTTAAGCCTTTTTATTATATATATATATATATATATATATATATATATATATATATATATATAGTCATTTTTTTTTAATTACAGATATATGATTTTGGCATGGATAAAACATATTTCGTCATAGAAGAGATGATACTTTAAAGCATTTAGGTGTTTGTTGTATCTCGTGTTTATATTATTTTAAGCAAGTGAAAACACTCAAGATGTGTGTTACGAATTGGAGATCCCTAAAATCAAACAAATACAGAAATTTATATATATGGAGAAATATTTTAACAGACGACAAAAAATGTGATACAGAAGCCAGAGGGGCCATTTAATTCACGTAAGTTAAGTTCTCAAGCATAAACTAATTAGTAAGGAACAGGAAAGAATTCGTTAAACACACAGAAATTAGTGCTGACATACTGGGGAATATCAATCCGACTATATATTCTTGAATGCTAGAAAATGTCCTCACAGATGAAGAAGCGACTTGAAGCAAGATAAATGTGGTTCTACAGGAGGATGTTGAGAATACTATTGACAAATCATGTAAGAAATGTGGAAATGTAAAAGAAAAAAAATGAGTTGGATTTGTAGGACATATGAGAAAAAAGCCTGGAAAATGTGATACTCACGGGACATACTGAAGGCAAAACGGACAGAAGGAAACAGGAGTAAGCTATCTAATGAAACGACTGATGTCAACATCGAGAAAGGGAAGGACAGTAAAAAGAAAAACATCACTAAGACCTACGAATTATAACAAGTTACTAAGGACCATGATCTACGTCCTGAAGAGACACGACAAACAGAAGACCCCAATCATTTGCTAAACTGCAGATAAGGCTAAGTAACGTAAATTATGAGAGGTGAAGGTGTGGTTGCGTAGGTATATCTGTACAAGCACATCCCAGGGATGTGCTCATAATTAGGTTGTGTTTATTAGTTGATGAAGCAGGTAATTTCATGATTCCAAAAATACGTTTTACACATGAAAAATGGCACTTAACTTGGCGAATTGACACAATTTGCCGTAAAAAAAGCCGAAAATAGCACAGTAGTGAGTAACCTATTTAACAATCTGGTGGAACTGAAGAGCAGAGTAATGTCGGGTCGCCAAAGTTCTGTACAGTAAAATATGGTTTGCGATTTAATCTCCTCACTTGCATACCTTTTGTTTAACTTTAGTTTTCACTGCCTGCTGATATATGTCCTGAATTCATGTAACCCTGGTTTTAAAATATTCTAAATGATAAAATCGAGACCAATTACTAAATCGGAGATAATATGACCCTTTTATTCTGGCCCCAAAATCCATTCGTGCTTAAATAGCTTTTTTCCTCCGTGTCCTATGGCTTTTATAGTTACAATACCTCTGTATCTCTTACGTTATACTACCGTTATTCGACCGAAATCCTTTTTATAAGACGATAACATTGCATATACTATTGTGTCATCTTTATGAAATATTATGTTCTAGGTTTTTTCCTATTGAGTACATGGACATGCCCATACACACATATGAACAAAATACTCTCGATTAAATATAAATAATTATATGCACAATATTTGCACATGTCAGACATTGTTCAATTGTTTACGGAGATAATAAAAATTGAATAAAAATTGAACAAATTAAAATTGATTTTGTTTATCTGATATACAATATCGTTCAGTGTTGCGGTTTTGAATCAGGCCCAGGCGATTTTGTTTATCTTTCCTTTAAACAAAAAAGTAACATAGATTTGATTATCTTAAATTATCTCAAATTGTAATAGCAGTCTATGGGTGGTTATTTTCCGTGCCAAAAATAACTGTCCGCCGTTATCAAATATGAAACATCAGTTTAGATTGGAAAATCGATACCGAGCCAAATTTCTCGTCAGTTGATTGCACTGTTTTCATTATGGGTTCCCCTTTTTTCATTATGTTTTACGCTTAGTTTTATTTCATATCGTTTTTTATTTTTATTTTAATGTTCCGTTGTAAACAATATTTCATATCACACTTTCAAGTAAAAACTAATAACGGAAAACGATTTAATATAAAGAAAAAATAAATTAATTTGCTCCGTTTGAGAGTGTCGTTCAAACATAACGATTCTCTTCAGCTGCATTAAATCATAAAAAAAGAGCATTTTCTCATAATGCCTGTTCCCCCTGGTGATAATTTATAAATATCAATAAATGATAGTAAAAATGTACTCTTTTCTACTGAAAACACCGTTTTTTGAGGAGATTTGCATGAATTTAGCCAAAGACCCATAAATCATAAAGGGATGCATTTATTTGAGCAACAAACGAGATGTATAATCTTGAGACATTCCCTGATGTATCTCTTTAATGGATCCGTCATTAGCAGCGATGAATGCTCCAATACGATGTTTGAAACTTTGACATACCAAAATCTAGTTACATTTCTCTATCGTGGGTATTGTGCTGCTTAAGGCGTACTTAAAAGATTTTATAATCTGGGGGTGTCGATTGACTTCGCTCCCGACTACGTCTCATACGTAGTAGTAGAATAGATTTGTGTCTGGACAGTGAAATGGTCATATATTTGGGGTTACATAATCGTTCCAGATGCCAGTTCAAGAAAGACATTTTGCTCACTAACACACAAAAAAGAGAATGTGTCATATCGAGAATTTTTAAGATCGAAATCATAAGAAAAAAATTATTTATTTAAAAATATATATATTTTTAATAATATGTGGAAATATCCACGCTTTGGCTGATGACGGTCACGAGGCCGGAAACCCGTGTATCAAAATTATGGAAAATAAAGCATATTATTTTTAAAAATTCCACAACCAAAAACGTTTGCGGTTTCTCTCTTCTTTTTAATATACCCACTTTTCTCTTGTTGAAACTACTATAAGCTCTGAATGAATTTAATTAAAGAAAGTAACTAATAATAACAAAAAAGCAGAATGTTCTTAGCAACTGGAGAACTGTTTTTGTTATTATTAGTTACTTTCTTTAATTAAATTGATTTCGTTTTTGATTTGAGAAAGTCCGCATTGGACGAAACGCGTCAGCAATAACTACAATTTTTCCTATTGTCATTTAAGTTTATAAATATTCTCTTTTCTCCAGGTTAACTATGAGAAATTTTCATATATATATATATATATATATATATATATATATATATATTACTCAGTTGTTATGAAAATAGTGCTCAATCTTATATAACAGTGCTATTAAGTATATATTTGTGAATATACATAATATAAGTTTATAAATATTCTCTTTTCTCCAGGTTAACTATGAGAAATTTTCATATATATATATATATATATATATATATATATATATATATATATTACTCAGTTGTTATGAAAATAGTGCTCAATCTTATATAACAGTGCTATTAAGTATATATTTGTGAATATACATAATATCCCTCGTCACTATTATGACTCGGAGTTTCATGCGGTTACACAATCATCAGGTGCTGAATACTCACTTACCGTTAAGCGTTGTGAGATTTGTGTTTTCGTGGAGTTGATTTAAAACTGTCTTAAAATTTGTTCCTTATATTATTATTATTATTATCTATAATATTTAATTCAAATTAAATTAATTAAATTATTAATAATTTATATCGATGAAAGTCATAAGGTCGAAAGCCGTGGAATTAAAAAAGTTTATATAAAAAAATTGTATTAAACGCGCTATTTATCAAAGAGGATTACTCCTTTTTGCATAAAAACCACCGTTTGCTTGTTTAAGTATATTACTTATAAACTTAGCTCTCAAGATACTAGCTTAAGTATAAGTGTTGAAACTTGACTAATACATGGAATAATAATGCAACACAAAATGTACTTAGAACAAAATGTATTGAAACAAGAAAGTGTACACACTATTTACATATAGTCTTTTGTATATTCCTGGTAAGACCGTTCCTAGAGAATGTGTTGGCTGAGTCGCAGTCGGGCAGCGTCTCTGGTTGAATCTCTTGATTCCTCCCTCTCTTCCCGGTACCAACCCTATTTATATGGTCGGTACTCCACTATGCAAATTAGGTGGATCCTACCACAACAATAAGTTAGGGCGTTATATATAATACATTTTAAACCTAGACTTATACTTACAAAGGTGTAATTATATGTCCACAAGTGGTAATTGCATGCATAGCAGACCCTCGTCTGGATTTTGTCAAAGAATCTCCAGATGCATAGTAGAAGCAACAGACCAGATAGAGCAACAGTATTCGATGTACTGACGAATGATATTTTGTAAAGTGCAATATAGGTTCTGATGAGAAAAAGCTTTTGGCACGGCACAGTGAACCAAACTTCTTTGAAGGAGAGATATCAGTTGACTCGATATAGCCTCTTCACTTCATATCAGTGTAAAACGTGAGGTCAAGAAAACGTAGGGTGTCGCTCTACTGGAGTTCACTATCTCCCATCTCGATGTTAGGCAGAAAGGCTCTGTGTCGTGATTAAGTGAAAACACACACAAACACACACACATATATATATATATATATATATATATATATATATATATATATATATATATATATATATATATAATTCTAAGGAACCAGGCAAACCTACGCAGGTTTCACCTAAATGGATCTTCAGGTTAAACCTGTCTAAAAACGAAAGTAACAGAACGGTATTTATTGATAAAAACAAATAAAACCATAACCACGCGAAAGAAAAAAAAAAAAAAAATCAAATTTGGAACTATATATATATATATATATATATATATATATATATATATATATGTGTGTGTGTGTGTGTGTGTGTTCGTGTGTGTGTGTGTCTGTGTGTGTTATATAGTATAATAGAGTTAATTCATCTATTTTTTAATAATTTTTTTTAAACATAAATATTTTCTCAAACAACAATGTATGTGGGTATCTGTTTATTTTTTGACATGCGAATTGTTGGAATCGCTGATAAGAATTCTGTATGAAGTGTTTAGATCCTGAATTTTCTCGAATCAAGTTGTCCCGTTGAATTCTTAATAAGACGCCATTTGCAAATGTATATTGAATCTCAAGTTCACTCGAGATCTCAAGTTGATACAAAAGTATCTGTCTCCTTCACTCATGCTGTATATTTACAAGAGTCAGATTAGACGAAAAAATGGAGTGGAGCTACCATATGCAGGCTAAGTGATGATGACCGCCCCCACCAACCTTTTCAGCATTGACAGAATTCAAAATCGTTTACACGTTCTTCTGGAGAAAGATTTACTTTTTTTCTGCAGGGCGATTGATATACTGTTTCTATTTCAATGGCAGATGTTTAGATGCGATTCATTCTTTAGTTCTACCCATTCAAACATTTACACACGCGGATCGCCATGCTACTTCAACCGAGTCGAATCACCTTTATTTCCCCCGTGTTCGTAAGGTAAGAAGAAAGAAGCTTTCTTCTTACCTTAACAGAGTTTCCTCCATAAGAACTGCCACTTTTTGGAACAGAATGTAGATGCTTCTGTAATAAAATACAATCGGTAAGATTTTATGACATCAAGAGGAAATCTTTGTCTATGATATCAAGGGACAATATTTTCCTATCTTTCTTATTCTAATAATCTGAATTTTCTACTACCACCTCTTTTATCGATATAAAACACCTAACTAACCTTTACCGTTTTTACCGTCCTGGGTTTGACGATAAAATACATCCGCGTCCTGGGTAAGACGATAAACTACATCCGACAGCAAGGCCTCTGATCAGGAGGTTTTAAGGAGCGTGGAGCCACCTCTTAATTGCTGGTGTTTCCAGGTCCATATTGCCTGATCCTACCTGGTCCATCCAGACTGATCATAGCTGGGACCTAACAAGGTCACAGCTATGAGCAAATACTTAATCATCAAAATGGGGTCAAATCACTATTAAAGTGTAAAAATTGGTTTTAATACCAGAAATATATTGTAGTTTTGTAAAAATATTAACAGCAATACATTGTTGAAGAAAAATTATTACCGGAAATAAAAATCTTGTCGGCATTAAATAACCCATTGAGGTTGATATGCCGTAAAACAAATCAAACCAACCAACCAATTTTATCGTTTTTAATAAATCACGCTACCTTGAGTGACCTCCGTGCCTTGTATTGTGCGACTTCTAATAAACAAAATAAAAGCAAGTGATAGTCTGAAGTTTATGGAACACAACACAAGCAAAAGAACGTCCTATTCTAATAACATGCTTCATTGCTGTTTCAGAATTACAATGACAAAATTTGCATTGTCATCGTTCGACTTCCTGGCTTGCAGGACAAAGTATTTTATTTTCTTATGTGTCACTAAAACCAGACAATTGCTCACTATAGCATTATGTAATAATTGTTTTTCAAAGTTCCAACAATCCATAATAAAGAATTCACTTTGAATCTGGTTTTGCATATATATTTCCATTACCTTCATTTTAGGTTGGGGTTTTGAACCTCTCCTAAATATGATTACATTTACCTTAGATTTTGCAATAAATTCCCTTAAAAATAATTCCAATGATTATTTTGTCAACATTGTGGCTTTGAACAAAAACTAGTTGTTCATTTCAGAAGAACACTTAGAACTAATCGACCAAACAGTGAAAATGATAAAGTTCTCTTTTGATTGATACGTTGAAAGCGGTTGACTTTCTCGAACGAATTGTCTTCAATTTGAAACCTCGTAATAAATCCTACTTATTACTGACAGATTTCTGTGTAAAGCAAAAAGATAAAGAAAATTGTTTATACGTTAGTCAATATCCGTTTCAGTAACTTCACGGGAAATCCTTTCTGCTAGACTTTGATATTAACCTAATGTTTATAACTGACATATACGTTGATTGATTGCAGCAAGCAATAAAGACCTCAGTAAATTGATTTCCCTAGAAGTGAATAAAATTTGACGCCGTAGATTTTAGGCATGAAACTAACCGACAATTATTTTAAGACATTTTATATGTTTATACGTTCTTTTTATAGATACAAATATTTAAGCAAATGCTCTGCTTATAATAAACAGTATTAATAACAGCCTGTATGTCTGAGAAATTTTCATAGAGTATATTCGTCCTTCGACAGGAATCGAGCCTGTATACTATACGGAACCGTCATATAGCCTGACGTGCTTTTACCGACTGAGACACAGAGGAGTGTTTCGGTTAGCAAGGTCGATTTTACTGTTTTTAAACTACAATTCTCCATGATTTTCTCACGTACATTCATATCTGCTCGATGTGTATCCAAATGTAAACAAATGACGTCACACATTATGAAATGGACACAGTCCGACAATTATTTTAAGACATTTTTTTTATAAAAAGAACGTATAAACATAAAGAAAAATGTTTTAAAATAACCTTACTATATAATACATACTTTTGCTAGCATTGTTTTTCAGTGTTGGGCATTTCGATGTGGCGTAATGCCTAGCAAACTGGTCTCGCTAGATCAGTTACAACTGAATAGTGGTTTCGACTCTCACTGGGTGTCCCCAACTTTCGGCCTTGTGCCACATCTAAGCTAAGCTTACAAATTCATTAGAGCATCTCAAGGTGGTGTAATGTTTAGTAAGCTTGTGTCGATAGAACATTTACGACTGAATAGTGAATTCGATCCTCACTGGGTGCTCCCTACTTTCGGCCTTGTGCCACATCTAAGCTACGCTTAGAAAATCACTATTGCATGTAGATGTTTGCTATACTGGAAATATTAGCATAAGTAACTTGTAGAAATCTTTCAACAAAATTATAAAATCGAGATTGGATAAAACCGATTTTGTGAAAGATCAGATTATGAAATAATTTCAAAAAATATAATTATGCTATCATTTTTCGTGGCTTGTGTAAATTAATGATTGATAATTATTTGTTTATTTATAGCAAAATTTTCAACTGCTATTCTGCATTAGACAGAGTGTGTATCGATCTGTCTCCAGAGCATTTATTAATCTTTCTTAGTTATTCAAGAACATTTTGTTAAAGTAATTCAAATTTAGTCTACTTTTATTATGATTGTCTTTCCTTCTAGCATATTTGCGTTTCAAAATCTAGCATGATCCATACATATCCAAATATGGCCGAGGCATAGGACTTCTGTCAAAACATGAACTAAGATGAAATACTCAATATTATAATTATTGGAAATCGAATGGTTGCTTGGTTAGTTAATGAAATTAATTAATAATAATATTCAGATGTAATTATTTGATTGTCTGGAATAAAATAAGTTATCTTTATTTTGTTGAATATTTCAATTTCTCCCTCATAAAATATTGTACAGTGAAAATTTTCTTTTCATTGTTTACATATATAATATCTAATTTCGCAGATTTCAAGAAGCAACTTTATATCTATTTAACAATGTAGGTAATTATACGTGAATATAATATTGTGATGCTTCCGTTATGTATATCAGTTACATACATACATACTTACATACATACATATATACATCTAATAGATGGCCACTGGTATTCGAGGATACCCGTCTATTAGGGCGGCTAGCCAATTCCTATTGCAGACGCAACTATCCTTAGTAGACCTTAGTTACAGTTTCTGGGAGAGAGCGTGTTATCTAGCGTGATCAACAATTTGAACAAGGCCAGCACGCTCAAGCCGTCGGCCATGATGACTTGTATTTTCGTGCTAGCACAGCTATCGACGACCCACGAGGCTTCCGTTTGCTCAATTTCACTCACAAGGCTTGGTATGGTTTTCAGGCACATCCCAGTCCGATAACACCAGGAAGTCGCCATCCTGACAAATTGACCATGATGAGATTCGAACCCGGGTCTCATGGTCAGAAAGTGAACGTTCTAACCAGTCGGCCACCCGACAATAGACACACACACACACACACGCACGCACATATATACACAATATACATACATACACACATACATACATACATGAATACATACATACAGACATACATACACACATACATACATACACACATACATACATACATACATACACGCATACAGATATACATACATATATACATACATACACACATACATACATACACACATACACACATACATACATAAATACATAGACACATACATACATACATACATACATACGCATCTACATACATACATACATACGTGATGTCTGTCGACACAAGTACAACCATTGCAGTCAAGATTTCCACCCACTTGGCTTTAGGAATTCGCAATTTCTCTTCACCAAACAAGGTTAAAGAGTACAACTATTTAACCCATAGACGAGGGAAACAATAAATGTTCAAGGTACCAATAATGCTCTTTGAATTGAATGACAAAAAAAAAAAGAATTCCTAAGTAACGCATTTCGTCCCTCGAAGGATTTTCACAGTAACAATTTCATGCGGGAAAATCTTCTTGCATGTACCGTTTCTCTTTAGGATGTGAGCGATCATGGCTCTCCACAAATTCCTACACGTCGTGGCTCTTCTTAAGTTTCATCTTTTTGATATCTCTCTTATTCCCTGTTCTGCAAACCATTTCCAAAATCTAGTTTGCTAGGTTATTTAGCGCTTTTCTCTGACCCTCTTGCCGTCACCATGTCCCACGAGTGTCAAATACTCTAAGCCCCCTCTCCTGATGCGTTTTAGTGAACTTTTTATTTAGATTCTACCCAGAATTTTGTCCTTGCTCGCACGTTTAGTCCATGTTATTCCCAGCATCCTTCTGTAGACCCACGTTTTTATTGACTTAAGTCTATTCTTCAACTGTTAATAGATTGTCCAGTATTTACTGCTATATTGGAGGACCGATATTAACTAACAATTTTTTATTATTTTCCTTGTTTCTAACAAAATTTTACTGTTTCTTAATACCTTGCTTAGCTTTTGAAAGTTAACTTTCGCTATTCCAATAAGTCTTAAGATTTTGGTGTCGCATTTTGCGCCTTCTGCTAAAATATTTTCTAAATATTTAAATTGTTCTACTTGGTTGATTTGGGCATCTCAATACGTAGTTCCCATCTTGTTTTTTTTTTTCCTACTGGTGACAACAACATATTTCGTGTGCGGCGTAAAATTCAACAAACGTCGATTCAAATTTTACAATGTAATCGCTCAAAATACAGTTACGCTTAGCTTTAAATTCAACTATTTGATACATTCCATATATCTACAGCCTGACTGAAGTTATTATGCAAAACAAATAAATCCCAATAACTCTTAAAGTTCTGAACCAATAGTAATCAAATTTTAACTCGTCTATTTCCAACCGTAGTAAAATATTTTCTACCATTTTTAATGGTTAGTTTTTTAGATATTTAGAATTTAGAAAAATGGACTGACTGAAGTTATTATGTAGATTAAACTAATATTAGTTTAAAGCTTATGAAATCAAATAAAACCTATTTTTTCTTTTTGTCTGTATGTTGAAAGATGGGTAAAGGCAAGGATCTAACAACTGCTGAAAACAGAAAATAACAACGCTATTGAGTGAGGAAATATCGACATTGGCGATATCAAAGGAGATTTGGAGAGATCCTCAACCGATAAAGATGGCTGTTGAAAATATAAGTACGTTGAGAACTCGAAGCAAAGGAAAAGGCTTTAAGAACAGGCTTTTGCGAGATGAACATAAACTAAAGCGAGTTATATCGAAACAACCACTTTTGATTAGCGCTCAGATCTTTGAAAAAGGCTGGAATTAATGGAGTCAAGAAGGACAAAAGGTGTAGATACTTCGTGAATTAGAATCTGTAAAAAAATCTCCAAGGCAACCTCCTCTCACTAAAGCAAATATTTTAAAGCATCAAAATTGGGCCAAGAAGTGCATGAAAATTGACTTTTCTAAAGTAATTTTCCCGGACGAGTCTCAAGTGACATTTTATGAGCCTAATGGATGTGCCAAAGGGTAGATTTTATCCAATTCAGACATGCCTGTGGCTAAAAGAAGGCAATTAAGAAAGTGGTAGTGCTATGATATCTCCTGGAATTGTCGACCTAACTATTATTTGTCCATTCAAATTCGATGAAGCATTTAAACTGAACAGTGTTAAGTATTGTGATTTCTGTGAACAAGATTTTCTTTGTATAGTACAAGTCTCAGTCTAGCGCTTTCAATGTGAAGTGTGTATTTATGCACGACAATGCTTCTTCTCATATAGCTAAGCTTACCCGTGAATTATTTAAGTATAAAAGATTTTCAAAAGAGAAGATAATGGACTGGCCACCATTAAGTCCTGATCTGAATCCAATTGAAAATCTATGGTCAATTGTGAAGATGAAACTATACGAAGGTGGCAAAGAATATAACAGCAAAGCAGACCTTTAAAATTACTATGTCGGGAATTGGTTCTGCTGAAGTAAAAAAAAACAAAATCAATGTATAATGGATTGCTGGCTGTTATTGAGAAGATAAAAGCATTCAAGGATTTATGTGTTTGTAATTTCTTCTGTTATAGGTGTTTTTTGATTATTTTGTTAGCTTTTTATTGAAGTAAAATGTGATTATTTGGTTTTACCCAATAAATTCAGACGGCAGTTTTAAGAATGCATCAAATAATTTCAATAACTTCAACATAATGTATTGATACTAGTTAAAATTTTAACTCGGGCTTTGTTTTGACATCTAAATTGATTATTTAAAATTTGACAATTTTTTCAAACTAAATCTGAATCATTTAAATTTATATGATTTGCTTAATAAATTCCGACAGCTTGTAGATGAATAACGTAGTCTCACTCGTTAATTATATTTGCAAGTTTTAAATATTTTCATCGCTTTTGTCATTAAATATCCCACATTGTCTGAGCGTTAGATTTGTCAAGAAATTAGATATATTGTATGATCGCGGATGTATATTTACTGTGCAAGGTTTCGAAATTAGTGTCATTTTATTTTATATTTTCATCTCCATAAATTACCTTTTTTCTTTTGATAATAAACGCATTCTTCAATTCAAAGTCATGGCCAGACTGAATACGATGAAATACAAAGGCACGAAGATTCTTTTTATATTCATATAATATTCTTTTTATTTAAATGCCGAGATGTGTCACATAAGTATTCTTTGGAATATTTTTTATAAATTCGTGCAACTGGTTTAAGGTCATTATTATTTTGTTTGACTTAATGGTTCACTTATTTTTTTGAGGTAGTTATAACTAATTTTATATTGGTATTAAATTTTATTTTTAAGTTCGTTCCAGAAACGAAACGTCGGGTATTTTTTAAGTTTTGTCAGTCAATTACTCACTCTTAACCTGATAAATATATTTTTATACCATAATTATATATATATATATATATATATATATATATATGCAGAAAATTTGAGACCATATCTGGATATCGAAGATCCACCTGAATCAAGAAGGTTGCGTAACTTTTTCAAAACTAAGTCTAGATGGATTTCCTCTTCCCGAATGGTTTTATCATACATTCGATAATAATAATAATAATAATAATAATAATAATAATAATAATAATATGGAACATCAATAATTCCAGTTGTACTTGAAGCCCTAGGATTGATTGGAAAAGCTTCAGATAGACTTATTAAAGGTATTCTTGGTTTTATAATTATATTATTTTACCAGTTATTTCTGGTAGTCGATGCATTAAAGAAATACAAAAAATGTACTCACAGCTCTGTAGCTGGCATATTACGAAGGCGTTTATCTATGTAAAATGTGTGTGTGTTTTATTTTTTATTTTAAAAAAAAACGATAAGTGGAAAATGTCAAGAAGTCATTTTTGACATTAGATCTCTGGTTGAAAGCCGGAAGGAAATGCGTATACAGCAGAAATCAAAGACAGAAGAAGAAATAAACATTAATTACGTAATAAACTCAATATTGCATAACGTTTCTTTAATATTTTATCTCTTTCTACCGTAGGCTTTCAGCGACATCCTTTTGCAACAGCCCTCTCTTAAAAGTTGGAAGACAAGCACTAACACAGTAAACAATGTCGACATCTTAGTTTAGTAGGAGTTAATTGAACAAAAGATGAAACTTACCAATTATTAAATTTAGAGATTGGCTCCAAACGTTTGGTCTCAATGTATTTTTGTGTTCGCTGTATGATTTAGCATTTGTCGCTAGACTGGAAATTTTTTTCTAGCGGAATTTATAATATAATCTGCAAATATTTCCTTAAAACATAACTTTCACTGGATTCAGAAAATAAATTAAATTGAACGAGACTTCCTTTCATAGAAAACCATTTCTCCTTTTAACAAGGCATCTTGAACCATTGTTTGTAAACATGAATGAGAAGGGGGAAAACATCTTCCTCACGTTCAACGACAATATCAGGTGTTCTCCGAGGGGAAGTTATTGTCTGCTTGTGTAGTTGAAGTAAGTAGTAACTTTTTGAAAGCTGTTTGTGTGCAGATGGGATTATTCTTATGGGACTTCCGCTATTTGCTTCTTTTGGTTGTCTGCCTGTCTTTGTTAAGCACACACACACACGCACACACACACACATATATATATATATACATACATTCATACATATATACATATATATATATTATATATATATAGAAATATATCTATATCTATCTATCTCTATCTCTCTCTCTCTATATATATATATATACACATACACGCACACACATATACATGCATACACACACAAATATATATATATATATATAAAAGGAAAGAAGATGTGTGGATGGTGTCATGGTTAGTGTCGCTAAATAAGAAATCGGTGAGATGATTTCAAATTAGGGTTCAGTTAGCTACATTAAAGTTATTCGCAAATAGAAGAAACTTGGCGCTTTAGCCTTGTTTGGCAACCAGTCGAGAAGAAGGAACATTTGGAATAAAAAACCTGTGTTTCGATACACTTGTGACACACTATTTGTAGTTTTCTGTATTGTGTTCTACGTAAAAGTGTGGTAGTTCTGCGAAAGCATTCATTATAATAAGAAATTTATATATATAATATGTATAGATTCTTGAGGCGAATGCATATATATATATATATATATATATATATATACTTTGTGTGTGTGTGCGCGCGCGCGTGTTGTTTGATAAAAATAAAAGTATATTTATATATAAATTATATCTTTAAAGGGCAATATAAATATAGACAAAGGGAATTTTTTCTTAATCGACGAGTTTCGTCCTCTGAAGGACCATATCAAGGCAGAGTCTACCTTTTATCTTTATATATATATATATATATATATATATATATATATATATATATATATATATATATATATATATATATATTCTTTTGTGTATTCGTTTATGTAATGTATTGCTATAATGTTGGATGCCTTTTTGGTGGTATAGGTATCTCTTTGGTTGATATACACACCACTTCATCGAGTAATAAGCCACTCTAATCTTTGCAGCGTTTGGCATCGCTATCAATGACACGTGCTGAGCCTCTGTCATTGCTATATTATATGGAACCTTTGTTGCCACAAAGTGTGGAATCTTCTGATATTGCTGTGTATTGAACCTCTATCATTGTTAGAGGGCGTGGAACCTCTGCTATTTTTCCAACTTGTAGAGTTTCTGTCATGTTCAAAATGTGTGAAGATACTGCATTGGTCCAGCTTATGTAGTCAATGTCATTTTTACAATGTGTGTAGTCTCTAGTATTGCAACAATGCATCCAGCCACTGTCATCCTTCCAATGTTTAGAGTTTCTTTTATTGTTACAACGGCGAATTCCTCATTGTTCCAATGTGGCGAGTCTTGAAATTTGTTACAGCTTACTGTTTCTTTTCCTTTATTTTTCCTCTTTTTCTTTGCATTTCAGCCTGTGGTAAAAGCAACCTCGAGAATTAGCGGATAAACAAATTAATAACTGAAAGCTCGTGACGAGTCGATTGAACAAATACAAAAACAGTATATATGAATATAAAAGTGATCATTAATGTCAAGGCCAATTGGCGACAGTCTGTTTAATGCTTAAACAAACGGTCGCTAGTTTAAGATTTCATTTAAGCATGCGTGATGACTTCAATGTACACTTTTGTATTTAAGTACGCTATACACATGATATTGAGCATTTCAACCCCTAAATATAGCATGCCACGAAACTATATTTCGGTCGTAGAGTCATTTCTGTTAAGGAGATTTTAAATGGTTAGTACATTATATGAATACCTCAGCTAATGAGTTAGCCGAGTGGAGTATAAATGCTGATAACACTGAAAAAATCAGATTTGAAATATTATTTTTCATATATATATGAGAGAATTTCGTGTGAATTTGTATTCGCATCAAAATAAGCATCACGTTCGTCCGATGAAATTCTAAGGATAAAATGCGTCGCGCAGAAACTCTGCATTTTGTCAGAGTTTCCCAATATATATATATATATATATATATATATATATATATATATATATATATATATATATATATATACGAGCAAGCTGATAATTTTTTCTCCTGATGATGGCCATGTTAGTTGAAACTCTTCGAGGAATCTAAATGAACTAATAATAAAACGAAAAAATATTAATATACAAACCAGTGTGTGTGAAGATTTTAATTTTTAATATTTTTATTATTCAATATATATTTATATATATATATATATATATATATATATATATATATATATATGTATATATGTATGTATGTATATATAATCATATATATATAAATAAATATATATATATATATATATATATATATATATATATATATATATATATATATATATATATATATATATATATATATAGTATAATTAGGCAGAAATTGTTCTACTGAGCAATGTATATATTAAAAAGATAGGCCATCACTATATACTGCATTTTAACTGGCTATTATAGACGCTTCTTCTGTAGCTATATGGTATAGCACGTTAGACTATAAAACTATTCCGAGTAAGATACAGGTTCAGTTACTGTCGGAGGACACATATTTTCTATGAAATTTATCGGACATTCGGGTTGTTAATCGTGTTTATTATAAATAGAACAGTAAAATTATTTTCTGTTTATCCCATTTCATGATATATGACGTCATATATATATATATTTTTAATCTTCCTTTTTTTACAAAAAAAGGATAATGGAAGACTTAATAAAAAAGAAAAAGACAACATTTAATATTAACAATGAACACGGCCACAATGTTCTGTGTTCGGAAAATAAAACATAAAATATAACACCCTATAACTCTAGAAACATACACACAACGCACATACACACCCAATTAATTAAAAATAAAATCAGCCTTGATAATGGCTAAAAGTATAGCCGAAAGCGCTGAGAATTATAGAATATTTGTAAAGTTTCTACACACTCTGTTTCCAGAAAAGAAAGCACCTGTTCGGACACGAGAAAAATTAAAGAAAAAACTTAATCGTAGTAACTTGTATATTGTCTTTAATGAAACATGCATATATATGGAAAGAAGTCAGGAAAATGGTGTGAATTGAGAAAAGAAGTCAGAAGCTTTTTGTTGCATTTAATTTTTGGAAGATTGTTGTTATCAGAGAAGCAAATTGATATCATATATATGAATTGGTGTGTGGGTGTAGATTTAAAATATGGGTATACAAATCCGAATAGCATGTGGAGTCTGATGTAAAACTCTATCTTCATGTTGTTTGAAGATGGCATTGACACACTTCGCCATTGGACACATTTTCCATATTGATATAGAATTACTATTTTCGTTTCAGTTCCTTCTGGTCCTTAATTATTTCCTAGCCTATTTATGTTCCAATCTATCTATATCTTAAACGATCTATCTATCTATCTCTCTATCTATCTATCTATCTATCTATCTATCTATCTATCTATCTATCTATCTATGTCTCATAATCGCTCTCTCTCTCTATCTATCTGTTTCATAATCTCTCTCTCTCTCTATCTATCTGTTTCATAATCTCTCTCTCTCTCTCTCTCTATCTATCTATCTATCTATCTATCTATCTATCTATCTATGTTTCATAATCGCTCTCTCTATCTGTTTCATAATCTCTCTCTCTCTCTATATATATATATATATGTTTCATAATCTCTCCCTCTCTCTCTCTATCTATCTATCTATGTTTCATAATCGCTCTCTCTCTCTCTATCTGTTTCATAATCTCTCTCTCTCTCTCTCTCTCTCTCTCTATCTATCTATCTATCTGTCTGTCTATCTAAGTTTCATAATCTCTCTCCCTATCCATCTATCTATGTTTCATAATTTATCTGTCTCTCTCTCTCTATCTATCTATGTTTCTTAAACTCTCCCTCTATCTTTGTTTCATAATATCTCTCTCTCTCTCTATCTATCTATGTTTCATAATCTCTCTCTCTCTCTCTATTTATCTATCAATATATCTATGTTTCATATTCTATATACCTATCACTCTTACGGTTCATAATCTCTCTCACTCTTTCTGCATATACATACACACACACAAACAAGCACACACACACCACACAAGCACACACTCACACACACACACAAGCACACACTCACACACACACACACACACACACACACACACACACACACACACACACACATATATATATATATATATATATATATAGTTTACGTTTCATTATCTATGTATCTATCATTCTGTACTGTTCATAATCTTTCTCTCACTATTTCTACATACATACATACATACATACATACATACATACATATATATATATATATATATATATATATATATATATATATATATATATATAGTTTACGTTTCATTACCTATCTATCTATCTATCTAACCAGGTTTTTCCAGGTGTTGACTTCTTAAATATCTCAAATTATCATTGGGCAATAATACTATATTCTGAACCAAATTAAGTCAACGAGACTGTCCAGAAGTCGTCGATGTTTATCCGAAGCATATGTATGTATACCTGCACAATACTCACCGGAAGGGATGAGTTCGTATATATATATATAGAAGAGCCGTGCGAAAGTCTCAGGTTGTTTATTCATGCCAATTTGTCAATATACATCACGCGGTTCAAGCACGCGTGCTTTGGTTCATTTTGTATGAATCTGGTAAATTTATTTAATATTTTCACCAATTATGTACACTTGGTAAAATTCTCCGAAAAGTAAGATCCATCGTACAAGCGTAAAACATCAAAATAAAATTCGTCGATACCCTCTCTCTTTCTCTATCAGTCACATGCACAAAATTTTTATATGAAGGCATGACATAAAATTGTTTAACATTTTAAAATAAATTTGTTTTTCTATTTGTGGAAATTAGAAGAATTGGGGTCATTTTTGCTAACCAATATCTATGAAAAAAAAAAAAAAAAAACAACTCAAAACCTTTTTCGCAAAAATACAAACAAAGTGAAAAGTTATCAGAAAAATGGTTATTGATGGTTTGAAAAGCAAGGCGACAATAACGTTTCTTATTTTAGCCTCTTCTCTCACGATCAGCGCCATTTTCAAACGCCTCTAAGAAAATTACAAATGCCTGATTCTGTCTTATTGTTTAGTAGCTGTTCTTACGACACATACCACTCAAAACAACAAAGGCTTTGATTGGTTCTACGAGCCATTTTCACTTTTCCTCGTCTAATTGTATGAACAGACTATACAAACACACCTACACAACCTAGCATATATATCTATATCTATCTATCTATCTATCTATCTATCTATATATATAAATATATATATATATATATAAGGATAAATAGAAAGATGGGGGAAAGAAAGGAAGGGAAATATGGAGAAGATATGGCCCGTGTGTAGCGGTTTACGGAAAGGAAAGTGCGAGTGGATGTCGGATTTCGGCAGAAGATGTCAGTTTCCTTTTCGCATAAATACACTTAGAAATACATCAACCCAGTTCTTCTCCACACACGTCCAAATTTACGGACTGGGGTGGATGTTCCGGTGGATAGCTCCTCGGAACGGGATGCGGGCGAGGCGGTTTCGAATTATGCTTTCTTATTATTTGAAAATACTACAGAAATGTCCTTCAATCTATTCTCAAAAGAAACGAAATAAGATTTTAAAACTCGATTATGCAATATCAATATCAATATCAATATCAATATATATATATATATATATATATATATATATATATAAATGGTGGTACTCGCTTGGAAAAACCTTGGATATTTCGGCTTGTAGTAGAACGAACCAGTACCCAAGGAAAAATGGGGAATAAAAAAAAGAAAGAACCAAGAACAGGAAATTGAAGCAATCGTCCAGAGTTCAATCTCAGAGTCCAAAGAAAAACCCCTTCAAACCGAGTAAAAGCAACTATGTAGAGTAGAGCAAAACTAGTATAAACCTATGGAGCCAGGCTAACATACCTAGTTTTGACCTAAACGGATTGTCAGGGTAATGCTGGAGATTATAGCTATCAGGAAAACAAGTCAGCATTACCCTGATTGATACGTTTAGGTGAAACCTAGCTAGGTTTACCTGGCTCCATAGGTGTATATATATATATATATATATATATATATATGTATACAAGTATATAATTTGTGTATACGGAATGAATTCCAATAACCAACAATTACTATTTTTAAAAAAGTGCTCAATACAAACTTGAGCAGATATAATTATTATATTTAAAAAAAAAAAATTTATAACATAAATATGTTATAAAAAAATACAAAAAATAGCCATTTTACTTTTAACAACCAGTGTCTTATCAAAAAGTGATGATGTTGAATGTAAAATTAAAATTTTATTTTACATTCAGCATCATCTTGATAAGACACCGGGGTGAAAAAAAACGGCTATTTTGTAGTGGTTTTATAAATATATTTAAATTATAAATTTATTTTAAATAAATAATTATATATATATATATATATATATATATATATATATATATATATATAATTTATTTATATATATATATATTTTTTATATATATATATATAAATATATATATATATATATATATATATATATATATATATATATATATATATTCTGAAATGGACAAAGTCCGACAATTATTTTTAAAACATTTTTATGTTTATACATTCTTTTTATAGATACAAATATTTAAGTAAATGCTCTGCTTATAATAAACTGTATTAAACAACATTTACCGGCCTGAATATCCGACAAGTTTTCATAGTCGGTTAAGAGCATGTCAGGCTAAATAATGGTTCCGTATAGGATACAGGTTCGAATCCTGTCGGAGAACAAATATTTTCTATGAAAATTTCTCGGACATTCAGGCCGGTAAATGTCGTTTAATACTGTTTATTATACACAGAGCATTCACTTAATTATCTGTATCTATAAAAAGAATGTATAAACATAAAAATGTCTTATATATATATATATATATATAAACATTATATATAGAGAAAAATATAGAAAGAGGAAAGAAAACGGGGTGTTAGATTGAGAAGATATGGTCGGAGTGTAGCGGTTAACCACACAGAAATTGCGATTGGATATCGGGTTCTAGAAGAAAATGTCAGGTTTTTTGGGGGGGGACAAATACACTTTGAAATACAGAGATAAGACAGATAAAGAAATATTACGCTGTAAATCATGTCACTATTTTAACATATACACGTTCAATTTGAGCGTACTTTTTCAATATTTAATTTTAAAAAAAAAACCCTTTCACCCCAAGCAAGCCGAGATGCCACGAGCACACACGGGGGTTACAGAGAGTGGGACGAGAATAATGAAGCATGATCGAGTAAAGGAGGAAGCGAAGGACAAAGAATAGATCAACGCATCTGGAGATGTCGACATTACATTTGAATAGTTGGAGGTTATAGCTATCAAGGAAACAAGTAATAGAAAGAGATTTCCACAGAGGGAAGGTGCGAGACATGAAGCTATTGAAGTAGAAGAGAATTCTACATTTAACTGTTTCGATAGTGAACCAGTGGGACCGATATGCCAGCCTAGTTTAAATTCATGCAGTCTGGGAACTAGCGAAAGTAGCTCATCGGAGCAGTTGCTGTGAAAGTGTTTGTAGAAAAGGTACAGGATGGCGACAGCATGTTCTTGAGAGAGCGACTGTAAACGAGATGCCAGATCAGGGCCAATCATATATCCGTCTCTGGATTATGTTGAAGACATTAAGAGGAACAGCGGTGGCAGCAGACCATATATGGCAGCAGTATTCCATGCAAGGGCGAATGGTTGATATATACATTTGAAGGATGGTCTCTGGCGAAAGTCGTCTTTAATGAAAATTATATATATATACATATATATATATATATGAAGAAATATACTCTTAAGCTGTGCTATATTTATGGAATAAAGTGCTCAATGTCAGAGATAGAGCGTGTGTAAATATGAAAGTGAACATTGAAGTCAACACTTAGGCGCAAGAGGCTGCTTCATGCTAGACGCA
The DNA here is from genome assembly GCA_903632075.3 of Acanthosepion pharaonis. Lineage (NCBI taxonomy): Eukaryota > Metazoa > Mollusca > Cephalopoda > Sepiida > Sepiidae > Acanthosepion > Acanthosepion pharaonis. Next base: position 3,630,113 of record CAHIKZ030001613.1, on the reverse strand, counting down.
ATCGTCAGGCAATCTGACGCCTCTAAGTGATGACGTCAATGTTCACTTTTATATATATATATATATATATATATATATATATATATATATGTTATGGTCCGGTTCCGTGTACCACGGTGACAGTCCAAGGTAGAACCAACAAAGAAGAACTCGAAAACTCGAATACGGATATGGAATAACAGAGATATATTACAAACAGGAATATATTCAGAGAAGTAGAAAGTGTTAGTACGAACAATTAGGTTTAGTAGTAATTGTCTAAACGCGACTCTGTTTCGGACTGCCTCTGACTGACTGGCTCTGACTAACTGACAGACTCCTGACGGACTTCACTCCAGACTTCAGACTGAACAGTATTTAGTCACCCCCCCCACGAGGGCATCATGTGGCACAAGGCCGGTTTAACGTGGGATCTCCGAAAACGTGGTCTCGGCCAAAAATATGCTCTTTGAACCCGTATAAACGGGTTCAGAGTCTGTTTACCTCCCCGAATGAGACTCCGCCCTTAGGCGTAGCCTCGTTCGGGTTACTCTCCGCCCGAAGGCAAGACTTCAACCGATCAGCCGGTCGTCCGACTTCAAATTGAACGATATCTAGTCACCTCCCCCACGAAGGCATCATGTGGCACAAGGCCGGTTTAACGTGGGATCTCCGTCTGATAAGCTTATCATTAAACGAAGAAAGAAAATCACAATATTGTTACATATTTTTTAATCAAATCTAAGCTTTCGGCTTGCATAAGCCATTATCAAAGATGACAATTACAGTACAATATATTAAGCAATACACGGACAAGAAAGTGATGATAGGTCTGTTTCTGTTTACATGAATGCTTTCCAAGCAACGATAAACCCGTGCACATAAGACGCTTCCAGCGTCTTATATGCACGTGTTTATATATATATATATATATATATATATATATATATATATATATATTATATATTGAACATGTATTATTAATTATATCAGTCAACGAATATATACACTTTTTCAATCTGATATATTCAGAATAATTCTTTTTCTCAAAAAAATCAGAAAGAAATGTGCTTTCACGTGTACATTACTGCATAGTAAGCAGATACGCTTTCATGAACTTGCACAATGGTACTATTTCTTAACTTTTAAAACAGGTTTTATTTTATTTTATTCTATTTTTTTTTTTTGGTTTTCCCTTATTTTTAGAACATTGAATATTTTTCTTCATTGTCAAGAGTTTATTTCTGAAGATTCCCATGGTTAAGTTATTTCATTTTATTCGTCGTATTTTACATACATCAAGACTGAAATTGACAAAGCGGAAAATAAAACCATACCGTCGTTGCACCAAGAATCGAAAAATGTATAAGATATAGGAAATGTAAATTACTATCTAAAATCTTTGAAACATTTCATCTTTCAAAATGAACATATATATATATATATATATATATGTGTGTGTGTGTGTGTGTGTGTGTGTGTGTGTGAAAAGTGTGTGTATATAAATATAAATAAATATATATATGTATAATTATTTATATATTATATGCGCGGTACTTTTTAGAAAGCGCTCAATATCAGAGATAGAGATAACATATTTGTTTGGATAGATGTGAGTTTGTGACCCTGGGTTTCACGCTTTAGCGATCGTCAGAGAAACCGATTAATTTTTTTTAAAATTTTGGGTTTGAACCATACAAAAAAGAAAATGACACCCCAACTTACGTACACACATCCTCCAACCATCCAGATTCTATCATCAAACAAATACCAAAATCAATCAGCCGCAGACTATCTGAGAACTCACCTAACATACACATTTTCAATAGCAAAAAAGCACCATACAACGAAGCACTAAAAGCAAGTGGTTACACACAACAACTCCACAGCCAAAACGCAAAAACAGAAAGAGAAACATTATCTGGTTTAATCCACCATATAACAGGACCGATAAAACGAACATAGGCAAGATATTCCTAGACTTAAAAGAGAAACAATTCACTGAAACAAACAAATTATCAAAAATATTTAACAAAAATAACGTAAAAATCAGTTACAGATGCACAAAAAAACTAACAGAAATAATCAAAAGCTACAACAAAAAAAAATGACAACCTACAAAAATGAAACCAAGGATCCTATATGCAACTGCAGAAACAGAACAACATGTCCACTCCAGGGAAATTGCCAACTTACGAACACAATATATAAGGCCAAGGTAAGTGCAAACAACAACATAACGCACTACATCGGTGCCATCGAAGGTCCATTCAAGATGAGGAATAACGATCACAACCTTTCATTCACCAACAGGAAATTTTCGAACTGCACTACACTTTCTACATACATATGGCAGCAAAAAGTCACAAATATCACACCAACAATAAGTTGGAAAATATTGAAAAAAGCCCCTGCCTACAGCAACATTACAAAAAATGCCTACTTTGCCTACACGAAAAAGTAGCAATAATATCACACAAATCGCACAAGAATTTACTGAACAAAAAATCAGAGATAATCTCCTAATGTAGGCATGAGAACAAGTACCTATTATCCGAATTCATACCAAACGGATAAAATAGACAAACCACCAACAATCACAATTTAATTTCAAGATACCATCACAATAATTGC
>CAHIKZ030001613.1:3612500-3622500 GCA_903632075.3 Acanthosepion pharaonis | reverse complement strand
AGGGAAAACAGCATCAGCTTATGACATTAAATCCAAAACCTTTGTCTGGCTGATAAAATAGCTATAATTACCTTTTCAGACAAAAGCAAATTGCTAAATAAACGATCGGAACTCATCACAGCATGCAGACACGAAAAATATTGTACTACGTTATTTAAAAAGCGAAACTTAAACACGAACAAAAATAAAAAAAACAACGATGAAAAGAGAAGTAACATAAATAAATAAAAGTTAATAAATAAGCCAAACAAATCAATCCAAATCAATGAACGAGTAAATAAATGAAATAAATATTAAACAAATTAAACAAACTACGACCACGCACATAAACAAAATTAAAAGTAATAAAAACGACTAACAGTAAATAATTAATTCATCAACAATAAACATGAGTCAAAAAGTTAACAAGCATCACTATAAAACAGACACAAAACTGCATTAGGATTTTGTTATATAAAGTGTCGCTACCAAAACTTGAGTTTGAACATAGATCGCCAGTGTGCAAACACAGGAGATCCCATTACTGAATTATGTAAACCACGTGACCATAGAGAAAACATATATGAGAAATATAGTGGCGTTTAATTGATCACCATTTCTACTCTATTCTCTATTAATATACGGATCACTATTTCTACACTATCCTCTATTACTATACGGATCGCTGTTCTCTATATTATTCACTATACTATTTCTCTGTACTGATCACTGTACTGATCACGATTCGGTGATTACTATTCGAGCGAATATTATCGAGCAAGTGCGAGTGTTATTCGAAGGATTCTGACTCCATTACTGTTCAATGGCGTTACTATAGTTGTTTCTGCGATTACAAAGTCTCTACTACAACGAGCATTGCGCAAGTGACAACGAGTATTCGTTGACATTGCAAAAATTTATAATCATTTCCACCAATAGCCGCTGGAATATGTCGAAGCATAAACATTACCGGGCACCCAAATAACCTTTAGAATAATACAAAAGATCTACCCATAAGACGTTACTTACCAGCATAACTCAAATTGTCGAGCCAAAAGTCAACTCACATGGCCTCACTATTTCGTTTAAGCATAAAATATTGTGTTGTTCACATTAACTCATAAATATAGTTTCTGTTTCGCTGTATCACAGCTAATCAGTGTGATCAAACGTCCGGTTGCACATAAGATCGAAACTGGGCTGAATTGGTCAGTCATAGAATCTACCACTGTGTGTGTGTATGTAGTAGCAGTAGTAGTAGTAGTCACGGATTACACACGCACCCCTTCTATATATATCATATATATATATATATATATATGTGTATATATATATGTGTGTGTGTGTGTGTGTGTGTGTGTGTGTGTGTGTGTGTGTTTAGGCGTGTGTGTCTGTTAGTCTGTTTGTGTCTCTGTGTGTGTGTATCTGTCTATATTTCTGAGATGAGGTATTATGTACACTATTTACATTATTCGGACTATTGTCCTCATCTTTGTCGCCGTATTTCAGCCGTTGTATGCCCCGGCCTTCTTCGGGTGGTTGGAATGTCGAACTGAACCCTTTATTTCGCTCACTGGGGTAGACTGTTCTAGTTCCTCAAGGACACATAGCACAGTGGATAAAGGTGTTGGTTAGATCCAGTGACAAGACCCAAAGAGCGTTAGTTCAATACCCGGTTAAGGCAGTGGAGAACTTGGAGAGGGGAATTAACAGGAGATAACCGATAATTGACATCCATTAAACATGGCACGAGGAACTAGAACAGGTTACCTCAGTGAGCAAAATAAAGGGTTCAGTTCGACATTCCAACCACCTGAAGAAGTCCGGAGCGTAAAGCGGCCGAAACGTAATAAATATGGCGACAAAAATGAGGACAATAGTCAGAATAATGTAAATAGAGCTGTGTGTGTGTATCTAATACTTTATATGATAGTCATCGAGGTATTTGAATTCTAAAAGACTACAAGCCAAAAAAATTAAATAAAATAAAATACACGAAAAATAAATCATTGAAGATATTAAAAAAACGGCTGACATATCGAAGTTTATATGGTGCGGACATGTTGCTTTGCGAACATTTAAAATTGTACAAAGATCTGGAACAATGTCCTATCAGAAATGGTGTATTAGATTTGAATATATGTACAAGAAAATACACCTGACAAAAGAAAATAGCATTTTTTCTGTAGAATAAGTGATGAATGAATCCATATGAGAAATTTGAATTGTCAATTCAATGAGAACTGCGCAAGCGAATTGTGTACAGACATAATCAGTAATTACCTACCTGGAAATTTCTTGGAGTAAATGTAAAAATACACCAGACATCATGGACATTTATCTAAACAATGTAAAGATTTAAATCAAAGAAGTAACCTTTCAAATGCACATCCTTTTCTTTCATTTAGATCAAATGCGGCATTCTGATTTGATAAAGTTCTCTTTAGTAAGTTTACCTTTGTCTGGTACGAAGCCACACTTGTGATACACCCAGCGAGGCCCATATGTACAATAGTGTTAATGTCCTCTTCGGGAAGTTTTCTCCGAATTGTGGAAGTTTTAGTAATTCACAAAGCTTAGGTAAGTATGGTACAAGACCAAAAATTACAAGGTTGAATGGGGAGTTAAAGTCAATATAATAATAATAATAATAATAATAATAATAATAATAATAATAATAATACTTTACTTTTTTTTTTAAAAAAGAAAACAAAAATCGGTCTCATCCTATGCAAGGCAGGAAAACCGCTAAGACACAAATAGTGTGGAAGAATTAGGAACTGAAACATTAATAATGGGCGGACAGATAATAGAATAACCAGGAGGATTAGAAGCTAGCGATTGACATTGCATTTAAATTTCTGCAGATTAAAATTGGCTGGAAAGCATGAGGACAGTCTAGGTGGCATAGCGAAGAGCTCATCCGAACAATTACCATGAAAATAGAACAGACACAAGGCAACCTTACGGCGGTGGGAAACTGACTAAAATCGACCTGCCAGATCGAGATCGATAATATTGCAGATTGTTTTGGGGATTTTATCAAGGAGCTCAAGATAAATAACGCAGTGACACCCAGCCAAGGGGAAAATTTATATATATATATATATATATATATATATATATATATATATATATATATATATATATATATACAAGTATATGATCGGTGTATAGATTAAATTTAGATTTTAAAATTGGTAATTTTTTACTTTTAATTTTAATATCAAATTTTATCATATAATTAAATACTTATTGGCTAGAATAAATTGTATTTTAGTATAACCCCAACTTTAAAGGTCTTAATAGCTATTATAACCTTACTTCGTTGTCGAGTTCTTTGAATCCTCCTATACTTGTGTTTTGATTGGTCATTCCAGCTTTTGTAACAACGTTTTCCCCCAGCGAAGGATCGTTAATTAATTTGAAACTTTTAAAACCATTTATTTTACATTCAACATCATCACTTGATAAGACACCGGAGGTGTTGAAAGAAAATGGCTATTTTTGTAGTGATTTTATAACATATTTATGTTATAATGTTTAAATATATATATATATATATATATATATATATATATATATATATATATATATATATATATATAGTTAGTTAGTTTATGCAAACTTTAGGTAATCCGTATGGGTAGACCCGAGGAGGATGATATCCAGGAGCTCAATGTAAAATTCAGAGCAGTAATGTTTGAATAAAAAACAGACCACGTTAAGATTCCATGTAATAAAGCTATTTCACCATAACCCCTTTAACAGGGTTCTGGATCATCAGATGATACATGGAATCTTAACGTGGTCTGTTTTTATTCAAATATATATATATATATATATATATATATATATATATATATATATTCATCGAGAACCAATGTTAAAAAATGTGAAACAAATGTTTTTTTTATAAATTTTCAAAAGTTCAACATAAACTTACCAAGTAAAGGCTAAGGCAACGTTGATTTTTAAAATTTTTTTACCCAATTACATTAAACATTGGTTTAATATATGCATGTGTTCTATTCTAATATTTTTTGATATTTTTGTCACGTACATCAAATTCCTTTTGTTATCTAAGTCACAGTGAACACCTGCCCCATCAACCACTGATGTAGCTTAGCATGCAAAAATTATTGTCATCACTTGAAACTATAAGTGTTCTTCAGTATATAGACGCTTTCTATATTACAAGATGATCCTTCACGTAATTTAGGAATTAACATAGTGACAGAGACATTATTCATTTCTATAGCGTTACGTACTGGGTAATTATTTGAGATGTCACTAAAACCACATTAAAATATTAGTATTAGGAATATTAATAATTTTGGAAGGCAAAATGATTACATGACATATATTAATAACTACTATATTATAATTTTGGAGTAATGGATAGCGGCTCCGATTGAGGAATCGGAGTGCCGTGTTCGAATTCCAGTCGGAACCATTACATTCACTTTCGTGCTGATACCCTTGGGAAAGATCTGAATCCTCCACTTCCCACCTCAGCTATAGGTAAATAGCAGGACAGACCGGATTTTATAGACTTGGATGACAACTGGTCTATGACAGAAAGAAATAGCAACCAGCCTCGTCTGGGGGATCATCTCTAGCTGGAGGGAGAGTTTTTGACCAGCTCAGCTGGAGACGAATCTTCAACTGTAGTATATCTACCAACCGCCCCACGCGGTCAGATGTGGCACAAGGCAGAATTTAATGTGGAGTCTCCGAGCCCATAAGCTAGGACAAAATTTCCCCTGTAGACACTATATATAAAGTAAATATTTCTCTCAATGGACAATTTTTGAGTAATTGGATTTTTTCATGTTTATTTTGAAGGACTTAAAATGAAATTTCTGATTTTTTGTTAAAAAAGGGATGATTTAATTAGATACAGAAATTTACATTTATTAATAAATTTCGAATTATCTAATTTTTTAAAAATATGAACGATTTAATTAGATGCAGAAATTTACATTTATTAAAAAATATCGAAATATAAAAGATATATGCATTTGTATGGAAAGATTATAAATAAAATTTTCAAGTTGAAATTCTAATGATTATACTTTGTAAAATTTGAATGGGCAATTTCTCAATACGGCCAATTATATGAAGAACAAAACAGATTGCGGCAAAAACACTCTAAATAAGTTTGTCATAAAAAATCAGATTAATAAACATTAATTCTTAGCATTTTTATAGTATCTTATTCTATTTACCTACATTTAAATAAAAAAAAATGTAAATTAGATGTTAATTATGAATATAAGGTACTGTACATCGTTTTCATTAATGAGTTTTCGATTAGTGCGTATTTTTAATGTACACATTAGCTGGACTAATCGAAGGATTCTTGCAGACTACTCCAGCTGTTTAACTAAATTTCTTAGATTTAATGGTATTTTTGAGAAAATACTTTCTAAATATCAAATCTCCAGATAACGCGTCCGTTACATGAGGATAGCCTACCAGCGAATGTTCTTCATAGTGAACTAAAAAGATATATACACAGAGATAAAAAAAAATCTTGTTTTATTAATTGTAATAGATATTTTAATGAAGTCTTCGAAGTGTTTTGAACGAATTGTTTCAGACCCATGAAATGGCGCTGATCGACATATACCACCAAACTGAAGAAACATCAATATTTTGAAACAAGCAGCTTCAGCCAAATGAGCAAACAAAAAACTTATTCAAATAACGATTCCGTGGACCAGTATTTAGGAAAAGCTAGCATCGTTTTTAAGACATCGATTTTAGCCGACCTGCTATTTTCTTTTCTGTGATATCTAATGTATGTTTCAATAAGAATTCAAACCAAACACTTAGTAGAAATTTTATCAAAACTGACTTTCTTTTATGATTCAAAACGAACTCAGATTTGTTCTATTTGATACCAAAAATGGAATGACGTTAGTTTTGAAATAGTCTTTTTTTATCAAAACTGAATAATCCTGGAAAGTTATTCTGTTTTACAACCATTTTATTAAGAAATTCAAAATTAAAGGATAGCGATAAGAAAGGATAGACCATTAACCTTCAAAATTTGTTCTATTTGCTATCAATTTCTATTACAAAATGGAAATGGTTTGTTCGTTACCCGGCATGTTTTGTGCCAGACACCCCACTAAACTTCCGCTACATTAAATGTGTGCGTGAATGAACTTTCAATCAACAAGTGCATATCTATATTAAGATAGCCGGAATAAAAATGAATAATCTGTTTATAAAACTGGTAAACTTTATTCTAACAGTAACAACTCATCCAACATCGGGATCAATGAATATGTTCCGCCAAAATAGAAATACAAAATAAAAGGCAGGAAAAAAAGCGGAAAAAAGAATGTGCGCACAGATAAAAAATATTCACTGTGGATATTTTAAGTTAAAGATTATGCATATTTTTAATGTACAGGTTCAAAAGTTATAAGAATGACCGGTCGTCTCAGAGTAATTGACCGCTGAAGTAAATTGAACTGCTGTGGGCATCTAGCCGGGAGAAACGAAGCATGGTCTTGTGGGCATCTAGCCGGGAGAATGATTTACAGCATTTACAGCAGCCCAAAGAAAAGACGAAAAATGTTTTTTGTTCAAAAGGAATATTGTATTGGCCGCTGGTAAATGTTCTGCTGCTGTCATCTAAAAAGAATGGTCTTGTAGAATGGTTTACCGAGCCCAAAGACTGTTTGCTAGTCAATAATACTTCCCTATTGGTTCAGACCAAGGGTAAGTTTAAGTCACCTGTTGAACACGAAGTTCTGCCGACGACAGTGTCGTGTGATATAAAAAACATCTTCTGGTACGGATCCTTGTGATTAGCTTTTGTTCGTTCAGTGGGACATCCTGCCAAAGACTAAAGGATAAAAATGCCATAGTTGAATACGAACTTTTTGCTCACGACAGTGTCGTGTGTCAAAAACGTCTTCTGGTACTCCGACCTGTTGGCAACTTCAAAAGGAAAAAGTCTTGGTAGAGGTGCAGTCGACATTGTTGAAAAAATAAGATATTCCGGCCCGCGTATGGGTTATATAAATTTTGCCATCAGTCCGGTCAAGCTAAGATAAATGGATTGCAAACGTTAGATTTTGAAACGCCGAAAAAACGCGCGGGAAAAATTCAAAAAAGTCTAATTTGAACGTCTTGACTGCTGACCAAAACAAGTATTAGACTAAAAGTGTCAAACGCGCACACGACATTCAAACAAATTGTAAAATATAAATGGAATTAAATGCTAATTCCATGGTTCCAAAAAAGACTAAATGTAGTTTCGACTGCAACTATGATAATTGAGCCTTAGTTATATTTTCTGGGAGAGATAATTATCTGGCGTGATCAACAGTCTGAACAAGGTCAGGACATTCAACAAATTGTAATATGAGCTCGGTGATGTTTTTATCAAATTCTTAGATGTTTTCAAATCGTTTTTTTTTTTTAACAATCCAAATATATTACTGTTTAAAATTACACCCTTGTGCAAATTAATTAAAACAAAACAAATAACTCCGTTATTTTTTAATTCTTTCGTATGTTATTCCAATGAACCATGACGATAGTTCACATGTCCGTACTTCATTTGTCCATTCCACGAAGTCGTTCCTTGCCGATTGACCACAGATTCTCGATTGGATTTAAATCAGGAGAGTTTCCGGGCCAATCTACAGTACTTTGATTTGCTCACTGGTAAAGCTTGCCAGTGTGTTCTAGAATGTTAGAATTTTCGTACGCCTCCCTGAAGTAAGGTCCATCGCAGACAATGACCGTAGGACAACTAATCGACTGTCGAGACAATATGTCTGGGCGTGATAAAAATCTGATGTAATCACGGATGACGTAATATTTTTCAAGGCCAAACAAATTTCATCATAGACCCCGAAAATAGATTTATATTACTGAACACCGCTGCAATTGACCTAATCTGAGGAAAAAATAGAAATCGATTACACCCTGTCATTCCATTGGGTCTAAAATTGACCGTATGATGAAAGAAAGGAAACTAAAGCTGTTGTTTCAGTTAATTTGTACAAGGGTGTTAGTGGGTGGATAAACTGTAAACAACAAAACAAATCAAGTAATCAATCAGAGCATTGTCGATTACCGTTCCGACATATACACAATTATACCTGGTTTTCTGTATTGAATAGAGTATTATTTTTCGAACAACTTTAACTATAAGCAGACTAAGAACTGACTAAAAAATATCTGTGTGTATGTTGTCTCATTTGTCATTAACCTAAAATTGTTTTGTTTTTTTGGGGGTTTTTTTCTAGTGTCTGAAGTTTCACGATTTCACTATTGTTTTGTCAACCTTCCAAATCAAATTACATTTCTAAATGCAGCAAATATTTTCGGCAGTGTCGTGTAATTATTTCTTTACTAATAAGGTTATTTGACTATTGCTAATCAACTTTAGGACGGGCAAATAACAATTTTCTTACTAAATGCTCTTGTCTTCGTTTTGTGTCATTTTTGTTTGCCTTAACTATAAACAAATTAACTTCGCGTTTTATTACTTCATTAGTTGCTCATATTCGTTCTGTTTAAAGCTATCAAGTTGGCTTGCAATGTCGAAGGCAAAAATAATTATTAGAAATAATTTCAAACCATAAAAAATCAATACAAATAATAATTTATTTTAAATTCCAAGCAGTCATATTGATTAGAAATCTGTTTTAAAAATTGTACATTTACTTAGTTCAGTGTGGTTCAGGACAGTTTAATGGAGAAAAATAATGCATTGCGTGAATATTCAAGTGGAAAGGGGAACGCGCCTTCGAAATCCCTACTCGAAATTATAGCTTTCTCTCATCGATTGAACGACAATGGATAGACAGATACAACACTCTTACTCACCCAGTTAAATCTAATTTTTCTAAATTCACTCAAGGAAAGAAAGAAATGATTGCAACCAATTTAGACTTTTAGTGATAGCAGGTTATATGATCGATATTACAACAGAAAATATAAGCTGGAAGCTGGGTTCAAATTCCAAGCTAGTCTGTTGCGTTTACTTTCGCACTAGTAGTATTATAGCTGCGCACTCGTATTCGAAGATACCTCTCTACTAGGGCGGCTAGCCAATTCCTATTGCAGACGCTTGCTGAGGCGCATTTATGTTTATTCAACATCCACAGAGCCCACCTGTTGTTTATGCTGCAACTATGCTGAACTGACACTAGTTACAGTTTCTGGGAAAGGACGTGTTATCTAGCGGGATTATCAATTTGACCAAGGCCATCACACTCAAGCCCTCGGCCACAATGACTTGTGACTCCGTGCTAGCACAGCTATCGTCTACCCAATTTCACTGACAAGGCATGTGTCAAACCGTGGCATGTTTTTCAGGCACTTTCCAAAGGTGCCGCACGCTTGAGTCAACCTCCCCAGTCCGATAACATGAAGACGTTTCCTTCCTGACAAATCGACCATGGTGTGATTCGAACCCGGGACTCATTGTTAGAAACTTTCGCACTACAAGCATTTGAAAAAGCATGATTGATTCCTTCGTTCTTTTTACGGATTTTATTGTTCATCATCTATAAACATATAAACATACATATAAATACCATATATATATATATATATATATATATATATATATATATATATATATATATATATGGACCCATATTCAGAATAATTATATATATCTTCTATCTCAAAGCATACAGAGGAGAACAATAACATTCCCAACAAAAACAGAATATATCTATTTATGCAAATAACATAAAAAGTCATATATACTTATACATACACACACATGTACCAACACATTTCCAAATAGTAAATATTATAGAAACGATTTTGTCATCAATTACAAAGGGAAAAATGCTCACTGACTATAGATATTGAACACCAACATTAAAAGAACTATCAACAAAATTCCATATTTCACCCGAAAAATTGTAGACAGAAATTTGGTTTACCTCTCAGCAACGTTCTTGCTTGTCTATTTTTAGAAATTCTAGAAAGTGACCTATTGAAAAATATTCTCCCTACAAACTCTACCTAT
>CAHIKZ030001613.1:3597500-3607500 GCA_903632075.3 Acanthosepion pharaonis | reverse complement strand
AGACTGTCAGTAATCGGGTTTGTACAGCAAGTATAGCCGAGTGGTTAGAACGTTCGCATTCTGAATATGAGGCCCGGGTTCGAATCTTACCAGGGTCGATTTATCAAGAATGAGACTTCCTGGAGGGGTGCGACCCCTTGTCAAAATGCCTGAAAAACCATACCACGTGTGTGAAATTGGGTCCGTTGATAGCTGTGCAATGTCACAAGTCAAGCTTGATCTTGCTGGCCTTGTTCAAATTTGCGGCCCCAGACCACATTCTACAGTATTGATGGAGTCCCTGCTGGAGAAGAATTATTTTCCACCCTCCGACCCATCGGGATGTGGTGAGTCTCTGACTGTTCTATCGCTTCGTTCCGCCACATCTAAGCCATGCCACTTACATATTAGCAACATATCCATATTCCTTACGTATTCCATCGGCGAGAAGAAAGTTCCAATCGGACAGCTTCTTCAAGCGAACCACTGACTTGTGGAACAGACTCAAGATGATGTTTTCCCGATTATTAATACTGTTCAAGTCTAGAGTTAACCGTCATCTTCCCCGACTATTCTATAAACTACCCCTTAATTAACTCTCTACGACAAGGGGCCCCACTGGCCTTGTTCAGGGTGAACATTACTGTAAAAAAAGCATCTCTTTATAGTATAGAAATGAATATAATATGGGAGCCAGTAATAAGGAGTGGAAAAGAAAAGCGATAATAACAACAAAAATTGCAATATGAGCTCTAGTAAAAACACTAATGATAACAGCAAAAATTGCAATATGAGCACTGGTAAAAAAATGACCTGAAGATATTAGTTTTATAATACTCAGAAATTCGTACACAGATGTCTTCAAAGAGACATGGCACAGTGGATAAAGACATTTGTTAGATCCTGTGACGGGACCCAAAGAGTATGAGTTCAATAATCGGTTAAGGCAGTCCAGAACTTGGAGAGGGGAATTAACAAGAGATAACTGACATCCATTAAACATGACACGTGGAACTAGAACAGTTTACCCCAGTAAGCGAAATAAAGGGTTCAGTTCGACATTCCAACCACCTGAAGAAGGTCGGAGCGTACAACGGCCGTTATAATAAATATGACGACAAAGATGAGAACAATAGTCCGAATAATATAAATAGTGTAAAAAAAAGAGATCATCGTTTTCTTTACTATTGACTTTTATTTACGAAAAGTTTTCTACCATAAATATCTTGCAATGAAAAACGAAATCGAGAATAAAAAATTAATGAAGCATTTTCAGATATGTAAATCGCTGATTAGGATTATCTTTGAATATAATGGCTTTCTCATTTCATTTCCCATATCATGTTACATTTGACATGCACTTTGGGTGTTACATTCTCTAAACCTCATTTTCTCATTATGTGTCCCCCAAATTGCAACGGGCTTACGGCTACATCTTGTTGAAAAACCGATTTCCGTACGATCAGCTAAGTTAAGCAACGTCTAGCTTGGGCAGTACCGAGATTCGTGAGGGCTTGGGAATACCATGTGCTGTAAGTTTGAACATTAGGGTGGTGTAATGAGTCGGAATTGTTAATTGGAGAACTGAGTTCCAATTCCAGTTGGGCTCATTATATTCACTTACGCGCAAATACCCTTGGGAAAGGTATGAACACACCTCCTCTCCTCCTACCTATGGGTTAATTAGTAAGACTTATATCGCACAGTGGATAAAGTCGTTGGTTAGATCCAGTGGCAGGACCCAAAGAGTGTGAGTTCAATACCCGGTTAAGGCAGTGGAGAACTTGGTGGGGTATTAACAGGAGATAACTCATAACTGACATCCATTAGACATGGCATGTGGAACTAGAACAGTCTTCCCTGTATATCACTAAAAACATTATTATCTCAAAAAATAATGTTTTATCCCGTGATCCGTCGGGTCACCATGTAGGAGTGATGTTTCTTGCCTGACAGAGCACTCCTGGTTTTTTCCTTCTCCTAGACCGGTTCCCCTCTAAGCCCCCAATTTTCTGGGATGGACAATTAAGCTGTAACATGATTTGAACAATTTTGCTGTTACACCTGGTATATGAACAAAATAATCGGATTAATCAGGGAAAACTGAATTCTAACAGTATTCCTCTCGTTGGCTAGATTAGAAAGACTTGCTCTTAAGTAAGGTTCCCCTGGGTACGTTCTTTACAGAAACGTGAAGATACGTTATACATTTAAAGGGATATCGCTTTATTTATTCATGAGGCGGTGTCTTCGCTCATGATCGATTCCCCTCTCAAGCAAAAGTAAAATTGATCCCTCACATCAAACTCGGTAAATAGCTAGAACATGTCAACAGTTATATTTGTCTAAATCAATTCTTAGCGGCCATGTTTGCAAGTCTCTTTTCATTTATATTACTGACTCTGAGCCAACAAGTTGGAAAGCAATAAATTAAAAACAATAGAAAACAAATACAACTCCCCACCAGAAAAATGTAATAAATTGATTGCCAATTGTACCTAATATTAGATTATACATTATTCCTCGTCTTAATTAAATAAGCATATTTCGCCCTGCGACCAGAATCGAATGAAAGGCTACCTAAAAACTACCATTAAAGAATTTTGGTATTTCACAATGCGCTGTTAAAGTTAAAGGGTCGGGGGCAATATTTAATGTTGTTGTTTGTTTTAGAACGTTTTAGTTGTATTAATAATATTTCTATCTAAAACTACACGTATAAAATAAACAATAATTAATAATTTGCACAAACAAGTTACTAGAGAGAAGATTTTTAACCAAATGATTTAACATAGCACAACGTAACCCAATACATTTTTGTGGTAGGTAAACAAGTTTAAATTTACTGTACATGAAGAAGCTGATACGTACTCGAACTGACTCGCTTTCTGAAATCAGGCCAAATAATTAAACATATTTTTTAAGAATCACATCTCCGTAGGGACGATAAGATTTTCGAAGAAAATTATTTACAAGAATATCAACGTTTCTATCAAATTCAGAAAGTAATGATTTGGTTGTAATTTACACTTAGGTGCCTTCTTACATGTAGGAATAAATGTCGATTATCATTGCTGATCAAGTGGCAGAAAGTCTTCTCTTTATCTCGGCATTTTCCTCGGCATTCTATATGATCATTGGAAATATGGCTTTCAAAATATGTAATGGAATTCAAGTACATCCAGACTCTGAAAACACAACCACCAAAAGTAAGGCAGTAAAGCCAATATGACACAAAGGGGTTACCGAGTTTGGTTTTCTTCAATATGAGAACTGGTAAAAATATTGCAGAAGATATTAGGTATATAATACCAAGAAATTCATACACATGGTGCAGTGAATAAAGGCGTTAGTTAGATCCGGTAACAAGACCCAAAGAATGTGAGTTCAATACCCGGTTAAAGCAGTGCAGAACTTTCAGAGGGGAATTAACAGGAGATAACTGATAACAGACATCGATTAAACATGACACGTGGAACTAGAACAGTCTACCCCAGTTAGCAAAATAAAGAATTCAGTTCGACATTCCAAACAAACTGAAGAAGGCTGGAGCGTACAACGGTCGAAACGTTGTAATAAATATGGCGACAATGATGTGGACAGTAGTCTGAATAATGTAAATAATGTACATAATACTTCATCTCAGAAATATAGACAGATACTGAAAGGCCGGAACGTTGTAATAAATATGGCGACAAAGATGAGGACAGTAGTCTGAATAATGTAAATAATGTACATAATACTTCACCTCAGAAATATAGAGAGATACTAATGAACGCTCTATTTTTAAAAATAAATAAATAAATAAACACACGACATATTTTTCCATTCGTAGTTTCAATGGGTGTGCGTTTGGCGATTATTTTATTATTTTTTTGCTTTTTTAATATCCTAAAAAAAATTTCTTTCTCCGTGGTTTCTCCAACTAAAATAATAAGATAATTAAAATATAAAATTTCCGCAAAAAACTGACCCTCAAATTCCAGGAATATTATCATTATTTAGTTATAATAAATGTTAGCAACGGAATGATATGAATTATTATGCAAGTGTCCAACGACTATTTGCTGGCCGTGTACATTTATAGCCGAAACTGAATTGAAATGATCTCGCCAGTATTATATATCAGAAGCAACAAAGCAAGCAATTACACTCTCATTATTAGAGTAATACCTTTCCGAATTCAGCACCACGTTGTGTACATCGAAAGTGTCTTATTTCCACGAGATGTACTCGAATCACAAGTAGAATTGGCTAAGTTTCGATTCATTGTATTTATAAGAGTATTTATAAGAGTATTTATATTCAAACTGGGATTATAAATAATAAAACTTTCCTTGTAATGAAAACTTCTTTCCAGTCCGTGCAGTTTTCTGGCTTCGTACGCCGACGGTCGGAATAGTTGTAATGAAACGTAACTGAAACTGACATGAAAGAAATACAAGAAAAATAATAATGGTCCTCAAGGTTTATATGAAACAAAATTCAGATAGTATTATTAATAAAGACCATCGACTCACAGTCCCAAAGATCTGATGAAAAATTAAAATTACGATGAAAGAAATTCTAGTCAAAAATTAACAATACAATTAATTCTCTTTATGTACAGGGGATACTTTCCAGAGACTACCGTACAAAATAAAACCATGTAAAAAAAATGATACAGTGTGCATAGGAAAATTAGAGATAGCTCCCATCGAAATATATTTACTAAAAGAAATTAATTTTCATATACAAATGAACTGAATTTTATCTATCTATCTATCTATCTATCTATCTATATATATATATATATATATATATATATATATTTAGCGAGTTACGCCCCATGATTTTTATTTTATTTCATTGGTATGAAACATAAGGATTAACACGTGTAGAAAGAAAGTTAAAAACTTTTTGAAAAGCTAAGGGAAAACGGTTAATGCAAAAAATGTTTATGAAAAAGTAAAAAAAAAATTTCTAAGGAAAAATGTTTGTAAAAAGGAAAACAACAAATCATTTTTTCTAAGAAAAAACACTGAAAATCCAATTGCAATTAGCAGAGTTTTAATAATTCTCTGTAAAAGTTCATATATTTTAAATAAATAACACTATATTAAATATTAGGTGCCTTTTTTCCCATCCTCATTTTAGTCTATGTTTTTGTACAGAATCTTTCTAACAAGATTTTGATTTTTTTACATATATATATATATATATATATAGATGTATAATATAATACAAAAGGCTCAATCACGAATATTCCATGGTTATAATTTATTACATTGGAATCGTAATCACGACCTACAGAATAAAAAATGAAGTGGGAAAATATAACTCCGGGTATAAATAATAAAATTTTAGTGAGAGTGTATGTGTAAGAGTGGAAAATAAGTGTGAAAAGAAATGAATTATTATTCTATGATATATATATATATATATATATATATATATATATATATATATATATATATATATATCCAAGAAGGAAATTCGGATTACCAATACACAAACAGAAAAGTCTCATATCGAGAATATTTAGCATTGAACATGAGTAAAAATTATTTTTAATAATATGTGGAAATCTCCACTTTTATCTGAAGACGGTCATGAGACCAGAAACACGCGTCGTAAAATTATGTAAAACAAAGCATAATATTTTTTCTAAATAAATCCACATTACAACCAAAAACGTTAGCGGCACCTCTCTTCTCTTCTTTTTAATATACATACTTTTCTCTCGTTGGAACCACTACATTATATTTCTTTTATATATATATATATATATATATATACATTAACCAATAATATTATCAATATATATATATATATATATATATATATATATATTAACCAATAATATTATCAATATATATATATATATATATATATATATATAAATCATCATTCAGTCTTTCAGTGTCACTACCAGACAGTAAATTTTCCTGCTTTCTGTTTTTTTTTCTGCGGCGCAAAATCACTCTTGTTATTGGAAATATTTAATGGCGATATATCTTCATGCGTATCGTGAATAAAATTAACATCTTGTGTTTCTTTTGTTTCACTGGTTTTACATACAAATTCGGTTATCAGATGCTAGGATTTTGTTTTTGTTAGTTCTTTAAATGATTCTTCATAACGTTTTATTTTCAAAACATGTTGGAATTTCTCAGCTTGTTCAACATTGTCATCATTTGTAAAAAAAAAAAAAAAATGATTTCCAAGAGTATTTGGCGATTTAGAGGCATTCTAGAATATACTTGCAGATAGTGGAACTACTTCATCATCACTACCTTCACTGAAATACTATGTATGTACAGTGAATATATCCCCTCCCAAACCAGAGAGTCGGGGATCACTATACGGAGAAAAAATTTACTTCGCTAAATTGTTACTTAATCATGTTATGCATGTAAAGTGTGACGAGTACGTCCGGTACTGTCTGTCAATAAAGAACACCGGCCACGTTCACCGGTCCACTTTATATATTATGCCAAGGGGAGGTATCTCTGTCTCAGACTGTTTCGCAGGGGCAGATAACTCTGTTTTCATCTACACAATGTATAGTTTCTGCCTTTTGTAAATTATAATTGATTGGTATTACTTAATCCTTTACTTGCTATTTGAAATAAATTCGGTGGTCACACAAAGACTGATTTTTAAACCGTGTTAAAGTAAACAAAATAGTGCAGAAAATAATGGTTCTTTTTGTTGAACCGTGTTATTTCAAAACCTTTCGAAAAGAATACGTGCAAAAAAGAACTGAGTGTATTGCACTTAATTCTATATTATTAATGATCATGGTACGACAGTCTGAATAACTGTGATGAAAATGAATTAAGATGGAAGAAATACTAGTTTAAAAAAGTAATAATGGCTGACAACGCATCATCTAATAAAAATACAAGATAATAATATTACCAATTGTAATAGACTGGAAGTTTGAATAGTTGTGATGAAAAGTAATTAAGATGAAAGAAATACTATTCAAACAATAATAATGGCTGAAAATGCTTCATCTCATCAAATTTACAGATAATATTATTATTAAGGCCCATACACTGACAGTCTGGTTATTGTGGTGAAAACAAATGGAAATGATAAAGCATAGAAAAAAAATGTTTTTTTTTTCGGTATCAATATATCATTCTCTCCATGGAAATTTTCTAGAAATTCGATAAAACATATACTTCGAAATATTAAAGATATTATCGTATATGACCGTCTCGTTCTGCATCATTTACAGAGATGGTCTCAGCAACATCCCAGGACTTTCTTTTTAGAAAGACTCTTCCATCTCAGACGTTTATTATTAATTTCAATTTAACAAAAAATAAAAAAATAACAGATAGCAAAATAGTAACTGGAACACATGTGTCGGCTAAAGAAAACGTTTAGAGGAATTTGTTATGAATAAACTCCAGAGGGTTCGCAGGGTCGCATCGTCAGTGAAGTTGTGACTTGGGGTCATGACAAGTTTCGGATCTTTCAACATCATACCTGTTTACCCAAGCAACCCTACCGAAACAATACATATTCCGCCAGGCGATCCTGAATCAAATATCCATCAAGCACACAACAATGGTCAGATAAAGAACTGCTGCTTCTGATCTTGAAATAGCAAACGACCAATCAGAAACGTTTAGAATAATTAGTCAATTGCTTCGTCCACCGCAAGGAAAGTTGGCTCCCTGGGCCGCGCCAGGAAATTTTTCTCCCCGGAATCGATCCTTCAGATATACAAATCAACAATTCGCCCTTGCATGGAGTATTGCTGTCATATATGGTCTGGAGTCCGTTCTGTTTGCCTCGGGGTTCTTGATAAGCTCCAGAGGCGGATATGCAATATAATTGGCCCTGTTCTGGCATCTCGTCTACAGTCGCCTTCTCTGACGGACGCGCCGTCGCCTCTCTCTGTTTTTTTTTTTTTTTACAAATACTTTCATGGTAATTACTCCGAGGAGCTGCATTCGCTGGTTCCCAGACTTCATGGGTTCAAGCGCCCTACGAGCCTGGCATCCTGCTCTCACCCTTTCACTGTCGAAACTACTAAATGTAGCCGTCTCTTCTACTCCAATAGCTTCATGTCACGCACCTCTCGCCTGTGGAACACTCTTCCCTATTCTAGTTTCCCTGAGAGCTATTATCTCCAACTATTCAAATGTAATGTCAATCGACATCTCCAGTTGCCTTGATCTATCCACTACCCTTCTCCTCATCCTTTCCTCTATCACTCCTATCTGATCTTGTTCCAAGTCTTCTGTAACCCCTTGCGTCCTAGTGGCTTCCCGCCTTGCTTGGGGTGAAATGCTTTAAAAAAAAAAAAACAAAAAAAAACAAACAAACGAAATAATGTCATTAAAAATCCATAAAAATCCATTAAAACGATAACAAATTCAAATATAAACAAACAATTAAGAAATAAGTCAAGTATTATTAATAAGACGTAATCTAATCTGTCTATATTTTTGAGATGAGATATTATGTACATTATTTACATTATTCGGACTTGTCCTCATCTTTGTCGCCATAGTCATCACAAGGTTTCGGCTGGGATAGGCGGGTACAAGAGGAGGAGGACAACAACACTCAGAAAACAGTCTGCAATGATAACAGAAAAATTGCAATATGAGCACTGGTAAAAATGGTTGCTGAAGACATTAGGTTTATAATATTAGGTTTATAATACCGAGAAATTCATACCCAGATGTCCTCATGGCACAGTGGATAAAGGCGTTGGTTAGATCCAGGGACAAGACCCAAAGTGTGTGAGTTCAAGGCAGTTAAGGCAGTGGAGAACTTTCAGAGGGAAAATTAACTGATAGCTCAGACATGGCACGTGGAACTAGAACAGTCTACCCCAGTGAGCGAAATAAAGGGTTCAGTTCGACATTCCAACCACCTGAAACGGCCGAAACTTTGTGATAAATATGGCGACAAATATGAGGACAATAGTCCGAATAATTTAATAATGGTAATATCTTATTAAATACACGAACTCAATCGTTTACCATATCTACTTTGGGTAGCAATAATATTCTGTAGATTTTATTTTTATAATATGAATTACATTAAACAAATAATATTTATTAAAATTATAATAAAAATTATTCAGTCAAATATTGAACAAGAAGAGGACTTCACCAAGATGTTTGCTGTGTAAAATGTTTGACGGGCCCATCAAGAATAAACAGAGAATCTAAAACGTGATAGCTTGATTTGATATGAATTAAACATATATACAGCGTACAATGGATAAATTGTCGTCTAAATGATGCAAAAATTAAAATGACACTGACATCTCATATTAACAGTTATATTTACAAAAAAAAAGTTATATTTACCAAAAATATCTTGAAATAATAAAGAGTAAATTTATTCAATAAAATTGCCATTGGCTTCAACCAAGGCTTCTAGATGACTTCGGAATCTCCTGCAACTTATCTGGACGGTCTCCTTATTAAGATGATGGATGCTTCCATAAACCTTGCCTTTAGTTAATCTTTGATGATAGAAAGATTTTTTAAGTCTCACACTCAACTAAGACTCACACATAATAAGCAAGGGGGATTCAAACTGAGGAATTAGGGGTGTTTGACATGGTGCCGAGTCCTGTTGCCAGACACAGCGTCTTCTAGCAGCCACCTTCTTGACCAAGTGTAGCTCTACCTCCTGAAGGCACTTGTTGTAGGCCACCGTGTTGGGTCTGAAGCCCTGTGGGAAGATTAATAGAGGCATAACTTCATTACTGATGCCTCAAAGAATCATGATGTTGCCTAGATATATCATTCAACTCTTTCCGAATCCTCTGCACTGTTCTCAGATTGACACCAAAACACTATAGGATGCCGTTTTCAAATTTCTGGCGGAGTGAATTGCATCGTAGTGCTCTTTTTCTCACAGACGGTGCCCAACTGACCCTACTATACTGTACAGGCGACAAAATCAAAAATAAAAACGGGAATGCGCGAAATTATAAATATAATAAACGTATACTTTATCACACTTAAAATATTCCGCAAAACAAAAAAATACTATT
>CAHIKZ030001613.1:3590000-3595000 GCA_903632075.3 Acanthosepion pharaonis | reverse complement strand
AGAAAAAGAAGAAGAAAAAAAACAACAATAACAAAAACAACAACAACAGAAACAACAACAAACACAACAGCAACAGCAACAGAAACAAAAGCAGCACAAGCCTCAAAATTTCACATTTCCTCTACTCTGAGATTTTTAATAAATAAATAAATACATCACCCCAGCAACTATTTTAGTTAAAATTTAGAACAGAATTATACAATAATACAATTCCCTTCCTTAAAAATGACAGATGGAATCAATTTACTTCGTCCAGGCATTTTTGATCCAAAGACACTGGCCGATTAAAATTCAAGTTTTAAAATTTCGTCGTCGCACAGTTGTTTCATCTTAAATTATTGAGGCATCTCTATTCTAGTCAGTCTGTCATCGCTTGCATTGGGGGTAATTTGTAACTGAGAACCCGTTCAGAGTGTGGCAGCGTGTTGACTAGAGAAGAGGGAATTCGGGACAAAAATTGAAGATTTTGTAAATTAACACCGATAGAAAGCAATTTTCATAACAAAAGATATTGGAAGTGTTTCTTCGTTTTATTGGCACAGGGTTCAATGTCTGTCATAGTTTCAATTTTTTTTAACAATTTAAAAAAAACCCCAGTAGAATTGGAAGAAATGTTTAACTAGAAATTATTTTTCTTCCTTTTTTTTCTTTAATGTTCTTTGACTCTTCAGAACGTGTGCAATCAAGGCTATCCATAACTTCCTATACTTTATGAATCTTACCAACATTTTTCTTCTTACTATCTATCCCACGTCCTGTTCGGCTATCCATTTGCACAAACTCTCTACGTAAGGTACTGGCTTTTTCACTCTGTCATTTTTTACTTCTAACTTGTTTCTTTCTTCTCTTGCAAAATAGTCTGACGTAGCCCGACCCTCTCTAAGCAGGTTTCGATTAAGAGTTTTCCTTTCCCTACACTGGTTGACATTCAAAGTTATAGCTTTTATAGTACTCGGAAAATAGATGAATCCATACCATTCCTAAGGATATATTCGATTAAGTAAATGTAACAAACTAGACCGCAATTCGGACTCCACAACTTCCTATCATTTATAGCTCTTAGCAATATTTGTCTCCTAACTATACAACTCACTCCGTTCTACCATCCATTTGCGCAATTACCGTCAGGTAATTTACTCGGTATTTTGCTCTTTTCTTTTTGCCTTCAGTGTGTCCTTTCAAGGAGGCACGGTGGAGTAATGGATAGCGGCTTGCATTCAGGAATCGGAGAGCCGAGTTCGAATTCCAGTCGAATCCATTACATTCACTTATTCACTTATGTGCTAATACCCTTGAGAAAAGGTGTGAATCCTCTTCAGCTATGGGCAAATAGCATGACAGACTGGGTTCTATAGCCTTGGATGGCAACTGGTCTAGGAGAAGGACAACTCTGAATTCAAAACCTGCGGAGGGTCATTTAGGGACCTTGTGGCACGTAGTGCACAAGGTCTCTGTAATCGGCCCTTCAAAAAGTGTGGATGATCCTGCACGAAACCTTCACCAGTATAATCAAATCTCATGTGCTATACATGCGCTTATGAATTCCAAATTCCCAAGAAACTCCAATATTTGAGCCGGCTCAACCCACCCCGGGTCTTTTAAGAAGAAGAAGTCCTTTCAAATCGAAATCTGGCCAAAAAGTTGACGGATAATGAGTATGCAGACGACTTTTACCACAGACATCCTTACCAATGACACAGTTCTCCAATATCATCTAAAACAGCGTTTTCAAACATTTTTTTTTAAATTCGAACCACAGCAAGAATTACATTTTGCATTGCGTCTCATTATAGATACGTGTAATGAATCAACGATAAACTCCAAACACTAGGTTCATTAATTTAGCATAGACAATTTATATGTATATTTCTTCTGATCCGAACATATTGGAATGGCATTATCCATTTGAATTATTTATTTCTATGAATATAAAATGATCACTATTAGATAAACAAATAATATCTGAAAAAACAAAACATTTCTTGAGATAGATGCGTTTGTTTATAAGCAGCTGATTCTAGCTGGGAACAAGGAAGACAATGCTAAATGCATATCAGGTGCAGTGTTGTGCCTATTACTGTCATTTGTCTTAAAATGTGTTAATGTTGAAAATCCAAGTTCACTCAAGTAAGTATTTGTAAAAGGCAATGGTAATAAAATAGCACTATTACTCAGTAGTGGAAATCCCGCTTTGTTCTTCACCCAAAACAAAATACATAAACTCAATAGGAACAGACGCTCTCTCCCTCCTCTCTCTCTACATATATATATATATATATATATATATATATATATATATATATATATATATACGCTAATATATCTGTGCGTGTGTATGTCTTTATCTAAAAGTAAATACGCTTAAATTATCTGTATCGATCTAAAAATTATCTTAAATTATCTTAAAAATTTATCTTAAATTATCTGTGTTTATCTAAAAATAAATACGCTTGAATTCACGGCCTAGGGGTACATTCTCCGACCGGACACATTGCCACACTGATGAGCTGTGATACAGCGAAACAGTCTGTTTGTGGATGACTCTCTCTCTCTCTCTCTCTCTCTCTATATATATATATATATATATATATATATATATATATATATGAATAAACAGGGAGAGGCAAAAGTCGCGCACTATAGGGATAATTGATTAAAAGTATGATTACAGATAAAAATTTTAACTAGTTATTTAATTGTTATGTGTGCTGTAAAAATGTCCTCCTTAAAAAAAAAAATTCTGTGCCTGCATGATTCATTACCACGTCGGACAGTACCTCCGCCACTTTACTGCATTCATATTTAATTCTTTCTTTAATTTCCTCCATAATTCTTCGGCGCGTCTGATAAACAACCTGCGTTTGTTTTTCAGCCATCTTACTTTGTCAACATTGTTTCTGCAAAATAAGAAAATATCAAAACAAAAAATAATAGAGGTCTAAAAACATGATTATTTAATAAGCCCCCTGTGATGCTAGACTTTCGACTAACCTTATATATATATATATATATATATATATATATATATATATATATATATATATATATATATATGTATGTATGTATGTAGGTAGGTAGGTAGGTAGGTAGGTATATTAAAAAGAGAGAAACCACAAACGTTTTTGGTTATAATGTGGATTTCTTTTAGTGTATATATTATATTTTATTTTTAATATTTCTGCTACACGTGTTTCCGTCTCGTGACCTTCTTTAGGTAAATTAAAGGAGTTGATTTTTTAAAGGAATAATTTTTCCTTATGTTTTTTAATGTTTTATTGTTCGTTTTCTGTATTTGTAGTGCACCTCCATCACATTTCTGGACTGTTACAAATCCATATTATAACCATAAACGTTTGCGGTTTCACTCTATTCTTAAAATATACATTTTTCTCTCGTTGGAACAACTATAACCTTTTCGATATACATACATACATACATATATATATATATATATATATATATATATATATATATATATATATATATATATATAATTACCTTTACAAAATGTCATTTCTTACCTCAGCCTTCGTTCCTGTCCATATATATTTTCTGTTTCTTTCTCTATTTTTGCTTCCTTTCTAATTCTTCCATTTCTTCTTGACTTCCATTTCATTGAAGCAGACGTTAAGCACCAGACAGTGGCCACCACCTCTTCTCTATCTTTGTCTCTCGTATTATTTTGTACAAACAATGTTAGTATTAATATTATCAGGAATTTTGATTAGATAAAGCATCTATACAAATAATGCGCAATGTATGCGTGTCCGTCTGTTTTTCAATCTCAGCGAATCATAAACAACTTGAAATAACAGTTGGTAACTACTGCAGTTGCATGAAATTAAAAATTAAAAAAATAACACATTTAAAGTTAAATTTAAATATCGAACGGAGTGAAAGGTTTAAAAAATATTTCTTTATTAAAAGTTTAACATTAATTTCAATTTTCATTGCAATTGCAATTGATATAAACTAATTCAATCGTAATTAAAACCTAAGTGGGGCACAGTACTTTGCTCATACGTTTTCTTTTTTGGACTTTTCTAGCTCTCCTACTGTGACGTATACGAAATATTATTCAGTCCTGGTTCCCTTATGTCTTTTAAGAGTGATTTTATGTGAAAGGATCATAAAAATGGTGATTTTAAAAGAAAAGTAAAATTGCGCTTAAAATAAATGTAAACAAACAGATCCGGAGATCGGATGTGTATACGAAGAAAGATTATGCTGAATTAAGGTATTGAATAAAGATAAAATAATTTGATTATTTCTAATTTCATATAACTTTTACGTCCATACGACATAGAATTTTAAGTTTACCATTTGCGTTGTATTGAACCCTTCTTCTGGAGTTCTCCTTGGCGACGGGATCAATTTCATGACTTTGTATCTTTTCTCGTCCGTCTTCTCCCAGATGGATGTCGAAATGTTTTTGGAGTCCGGAGATGAAAGAGAAATGCAAGAAAAGCGTGTACATTTCAAACGAGCCATTGGTGTCGTTCTCTCGCCCTCTCTGGGAAGCAAGTCCCCGAGATACGAAATCTACATCTACTGTTTATGAGGTTAACTTAACTCCCATAAATTCACTTCCTATCTCTCTAACATTTGTTCGCTAATTTTAAACATTCAAAAACGACTTTCATATTTAGTCTACGGTTTGACCTTAAAGGTCAGCCTCATAAGATCTGAGCCATATATATATATATATATATATATATATATATATATATATATATATATATATATATATATATAATCCACAGCTCATCAGTCCGACTGACCCAAGCCAGGATAGAAAACCAGAGTGATTTGATATTAGTCGGAGGTTTCACCACTAAGCGAATGGCGCACGGCAGAGACAATTTGAATTCGACTATATATATATATATATATATATATATATATATATATATATATATATTTAAAAAGGACCATTTTAAGGTTCCATTATAATAATTTATTTCACCAGAGCCCTTTAAGGGGACGCTGGCTCATCAGAT
>CAHIKZ030001613.1:3542500-3582500 GCA_903632075.3 Acanthosepion pharaonis | reverse complement strand
AGTCTACCACGGTCCTATATCAAGGTTGGAAGGTCATTATGGTGGCCACCTGTGTCTCTACATATTTGGAATTCCGATTCAGCCGCTATCCATTACTCCACCGTGCTTCCAATCCATTACATTCACTTACGTGCTAACACCCTTGGGAAAGGTGTAAATCCTCTTCTTCTCCCTCCAGCTATGGGCAAATAGCAGGACAGACTGGGTTCTATAGCCTTGGATGGCAACTGGTCTAGGAGAAGCAAAACTCTGAATTCAAAACCTGCGGAGGGTGAATGGAGTCTCTCTGAGCCTTGGGTGCCAATCCATTTAGTGATGGTGTCACGATAAAAACACCCTTGATAGCTCTAGCGAAGCATCAAGAATTCAGCTATTTGACAAGATTATGAACTACACCAATCAAAGTATTAGCTATGACAGATAAGGAATACTGGAAAAGTGTAGTGAGTTCAATCTCGGCTGAGGCCGTTTAAGAAGAGAAGACATATTTGGTCAATGTAAGTGTTTGCTGAGCGAGCAACTCCTCTTGCGCCATGATGAATTTTAATTCTTAAGTTAATGAGTGAATTAGCTTATTTCGTGTTTAAAGACAATAAAATACTCATGGAAATACTCATGTAAAATATTTGAGCTTGAGCCTGGGAATTTGACAAAATATTATAATAACAAGGATAAATATGAATGCAAGTGTTTATTTTAGGGAGTAAGCGGGTACAAATGGAAGGATTAAAAGTTGACAAGTTTTTTTCCATTTCACTTAAGCAGACTTGAAACAATTGAGAGTATTATCGCCTCTTCTATTTTCCCTTTCTATCTTTCTCTCTCTCTTTTTCCGTCTTTTCCTTAAAAGCAATCAACGCCTTTGATATATTTTTCTTCCGTTTTCCCCCTCAAAATGTAAAAGGAATGGTTCATTGTTTATCTGTGGAAATGACACAGCGATACGTACGTGCTAAATAATTAACTAGCAGAATTATAATCTATTTTTACCCCAGAAATTTAGATATTACGACAAAAAATAAACAAGAAAATAATAAAAATAACAAAAGCAACAAAGATGAGTATATCAAATCAATTGATTTACAATGCAAGATCACATTTATGAGACAAATTGTCAAAAGAAAAACAAGAATTTCTTTTCTGTCCATAATTCTGAGATGAGGTATTGTAATTATTTACATTATTTATATTGTTTGGACTGTTGTCGTCATCTTTAGTTTGTACCTGTCTATATTTCTGAGATGAGGTATTGTAATTATTTACATTATTTATATCGTTCGGATTGTGGTTCTCATCTTTATTATCATTTTCATGAAGTTCCGGCCGTTGTACGCTCGGGCTTTCTTCAAGTGTTTGGAATTTCGAAATTCCAATCACCTAAAGAAGGCCGAAATATACAAAGGCCGAAACGTCATGAATATGACAATAAAGACGGACATCAGCCCGAACAATGTAAAAAATATGAGTAAGGATTTATTTTGTTAGACATAATTTGTATACACAACGAAAACTTAATGAATCTTCTATAGTGGAAATTTATTTTGTTGGTGTGTTTTATAGGTGTAGCGTTTACAGCCCGTTTAGCTTCAGCGTGGAAAGTTCAAGACATCAGTTCGAAAAAGGAAACACCCGGAAGGAGCGAGTTACTTCCACGTTTTTATGTTCAAGAGCTGCTGATGAAAATTTCTACTTGGAGCAGTTACTACTACTATATTTAAGGTCACTAGAGACATTCATGTGAAGGAGTTTCATTGGAATTAAAACATATTAACTGTAGAAGAGTCATGGTCCGATCAAGTGATAATTGAACATTGATAGCTTTGTTTGCCTGTGGAAAGTAGGTTGTACGGTTGAAAATAATCGCTCACTAGTTTTCAAAGTGAGGATTTGAACAGCTTCTGTCCGAGTATGGCTGGAGCCACAACAGAATTGATTGTTTGGTTTTTGTTTTACGGCTTATCATCCATTTGCAGGTTATTTAAAGCCAGATACATTTTTTAGATTGTAATATTTTTCGGAAACAATAATAATTTACTGTCATTAATGTAATTAATGTAATTAAGTCATACCAATTAACACTTGTTCTAGCTTTGACGATAAACTACATACAGTATCAAGATCTCTGATCGGGAAGTATTGAGAAACTTAGAACCACCTCTTAATTGCTATTGATCCCAGGTCTACCCTCACCCGGAGTGGTAGCATCTGTTAGGATAATAGGTAAATATTGAACCCACAAACTGAGGTCATAAAATTGAAAGTATAGATTTAACAAAAAGTAAATAAATTGTCAGCCATATACTTTTGTAAAGAGAAAAATAATTACTCAAGCTTCGAAGATAATTAAATTTCGTCATTAAATGATCCATAACAAATAAATAAATAATGTATAGATCAGGTGGTTTCATAAATTTCCCAAGTGTATTTGCCCGTAAATGAATATAATAAACCCGACTGAAATTGGAAGTTGGTCCATTCATTTTCAACCATTATATAGATATACAAACTTCGAGAATCTGATATCCCCAAGTGGTCACTCATATAAGGAGTGACCAGGGTCGACGTTGCTTAACTGCAGAAAATGGTGTTTCAATGTGATATGATCGTAAGCCTGTTATCACGGAACAGATTCTAATGGTTTTGAGTTGCAATATAATGATCAATATATTAGAAAGAACCGAAGAAAAATTTCGAGTTTTAATTATTGATAAGAAAAACATCCACGGCATTTGTTTCTGTATGCAAATTGATATATCACTGGCATAACACTGTGCGCAAAAGTCGACATAATTTCCTAAATAATTCTATATGTGAAATTTCCGTCTATTTCTTAGGAAATGTAAGTAAGGAGGAAAAAAAAAAGATGAAAAGTTTGTTTTCTAAAGTCGAGTTTTAGAAAGAATTGAAATCTTCCTTGTGAATCTTGTGTTGTGTGTCAGTTGAATTCGGTGCCCAAAAGAATAAGCGACTTATCTAATGTAGATAAACAGTGGCTTTCGCTTCCTTTGTTGCGAGCTAATCAAGCATAATAGCCAGCAGTGATAATCCTCATTATGTAATCCGGGCTCACAATGTGAAACCAGATTGAAATATCGATATTCTATTTCTTTGATTTGGATTTTCTTTATTTCTCGTTTCTTTTCGGAATTAATTCAAGTTCTTTCCTCTGGAAATTTCTCCACTTCATGGTTTTTGTTTATAATCAGAATTGTGCAAATACATACATACATATATATATATATATAAATTGGTTGTATATATATGCTTGCGTGTTTGTGCTTGTGTGTGTGTTGGGGGGTTGTGTGTGTGTGTGTTTGAATGTGTGTATTAAACCCATTCACTCATTTCTGGTTATTTTCAGTGCCGAGAAGGATCGATATTATCTATCTATCTATCTATCTATCTATCTATCTATCTATCTATCTATCTATCTATCTATCTATCTATTACCGTTCATGATCTATCTATCTATCTATCTATGCTGGGACTTATATCAATCTTTCTACCTACCAGTCATAGTTTCCACAAGTTCTTCACTGGGTGCTCCATGTTTTTGGCCTTGTGACATATCTAGACAACGCTTAGAAAATGAACACAGCTTCCTCACGTTTGATATGTAAAACATCACAAAGCGCGCTCGCGCGCAGGCACATATATATGCGCACACACTTACACATACACAAACACGCGCGCGTACGCACGTACATGCAGATTTATTTATGAACCTGTTATCCCTGTGTTTTGAATACTTATAATTTAGTTAATATATTCTGCAGACTGAAACATGGCTTTTAATGTGTAAGATTGAATATGTGAAAATGCATTGGATGCCTACTTTTTTTCAAATTTTCTTCTTGATGTTTCGCTGCAATATGAGTGCTATCAAAAAAAAAAAAAAAAAAAAATACGTAGCCATGACAACCCAGCCACTTATAAAAAGTTGTGGTGAATTTAAAAAAAAACAAAAACATTCTTATTCTTCTCTCTTCTTCTTTATCGCCCGTCCTTTTTAACAATTTAATTTTTCCTTATTTACTGATTCAATTTATACAAATTTTATCGTGTGTTCATACTAAATTAGCACTGAAAAGGTGTGTTGTGCTTAAATTTTTAAAAAAGTATGATGACATGTATTATATTTAAAATAGATAAATAGAACTAATATTATTTTATTTTATTTACTTTGATTTCTGGTTCATAAAATTTCCGTTCATTTTCCAACCAGAAACCTAAAGCCAAAGAT
The DNA here is from genome assembly GCA_903632075.3 of Acanthosepion pharaonis. Classification (NCBI taxonomy): domain Eukaryota; kingdom Metazoa; phylum Mollusca; class Cephalopoda; order Sepiida; family Sepiidae; genus Acanthosepion; species Acanthosepion pharaonis. The sequence goes on along the minus strand of CAHIKZ030001613.1, from coordinate 3,578,257 downwards.
GCTTTCGTGACATTTTTCACTAGGCAGTTTTTGAGAAAAAAACGACCCCCCCTCCTAAGATCACAGACATTTTTACATAGGTGAAGCCCTTTGTACGGTATGGGCTCTATTGTGAGCATAATATTTTGTACATCTTTAAGGCTACCAGAAATAATTTCAATAAATAGGAACTTTTTTTTTCAATCAATCCGAATGTTCCAAATACAGCTGGAATTGTTGATGCCACATTTTTCAGTTTTTCATTTGAAGGTTCTTGTATTTCGTTAGGTTTTGAAGATCTTCAAAGGTACATTACAGACTGCAAGGACTCCAATGTCAATAAAGCACGTTTTGTTTTAACGGTTTCTGCTCACGATGTGATTAGCTTCAAGTGTTCTGTCTGTGTATTGTAAAGTCCCATAGAATTGTTATCATTATTTATTGAAAAAAAATATTTCTTCGTTGGTATATTACTTGTCGAGTTCCTGGTACAAGAAATAGTTTCCTCAAACAAATAAAAAATATACACAAAATCATCAACCACATCTTTCCAGCTGGCAGGGCTCACCGTAATACTCAACTTCCGCTATGCAATGAAAGAAATATTGCGACCGCATTTTACTCGCGTGTCGATCAACAGACAAGCTATATTTTAGCGATCTTTATCAAATATATCATGTCTTTTTTTCTTTGATTGATCGATGTGTATTCCCAGGAATGTGCCATTAAATAGTTATGTTTTTTTGTGACGACCACGTCACGTTCCTGTACGATCACAGAAGTTAAGCAACGTCGAGCTTAGTCAGTACCTAGAAAAGTGACTGTTTGGCTATACCAGTTGCTCTAACCTTGGATGTGTTAATGTTGTCAAGAATAATGATTGAGAATTGTATAATCGGATAGTCGAACTCAAATTCCTGTTGGATTCCTTATTTTACTACAGTCATCTATGCATACTAGAACGTTTCTGCTTATATTTCCGCACAAGGTAACGTTTTGTAGCACTGTGTTTCTGATGTGTCCAGCAAATTCTCTAACATGATTTTTCGGTACCTTTCATTATCATTCTTAATACCGCTATCACAATAGGCTTAATCGCCGTTTTAAGTTTCTATATGTTTTTTACTTTGTTTTACAAGTTTTAATAACATTATTATTATTATTATTATTATTATTATTATTATTATTTCTGCTATGGACACACTACCTACCAAGTCTGCGGAAAGACCTAAGGCAGGTCGTGGTGTGTTGTTATAATACATTTCATGTTAATTTTTTTTTTTTTTTTTTTTTTTTTTTTTTCTCCGATGAAGTTGCTAGCGTTACATAGACAAAGTTCTCCTTAGTGTGTGCTGTACTTAATAAGACAATTTTATTATTATTATTATTATTATTATTATTATTATTATTATTATTTCTGTTTGCTTCCTTTTTCAACATTTTCATGTACGCTCCAATTTGTTTCTTTTTTTCATGTCACTTTTCTTCCTTTGTTTCTCGTGTTTAAATTTTAACATTTCTTCCGCGTTTTCTGCTTTCCTCTTTTTCAGTTAAACGCTTGCTATCTTCGTCCCTCCCCCTTTCATATTGTTACCATTATTTCCTTTCCCTTTCTTTCTCCTCCCCCTCTCTCTCGTTGTGTACATCCTTGTGGAAATTTATTGCAACAAAAGGAATAATTTCATGATTGTTTACTTTTTTCATATTTTTCCAATAAAACATGACCTAGTGCACACGTTAGTACTTCGTATGTCCATTCCACGAGGTCGTTCCTTGCAGATTGATCATAGATTCTCGATTGGATTTAAATCAGGAGAGTTTTCGAGCTAGTCGATAATACTTTGATTTGTTCACGGGTAAAACTTGCCAGTGTGTGCAGCGTTACGCTTCCTTGGAGTAACGGCCATCGCAGACAATGTACGTAGGATAACTAATCGACAGTTGGGACAATAGTGTCTGGGCGTGATGAAAATTTGATGCAATCACGGTTTACGCAATATTTTTTAAGACCAAACAAATTTCATCATACACACCGAAAATAGATTCATATAACTGCACACCGCTGCAAATGACCTATCTGAGGGGGAAAAATAGAAATAGGTTACGCCCTGTCACTCCACTGGGTCTAAAACTGACCGTATGGTGAAAGAAAGGAAACTAAAGCGGTTGTTTCAATTAATTTGTAGAAAGGAGTATCTCTTTTTCAAAGACGTTTTTACTCCTTTACTTATCTCCATTTTTCATAAATTGCACAGTTTCGTTCCTAACCATAAACAAAGCGATTTTTCTAAAGAAAATAATGGATTTTATTAATCCGACAGATTTTATCACTTAAATGTTATTTTCAATGGATGCTCCTATTTGAGTAGGTGCTCTGTTTATTTATTAAACAGTATATATATATATATATATATATATATATATATATATATATATATATATATATATGTGTGTGTGTGTGTGTGAAAAGTGTATATAAATATAAATAAATATATATATGTATAATTATTTATATATTATACGTGGTACTTATTAGAAAGCGCTCAATATCAGAGATAGAGCTAACATATTTGGTTGGATAGATGTGAGTTTGTGACCCTGGGTTTCACGCTTTAGCGATCGTCAGACAAACTCTGACTCAGTTTGTCTGACGATCGCTAAAGCGTGAAACCCGGGGTCACAAACTCACATCCATCTAACCAAATATATATATATATATATATATATATATATATATATATATATATATATATATTTTTCGTCTACCGTCCAGAATGTTCGGGAAATCTTATTAAAAAAAATTGCGCTCTTTTGCAAAGTTCGAACATGCGTCCCTGTTATGGTAAACCCTCTTATAGTATAATGAACTCTTCCTTCTCTCATAAATTCAAACTGCGAGAGTTGGGCGGAGCGCTGAATGGAAGAGTGTGGAGTAGTAGACGCAGTGCTAATCTACTTCTTACCAACACTATTGTTTTGTAAATATCTTCAATATACTTTTACAACCTCCCTTAAACAGGCCACAACAGCCCCCCTTGGTAGAATTAGCTACCGTTAGACACTAGACGCTTTCACCAATTGAGTTACGTAGAACCAGTCGATCAGGCAAGGCCGACATTTTGCTTTTAATCTAATCTTGTCATAGAACTCCCGTCATTTTTCCTATTTGTACAGTTTCGTATTCAAACGTAAACAAAGTAATTTCTTTTCTCTTCGTCTTCTGTTCATTTTAATGTTCTTTTTTTCTCTTTTGCCTTTTCCTTTCCCGTTGTCTTCTACTCACTTCTTTTGTTTTTGAGTTCTTTTGCTTATCGAGTGTTTCTTTCTATTCTCTTACATTTTTCTTTTTTTTTCATAGTTTTCTTTTTTGCCTATTTTTTTAATAAGTTTCATCTACACACTTCAATTCTTTAACCTCCTTTTTGTAAACCGTTGAAGAACCTCTTTGTGATTCCTTTCTTTCTTCCCGACTTCATTCCTTCGTTCGCTGAATCCTTCCTGCCTTCCTTTCCCTCTTCCTTCTTCTTTCTTTCCTTTCTTCTCGCCTTCGTTCCTTCCGCTATTCCCTCTTTGCTTCCTTCCTTTCTGCCTTCCACATTTTTCTTTCTTTCTTTCTTTCTTTCTTTTTTGTTCTTTCCTTTCTTCCCACCTTCTTTCCTCTCTACCGTCTCGGCTTCCTTCCTTCCTCCAATCCGCCTTCCTTCCTTCTTTCTCGTCTTCCATCCTTCCTTTCTTTCTTCATTCCTTCCAGCAATTCTTCCACTATTCCACCTTCCTTCCTTTCTTCTTTCCCAGCTTTTTTCCGTCCTTCCGCCTAACTTCTTTTCTTCTTTCCCAGCTTCCTTTCTTCTTGTTCGGCTTCCTTCCTTCCTTCCTTCCTTCCTTCTGTTTTCCGCCTTCCTTCCTTTCTTCTTTCCCAGCTTTCTTCCATCCTTCCGCCCTTCCTTCCTTCCTTCCTTCCTTGCTTCCTTCCTTCCTGTTCGGCTTCCTTCCTTCCGTTTTTCCGCCTTCCTTCCTTTCTTCTTTCCCAGCTTTCTTCCATCCTTCCTTCCTTCCGTCCTTCCGCCTTCCTTCCTTTCTTCTTGTTCGGCTTCCTTCCTTCCTTCCTTCCTTCCTTCCTTCCTTCCTTCCTTCCTTCCTTCCTTCCTTCCTTCCTTCCTTCCTTCCTGTTCGGCTTCCTTCCTTCTCGTTTGCATTCCGCCTTCCTTCCTTTCTTCATTTTCGTCTTTCATCCTTCTTTCCTTTCTTCCTTTCTGCCTTCCGCCTTCCCTCTTTCCTTCTTTCTTTCCTTCCTTCCTTCATTTTTCCTTCATCACTGTAATCAGGGTTACTTCCTTCCCGACTTCTTTCCTCCTTACTCGGCTTCCTTCCTTCCTTCCTTCTCGTTTTCATTCCTGCAATCCTTTCCTTCTCCCTGTCTTCCTTTTTGCCTTCCGCCTTTTGTCTTTCCTTTCTTTCTTCCCCCGCTAAACTCAATTCACTTGATCAGCAACTTTTTCCTGTATTTCAATAATTTGAAATACCTTCAAGCTCCTTCTCCATTTCATTTCACATCACGTTTCATTCGACAGATACAGCTGTTGTTCCTATTTTCTGATTACCCTGTGTAAAACCGCCCAAATATACCTTGTCACTTAAAAGAAAAAAAAAAGAAATGATTTCATTTTCTGATAAACAAAATTCGCTATTCGTTTCGGTTTTTCGGTAAGTTTCATTTCATTTCAGTTTTTCTAATAACTAAAAAGTGTAACCTGAATTGATTTTCTCCGCCCCTTGACATTCTGTCAATTTCATTACGTGTTACATCCATCAGCGCAGAAAAAAAAATATTAGTTTAATAAACATTCGCCGGTACAGCCAACTGTAAACGACGCTGTGGCAGAGATCATAATCTCTCTGTCCATTTCATTAGCCATATTTTATCAATTCGACATTTGCGAAGGCAAATTTATCCTTGAATATATAAAAAGGTGTTTACAGCGCATTGCTGATTTTGTACATGAAAGAGTTGCTAGTTTAATGACTAGAGTTTAGAAACACTTTGAAAAGCCATTAACTATATAGAGAGTGATTGAAAAATAACTCACTATTTTATGTATGAGTGGTCAGCCAGGAGTTCTGACTTACCACTCTGGGACATTTTTCTTTGGGATTGGTTAAAGGAGTAAGTCTAGTATATCAAACGAAGATTCTGGAAGAACTTAAAGGGCGATCTAAACTCCATAGATTTGCTTTAAATTCGGGTGAAAATAAAGACAAAAATTGTCCAACATTTGGATCCTTTTTTTATTAAACTGTTCCTTGATATAAGCTTTCGAATCACATGAGCCACCTTCAGCATAGCGTCTCTGAAGATGGCTCATGTGAGCCGAAATCTTAAATCATGGAACAGCTTAATAAAAATATTCAAATGTTTGACAATTTTTGTCGTTTTCTTCTCCCGAAATTAAAGCGAATATACGGAGTGTAGAATGGCTCCTGATCAAACATAATAGACATACATTATCATATATATATTTAACTATATATATATATATATATATATATATATATATATATATATATATATATATATATATATTTCCAAGAGAATAGAATCCAGGTTGAACTCAATGTCCAGGACAGAGTAAAAATATAATATGAAAGGCTCAAACACTAATAGTCCGTGTTTATAATTTATTACATTGAAAACGTAATCACGATCCAATTCATCAGATCTACAAATTCAAAAAGCTTTTTTGAATTTGTAGATCTGATGAATTGGAAGGTGATTACGATTTCAATGTAATAAATTATAAACATGGAATATTAGTGTTTGAGTTTTTATATATATATATATATATATATATATATATATATATATATATATATATATATATATATATGTGTGTGTGTATAACACTGGATTTTTTATTAATCCGACATATTTTTATCACAACAAACGTTATTTTTAGCGGATACGCGTATTTGAGTAGGTGGCTTGTTTATTTATTAAACTGTATAATTATTTATTTTCGTCTACCGGCCTAAATATACGAGAAAACTTATTAACTTAACTTTATATAATAAAAGTCTGCCGAATTAATAAATAAAAAAAAATCCCATTCATTATATTCGTTAAATTTCATATGACCTGTTCCAAATATACGGAGGCATATCAATAAATCTGTGAATGTTAGAGTAGTGAATCGCTTATATTCGTAGAAAATGCGGTTGGTGTTGCGAGTTCAAATTTCAGCTAAGCAATGCATTGACAGGAAAATGTCGGTAGAAACAAAAAGACAAAAAAAAAAACAGTTGTGTTGTATAGTTCCCTGGTGACGGTGCTACTGGTCGACGGAGTCAATTCGATAATAAAGTTGCATTTTTGTCTCGGGGCTGGTGATCGCTAGTTGTTTTAAATCCAGAAGTAAATGAACTTCAACAGAGGGAATTTTAACTAAATTATTTTATTAACGTTCATGTAGACATGTTCTATCTACCCAGTGGGGATCGTTCCCCTTAACTGGGGAGCCGTTTCAAATACGAAAGAAAATACGTCTACTTTGTTTGATGGTTAAGACTCAAACTCACTGAAACTTTTCTCCTATATTCTTTCCCACGCTGGCTCAGCTAATCATAATCGACTACCTTATTTTTGCTTACATCTGACCGCGAAGGTCAGCCTCTGGAAGTCGCAGATGGGATACAGTTCTCCCTAAAAATAATAGTCTGATAAACTATTATTTAACACCTCCAGACCAAATATGATATACTTCTTTTTTTTCTTTTTGTCTAATTTAACTTTTTACTGACAAAACATAGCAAAATAAATAAGTTATTTCTTCTAGTGATTGAATGAGGCAATCAATTTTTCAGCATCTTTGGTAATAGACTGGTATAAGATTTCCGCTTGAGGTCTGGAGTGAACTTATGACTGAAGAGATGTTTAATGCATGAAGACCCATTGAGACTTGTAAGTGAGGATTGAATACTTCTGTTGTGTAGCCCTCTCATGCTTAGACGTTTTGAGAGACGGCCTCAATTCGATAAAAAAGTTGCATTCTTCTCTCGTGGCCGGTGATCGCTAGTTGTTTTGAGTCCAGAGGAAAAAAAAGGAACATCAGTGCAGGGAATTTTAATTTATCTATTTTATTAATGTCGTCTACGTCTACATATTCTAACTATCTACTGGGGGCTCTCTCCCCAACTGGAAAGCCTTTTCAGACGCGAATGATAACACGCCGACATTTCTTGACTTCGTAAAAACTATACGCTAGATTTAGTTGTTTCTCTCTGTCGAATGAAGATAGCTTAGTGGTAGGAACTCTGACTCATCGGTTGGGTTTCGATCCGAGCTTGAAGACGTAAAATTTGCATTTCGTATGTAAGAGAAGTATTGAAATTATTAAAAAATCTTCTTCTCTGAAAATGACTGAATTTAAAACTGTAAAAGTCGTACAAGGCCTTCTTGTTTAACCGTGACTCCCTTAAAAGGAAAATAACTTCGGCCATTGATATTATGTTAACAGAGAAGTCCTTCAAAACCTTTATTTCGTAAAACAAGACAACCTCATAAATAAATGGTTAGCACAGGTCGACTTAATAAATTCAAAAATAAGCGAAGCCTGTGAAAAGGCAGATATTAAGTTGGAAAAAGTGGTCTTTTTTTTACCAGACGAATTATTAGAAAATGAATTTGTCTCCAACGTATATAGAAGATGGCGGAAATGGACCAAAAGGTTGTTTCTCCTCACTCCCACTATGGGATTACCAAAACATTCTAATATGGCAGACCAAATACAGTTTCAAGTGCCTGCGCCCAGTCTAGAGTGCGCCAAATTTAGCGACGATGAAGTTGGTAAATTTGAATTTAAGAATTTCTTGGTCCAATTCTAGAATTATGTTGCCTAGGTAAATTCTGAGAAAGCAAAATTGTCACTTGTGAAAGATTTTTGATGAAATTTTCAAACAATTACTCGATAATAATTACTAGATAATAACCCAAAGTATGACTGAGACTTTGTTAACAACTCACTGAAAATCCTTTCTCTATGTCTCGTTCTCACGTTCGTTCAGCCAATCAAAATCGACTTCCTTGTTTTGTCTTCCATCTGACCATAATTTCAAACACAGAGATTCCGAGCAGAGATACCATATATAAAAATAATAGTCTGCTAATCTATTATTTAACAGTTGAATAATATCACTCCTCCTATATGGCAGATAAAGACGAGAACAGAATTAGGGTCTTAAAGAAATATGTAGAAAATACCATGGATGAATAATGTGAGCAATAAGGAGTTTTAAAGAACCTGGAGATAAAAAAATTCTTTAATACTCGTAATAAGAAAGAAACAGTCGAAATCTTTGACACATAAAATAAGAAAGGGTTTGGAGAGTTTAACACTAACAAGATATATTGAAGAGAAGAGTACACGTCTTCAGGTGATTGAAATTTCGAACGAATCCTAGTTTGTTCTCGTTCCACTTGCCATGCTTCTTCCGAAGTAAAGAGTTCGGTTCGAAATTAAAATCACCTGAAAAAGGCCGGGACGTACAAAGGCCGAAAGGTTGTGAATATGGCAATGAAGATGAGGATAACAGTACGGATAATGTAAATAATGTTATCATAGTACACCATTTCAGAGATATAGACAAAAACAAAATAATTTATTCCCTTTTGTTTATTAGACATTAAATTACATAATTAGCAACTTTCCTAAGTTACCTTGACTTTCAGTTAGCCTGAAGCACATTTATGAGCGATTATAAGCTAAAAAATTCAGAAAACATATTGTCATTTTAAATTTTGTTTATAAATATTTGTTGCAAAATAAACTCCTTACTTTCGCATTTATAAATTTCATCAGAGGAGAAGACGCATCGGCTGATATGTTTGCATGTTTTTTCATTAATATATTATCCTTTTACAGAAATGATTTTATTCATATTTGAATTTTTTCACGCCCCTGTATATGCAAGTCGTCTCCCCAAATTTTACTCACTTTTTGACTTTGCCTTCAAATTGAATATTTATAAACATGCATTCAATTTAATCTAATATTTAACCGTTAGTTATCTTTGTAAGTCAATAAATAGTGGTTAAATCTTTTGGGACGCGTAGATATAATAAAATACTAAACTAAATTAAAACTAAAATACACCTAGGTATTTTTTAGTGATTTGTTTATTTTGGTAATTTCGGTATTGACGCCGAAAGTTAAGCAGCTCGTTCGTATATCCAGCAGCCCAGCGGGGGAGTTCCGATTTAGGTTAAAATCCCAGTCGATTAGAGTCGTAAGAAGAGAGCCTGTTCGATATTCGGGCATCGGATTTATTCAAACGTTACAAAATGGCTTGAATCCGCTTAAGAAACAGTTAAGCGTAAAGGTTATTTCGAGTTCGCTGACATAAGCAGTATTTGATTCAGTGAATTGAAGCATGAAGCTTCAACATTGCTAGTGTACAAATAACAATATTTAAAAACGTTTTACCGTATATGTATACTGTATATAAAGGCAATGATACAGTATCAGGCATTTTTTTACTCCGTTATATATATATATATATATATATATATATATATATATATATATATATATATATATATATATATGATGTAATGGTATAACCCGTCACCCCATGAGTGACTACCTATAAGTAGCTGTAAGTCAACGGACTAGTTTTTCGGCTATACAGTCGAACTCTCTGCCTTCAGGCAGAGTGGAACCAGGACGAGGCTCTGCTGAAGGGAAGAGTCTCATTCAGGGAGGTTGATAGAACCTGAACCCGTTTATACGGGTTCGATAGAGAATATTTTTGGTCGAAACTACGGGCTCGGAAGACCAACGTAAAACTCGGCCTTGTGCCACATCTACCCTGGGGGGGTAGTAGATATTGACTAGCCGAAATCTTTTTCGGCTATACAGTCGTACTCTTTGCCTTCGGGAAGAGAAGAAACCGAACGAGGCTCTGCCGAAGGGCAGAGTATCGTTATTTGAGATAGACTGACCCTGGACCCATTTGTGCGGGTTCGAAGGGAATATTTTTGGCTGAACCTAGGGGCTCGGAAGACCCACGTAAAACTCGGTCTTGTGCCACATCTACCCTTGTTGGGGGGAGTCTAGTAGATATTGACTAGCTGAAATCTGTGACTAACTGCAAACCTTTTTCAGTTGTGTTGGTCAAACTCTTTGCCTCTGAGTAGAGCGGAACCCGGAGGAGGCTCTGCCGAAGGGCAGAGTCTCGTTTGGGGAGGTTGACCAACCCGATCCCGTTTATGCGGGTTCTACGGTGATTTTTTGGCTGAGCCTACGGGCTCGGATAACTCACGTTAAACTCGGCCTTGTGCCACATATACCCTCGTGTGGAACTAGTAAATACCGATTAAAATTTTTTCAGCTATGCTAGTCAAACACTCTAACACTGAGCGAGCATCCTCAGTCTCATCTCGTGAAAAAGCTATCCGACCCCGTTTCATACGGGTTTTAATGGAATTCTTGGCTGAGCCTACGGGCTCGGATGCCCCACATTACAACCGACATTGTGCCACACACACACACAGATATATATATATATATATATATATATAATGCCACCTCTCTTGTCAAAGAGAGTAATGTAGATTTTCTTATTTCTCGGTAGGTTCTTGAATGCATTTAAGTGCATAAGTGTTAATGTTTATTCGTGGTTGGTTTTTATAGTAGTAGTAATTATGCCCTGAATAAAAACTTTTGTGACCTTGGACTCCTTATGCTTGTGATTTTTTATTATAGTGTCTCCTCTGTAGAGTCGAATTTGCAACCGGAATCCACAAAAGAGACACATACCATTTTTATCTGGAGACGCAAACCTTAAATATCAGATTCCCAAGTTTTCATTCGTGCGATTGTTTTCGGCGAATTTTTTTACAGTATATTTTGTGACTAATTTTCTGTACGATAAGAAATTTTATAACTTTGCAAAATTCAACCAAGAAATAAAAATAATTGTATCGAAAGTAAGGACTTACGTACATCAAATTGTCTCTAAATCAAGTGCCGCCAGAAGAAATATCGTTGAACTTTAAAAAAGGTAAGTTTAAATATTAATGTAAAATTTAAATGTTGCGATCAATTCTGTAGTCTAGTTTTGCACATTGCATCTACTCTTCTGTTAGGGTCCTACCTCTGGGCAAATAGTTAACCCCGAAACTGAGGTAAAAGGCATTATAAAAGTATAAAAATAGGTTTTAATAACATAAATATTTTGTAAGAAATTATTACCAGAAATAAATATTTGAAGAATAAAAATTATTACCAGTAATATAATTTTGAAAAACAAATATTACCACCAATACATGTTTTAAAATAATGTTACCAGCTGTACATTTTTTACTAAAAAATATTACCAAAAATAGATTTCTAACAAAATAAAATATTAGCAGGAAAAAATAAAGTTGCCGGCATTAAATAACCCATTGAGGTTGATATTCCGTAAAACATAACAAACCAAACTATTTCAAAATTTTGTTGGCATTAAATGACCCACTGAAGTTGATATGCCATAAAACAAAACAGCCAAAACAACCACCCACTTTATACCATGTGAACATTAATGCAAGTGAAAATTTGAAATCGAACATTCTTACTAGCCTTTATAAGTGAGGAGTCAAATTAACTTGCCATTAAGCTACACAATATAATGAAATCTCTGACTTACATATAAGAAAATAATATAAAAATATTATGTAGAATAATGGGGAAAAAATGAAGTGGGCTTCCCGATTGATTGGAATACAACCTCCGGGCTAGGGACCAATTATGGCGTCATCACTTGCTTATGTATAGAAACAAAGCTTTTTTTTTAAAAATCTTTTTATTTCTTCCTTTTTCAATCTATTATATTTATTTCTCACACAGTTTCTTAATTTTTAACGTTTTCACACATTTCCTTTCCATCATATAATTTTTTTGTCGTACAAATTTTATTCTATTCTTTTCCTCCTTAATTTCTTCTTCTTTCATATTATTTTTGTCTGTTCTCCCTTTCTCTCTCTTTTATCGACTTGTTTTTACTTTCAACATTTCCTATTTCCTCTCAATGGCGATTTTGGTCTCCATTTTTTCTCTTTTCTTGCTTTATTTTAACTATAATTCTAAGTCTTCCTCCATCTATTTTCTTTCTTATTTATCTTTTTTTTTCTTTTTCTCCGGTTCATCGTTCTTTTAAATAACTTTACTCCCTCTCTCTCTCACACACACACACTCTCTCTCTCTTAATGACTACTTTCTATTTCTTTCTACTTCTCACTTTTCTTTGACATATTTATCTTCATATTAGGTCTAATTTCAACGATTTGTTTCCTTGAAAATCGATTTTATCGTTTATGTCGTTTCCCATCTTTTCTCTTAATACACGACGGCGTATTGAGAAGTAAGGTGTCTAATCCTATGAAACACGCCGTATTGATAGATAAGACCTCTAATCCTATGAAAGACGCCATATTGATAAGTAACATCTCCAATCCTATGAAAGACGCCATATTGACAAATAACGTCTCCAATACTATGAAACACGACATATTGATAGAATAAGGTCTCCTATTCTATGAACCATCCATATTGATAAATAAGGCCTCCAGTCCTATGAAAGACTCCATATTGATAAATAAGGTCCCCAATCTTATGAACCACGCCATAATAATAAAGACTTCAATCCTATTAAAAGCGCCATAGTTATAAATATGGTCTCCAATCCTATGAAAGAAGCCATATTGATAAATAAGCTCTCTAATCCTAAGAAACTCGCCATATTGATAAATAAGGTCTGCAATCCTATGAAAGACTCCATAATAATATATAAGAACTCCAATCCTGTGAAAGACGACATATTGATAAATAAGGTCTCCAATACTATGAAACCCGTCGTACAATAACTTCTCAAATCCTATGAAATAATGCCGTATTGATAAATAAAAATTCGCCAGTCCTATGAAAGGGCTATACAGATAAATACGGTCTCCAATCTTATGAATCACGCCATAGAGATAAATTAGTTCTCAAATCCTATGAAATACCAGCTAGAACAATGAAAATGCTATCAAAAGGAGGTAAATTTATTTGTCTTAAAAACTGCAATTATTGATTGATAAGAAGTATCTCCAATCATGTAAAACATGAATAATGAAAAAGGTAAAAAATGAAACTGGCATTACAATGAAAAACATTTATCTCTCTTTACAGTTACTAGGGTTGACTGATAAGTAAGTCCTTCGATTATATAAAACTGATGTTTAATCAGATATAATAATAAAAGTGGTATGAAATGGTGATAAATTTATTTCTCTTCCAAATTCCACAGTTGGTTGATAATTAAGTTATCCAGTCGTATAAAACATGTTTTACGCAAGATAAGAAAAATAAAACTCTAACTAAATTTTCCTTCAAAACTACGAAAGAAGTTTCATAAGACACGTTTTTAATCGCATAAAAATGCTTGATCAGATAGAATAAAGAAACCGGTTTAGAAACGAATGACATTTATACGTCTTCAAAAGTACTGACATTGCTTCGTAAGTGGGATCTCTATTGTAGAATACAAGTTTAAGACCAGATTGTATAATGACACCGTTAACAAAATTAATGAAATTTCTTTCATTTCAAAATCATAATGGTTGGTCTATAATCACGTCTCTATTCCTATATAACGAATATAAGATCAAACAGAATACTGAGGCTGTTTTCAAAATGAAAAAGAAAGACAAAACAAATCTTATCGAAATTAAAAGGTCGATTGATAAATTTGTAGAATACAATTACCAGATAGGAAAATATAATATCAGATCGGAAAAGTTTATACCAATATGGGAAAAATAAAACTAGCATCAAAATGAAATAAATTTATATCACCCCAAAATCAAGTTTTATTTGCAGCGTTGGGGAAATGGTCCGCATTTTCCCAAATTTTCTTTCTCCAGTTTTTTCAGGCGTGGATGTTTCTAGTTTACTCTTCATACACACTGGTATAACCAATTCAGTTGCGGTATAGAATGAAAAGAGTTGACCTTTAAACACCTTCTTATTTTGAAGAAGGGAACGGCCAGACTTCTGATGTGTCCAAATCGGGGCTATACGGACGGAGGTATGCTACAATTTTAGATGTCAGGATTCACATTAGATGCACCCATTGCTGTATTAATGCAGACTTTCGTTGTCCTAATGCAAAGAATGTCTCCCTTTCAGATTTTATTCTGTCAATGCATTGTTTGCTTCGGACTAATGTCTTTATCTTTGCTGTTATCGTTACAAAATTTAGATCGTTCCTTCTCAAGCTTACCTGGGTCGACATATACCTGAGGAGTGCCAGAGTGGTCAGCAATTAAAACATTGCTATAATAAATTAAAAGATGAGACATTTGTATGAATGTAAATTGTGTAAAACGAAATCAATAATATAATGGACGTAGTTGGAATTTAATTAGCAATCTGTATAGACAAATGAGTTATTTCGATCAAGAAAGAACCACTAATTTGGGTATAATATATGACACATTATGGTAGATATACATTATAACACAACATTTCTCATAGAGTCCTACTTACTCATCATCATCATCCTTCGACTTCCTGTGGTTGGTTTGAACTACATTAATATTGTGGTGTCTTCCCTCTAATGAGTCTATTGTGGACTCTTCCACTTACTATAAAGTTAGTAGGAAAGTAAACCTCGTGGGGACGGTGATATAGATTGAACACTTGTCAACCGACACACATTCCCAAGTCATGTAACACACTTCTGTTGTATTTACTGTTCAATGCACTATATATGCACAACCTCTTGTTCTGTTATTTCTTAACAATTACTTGGTGACAGCAATTAACAATCCCTTTCCACACTGTTAGGTCTTGCATTGATGTCACAAGATCCCCAATGTCCAACCCTGAGTCTCGAGCCATGGTGAATGAGAAAAACAAATTAAATGAGAAGAAACCTCCAGAAAGATGTCATAGAAGTAAGGATGAGATGATTTTCCTGCCCGCTCTGTGGCAGTGGCCGGCAAGCTGAAATCGCTTTTGTTTGAGCTTTAAAGAAATTATCATGAAGTCCTTATTACTAAGTTCAATTGCAGGAGTAAAAAAGGTTCCCAAGTAGCGTATCTCATAGAGTGGAGAGTTCGACTTAATAACTAGAATCTCATTCTTGTCAACAAAAAATTGCCAGGGTGTGGTCTCTAGTCACATGTACTTTTGAGGCAATCGTTTTGCACATTGCATTTTGCCATCAAGTGGGCTAACAAGAACCAAAATAGCATTTAGTGGCCATTGTAGTTTTTCACGCGAAGCCATACATACACAGAAAAATCACAGGCAAGAACCAAAAATCAGTTTTGTATTTATTTATTTATTTAATTTCCAGGTTTCGATTTTATTCTCACGCTAAATTTGAGTATTTTTTTATCTTAGTCTAAAAGCAAAGAAAAGTTACTGAATTGTTATGTAATGTCAATCCTTATATATAGCAGCGAATAATCTCCTCACAGATGAAGTAATAGATGTGTGGTTCTACAGAAGGATGCTGGGAATGCCATCGGGTGAACATGTGAACAACCATGAAATTTGAAATAAAATGGAAACGAAAAGGAAACATAATTAACATAAGGAGGATACCGTTGAAATTTCTAAAGAGCATAATGAGGAAAGGTAGCTTAGAAAATGTGATACACACAGCACAGATGGAAGACGAGAGGGACAGGTAATAACTATAATCTCCCTAGTGAGCTTCAGTAAATGATTGGCAGAACAAGGTTTAGGAATGATGACAAATCGATAAAAATAGCTATAAAGGAGAAGAAATGAGTCATGATCACAAACGTCCTGAAGAGATACAGTACGTAGAAGAAGAAGAAGAAACGAAGATGTGCCCGGCGTTGCTTGGAAACTAATTTTGTTTAAATAAAGAAGCCACACGAAAGCATCATTTTATTTGTATAGATTATAAAAATGAATTAAGGTGTAACCACCCATTAATTTTCCTCACTAACCGCTATATATATATATATATATATATATATATATATATGTGTGTGTGTGTGAGTGAAAATATATAGAAAATAGGAAGGAACTGGTTAGGTAAATAATCCAAAGTCCCCTAGTATTTTAGTTATTATTTAAAAAAAATAGTGCTCGATACAAAAGTAGAGCATAAATATAATTATCTATTTAAAAATATGATTCCAAAACGCTACATAAGAAGTCTCATGTTTCAAAACAAGAGCCGAAAACTGGAAGATGGAACAGAGCTTATATTAACTCAATTTAATTTAAATAATTATATTGAAGTTTTCGGCTCTTGTTTTGAAACATGAGACTTCTTATGTAGCGTTTTGGAATCATATTTTTACATAAATAATTATATATATATATATATATATATATATATATATATATATATATATATATATATATTTGTAAGCAAATATATGGATATAGATCCAACAGTATGAAGAAAATATACTTTTTATGTTGAATTGTATATGGTCTATGTTAATTAATATATGTCCTGAAACGTCCGACGTTGACATTAAACATTAAAACAACATATTCGCATATTAGGATTTTTTTCAGTATATTTTTTTTCATATATATATATATATATATATATATATATATATATATATATATATATAGCTAATATTAGTGGTAAATATACACATAGATATGCAAATATATAAATATATATACATAGGTGCATACACATACATGTATATTTTTTGAATAAGAAATTCCAAGAGGATAGAATCCAGGTAAAACTCAGTGTCCAGGACAGAGTAAGGATATAATAAAAAGGCTTAAAAACTAATATTCCATGGTCATAATTTATTCTATTGGAATCGTAAATACGATCCAATTCATCAGCCTGAAAATTCAAAAGGAAAACAAGAAAAACAACTCCGGAAATAAAAATAGAATTTAGAGAGAGTGTAAGTATGAGAGTGTGGGACGAATGTTAGAGCTAAAGAGAGGGGTAACAGACGAGAGAAGGTGGGAGATTAAAGCTTAACAGAGAGAAGTTTTAGAGAGGTGAGTTGAAGACGGTTTAAGTGAGAGAAATGTGAATGTTGTCGGATGTCTAATACATTGAAGATGTAACCTTAAAGGATACATTTCGTGGTGGCATACAAACACCATAGACGATAGAACAGCATTCATTTTCATTCTCTATCGTACTTCGGACGATCGGACGCCAATACGGCGTGAATAACGCAGACAATTGAAAATATCTTCACTGAATTAATTAATTTTGAAATATGTGATGACATCACATACTTAGCACAAAGTGATTAGTCCACTCTGGCAAAACCGATGAAAATGGCAAATATTGCAGTCGCCTATAAACTAACTCATACATTTTAAGAACCCATCCGAATCACTAAGGCAACAGAACACCAGAGGGACCTCCTTCAAATATTCCTCATATCCCACCCTGAAAAATACTTCGTAAAATTTTTACCACTCTACAAGGTTCGTCAAACCACACTCTAGTCAGTGTCCGAATTGTTGTAACACCAAATGTATTTTCTGATTCACAGTTCCATAAAACAATTTTTCGCTTCACGAAGGTAGAGTAAGATGACTTTTGATCTTACATGGCCGAAACTCCACCGTCAGCCTTCATCAAAAGCGCGGCTTCCAAAACAGATACCCTCCTCTCAGAATGAATCCTTTCTGGAGCGGAGAGTTTTATATCCCCAAACAAATTCCTTAAAAATTGAACAGCCGGCACTGGTTTACCCATGAATGCCCTGCAATCATAATTAAACTATGTATTGATACATATTGATATTATATAACGCGATAGAAGATCAGGCGAACATTCTTAACTTCTTCTTTACACCCTGCCCCGAAAAATGATTCGGAAAAGTCTCCCCGCCCCAGTGGGTACGTCAGACCATACCCTAGTCCGTGACAAATTGAATCCAAAACCAAAGGCATCCCTTGATTTACCGTTCCATAGAACGATTTTTCATTATATGAAGATAAACTGGAATGGTTTTAGATCATACATGGGGGTAAACTTTTCTTGAAACATAACTCTTCCAAAATTGCTGCCTTCGTCTCAGAATGGCTTCTTTTTTGAATGGATAGTTTTATTGCCACCCACCCCGCAAAAAATTCTAGCAAGAACTGAACAGTCAGCCCTAGTTCACCCTTGAATACACTGCAGCCATAGCTTGCCGTAACCACTACTTCGATATCAATTACAAAGAGCAGCGTAGTTTGGCTCTTACTGCGTTCAGAACCGCTCACAATCGCCACAAGAAAGTTCTGAAAAGGCAGAGTGTAAGTATGCACAAGCGGGTCCGGTCAAGGTTGAAATCAAATAATCGAATCACGAGAGTTTTGGAAGATCTCCAACCAGGCTATCAATATAGTCAAAGCGTCTGGGACGATTATTATAAATGGCCCCAAGATCATATCTTTCTCGTCAGATAAGGCGAAGCTCTTCACCTCAATCTTTGCCTCTATTTCATCATTAGAAGTCAATGGACATCTTCTTCTCGACTTCCCCGTCACACTGAGTACAATCTCAGTAGTATTTTTTTTATTACAGCCTGATTAGTCTCAAAAGGCTTGACCCAAAGAAAACTAAGGGCTCAGACAAAATTCCAATTGCATTCTTCATCGTCATCACCATCAACAATATCATCCTTCGACCTCTCTATGGTTGGGCGAAACTCCATTGACAATCGTTTTCCACACTCTTCGGTACTGCATTGCTGTTCCCAGATCCCCAATGTCCAAATCTTTTGTGTCTGGTAAAGTTAATTTTCGTCAGAAAGCACTTCCAGAAGGATGAGATAGGATTAAGGATCAGATGATTTCCCTGTCTGCTCGGTGACAGTAAATGCCCTTGAGAAGATCAACCCGTATTTAACCCCGAACTTAAAAAAAATATTTAACCGCTGCTTCAAGGAGAATTCCTTCCTTTGTCTGTGGAATGTTTCAAGTGTATGACTGGTTTCAAGAATGAGGGTGAGCATTCATCCGCCTCTCAGCATAGATCCATCAGTTTCATTAGTAGGTTTTGTTGAACCCCTAAATAAGTGCAAACTCTTGAACCGTAAGCTGTACGGGTTTCGATCGGACCTATCCACTGTTGTTGTCCAATGATTTAGAATCAGTGAGGTACCAGATAACTAATATTTCCGAAAGGCCATAGTTTTAGATATTTCAAACGCCTTTGACAACGTGGGGCACAAACAATTGATATTCAAGCCCTTTATCTACGCAATTACTGGAAAAGACTTCTCAGTAATATATTACTTCCAAAAGGAATAGGATGCTGAAGGTAGTTGTTAATGGTTAGTCCTTCGTGACCATAGCAGTCAACGCAGGTATACCCAAGGGGTCACATCTTGTACCAAGCCTCTTTTCATTTTACATAAATGAACTGCCTAAGCATATACTCAGTTCATTTGTGAATATGTCGATGATAAAACATTATATGGGTACACCTATAAAACTGTAGATAACCAGAGATTGGCAGCTGATCTCTCCTCTGATCTTGCTCTAACAGCTCAGTGGGTTTAAAAACTGTTTAGTTACATTCAATGACTCGAAAACCTACTAGTTACAGCCCATCATCGCCGAGGGAACCCTGAACTATCAACAGTCACGATAATTTTTATCTCAGGGAGGTCCTATGCCTTGATTGGCTGTTGGTCCTCAGACCTCAAGTGAAGCTCGCACATACGACCGATAGCTAAATACGCAGGAAAAATGGTCGGTCCCCTGTACTGTTGCAGGAATTACCCGACTCCTCGGGTTATCATCTACCTTTACCGGAGCCGGATCAGACCTAAAATGGAGTACAGTTGTCATATATGGGCAGGAGCTGCAGAGTTTTTACTTTCCAGTCTCTATCGCCATTTCCATGGAAAGTGCTCAGATGAACTACATTACTTTGTCCCACCAGTTGTAACCTTCTGGGCTAGGAACAAACATGTTACGCATATTGAAGCGAACCACGCTCACTCCTTCTCAGTGATGTGAGTTAATTTCCACTCGAGTAGCTTCTCGCAAACCACTGCTTTGTGGAAACGACGCCGCATATAGTCTAGGGCTAACCGTTATCTTTCCTCCACATCCACGTAAACTGTTCCTTTTACTTTGTAACCCTCTACCTTCAGTGGCTTAACTTCGACGAGGAATTACACTTTGGGTTAAGTTTTTGAACTTTCAAAGATTTGCTGGTCACATTTGGCGTAGCAAAGAAGAACTAGCTGGAGACGTTCTACTGTGGATAGCATCCCATGGGAAAGAACACAAGGTCGACCAAAGAAGATATACATAATCATCTGATTGAAGACACGGGATACAGACGGGATAAGCTTCCAAATGCAATGAACGACAGAAATGAATGGAAGTAGCGTGTCATGGAATGCCGAACTTGTTCGACCTGATGATGATGAGGATCAGTGACCTTTCATGACTGAGGTCAACTTAAAATAACTAGTAACAATTCTTGGTTCATGGTTTTTCTTTTTACTTTTTTACTTTCTTTCGTTATCTCTATCATGCCCTTTCTTTCTTATTTTATCTTTTCCATTCTGTCTCTCATTTTTTCTCTCTTTCATCGTTTTGTTTCTCTCCTCTCTAATCTCTGTCTTTTCCGCCAAACTTCATCCTTATTATTATGTTAAATGTTTGCAATGTTGCGACATAATGATTCTCTCTCTTCTCTCCTTATATCTTGTCTTTCGTTTTTATTTCTTCGAAATCTTGATTTCTTATCTGACCTGAACTTATGCACACCTTTCTTTTTTACTTTGTTTCTTTTTGCTTTCTGCCTTTCTTTCTTTCTTTCTTTCTTTCTTTCTTTCTTTCGTTCTTTCTTTCTTTCTTTCTTTCTTTCCTTTCATTTTTTTATTTCTTTCTGCCTTTCTTTCTTCCGTTCTTTTTTCGTTCTTCCATTCTCTTCCTGTTCTTTCTTTCTTTCTTTCTGCATTTCTGCATTTCTTCCTTCCTTTCTTTTTTCATTCTTCCATTCTCTCCTGTTCTTTCTTTCTTTCTTTCTTTCTTTCTTTCTTTCTTTCTTTCTTTCTTTCTTTCTTTTCATTTTTTGTATTTCTTTCTGCCTTTCTTTCTTCCTTTCTTTTTTCATTCTTCCATTCTCTCCTGCTCTTTCTTTCTTTCTTTCTTTCTTTCTTTCTTTCGGCATTTCTTCCTTCCTTTCTTTTTTTCATTCTTCCATTCTCTCCTGTTCTTTCTTTCTTTCTTTCTTTCTTTTCATTTTTTGTATTTCTTTCTGCCTTTCTTTCTTCCTTTCTTTTTTTCATTCTTCCATTCTCTCCTGTTCTTTCTTTCTTTCTTTCTTTCTTTCTTTCTTTTCATTTTTTGTATTTCTTTCTGCCTTTCTTTCTTCCTTTCTTTTTTCATTCTTCCATTCTCTCCTGTTCTTTCTTTCTTACTTTCTTTCTTTTCATTTTTTGTATTTCTTTCTGCCTTTCTTTCTTCCTTTCTTTTTTCGTTCTTCCATTCTCTTCTGTTCTTTCTTTCTTTCTTTTTTTCTTTCTTTTTTCTTTCTTTCTGCATTTCTTCCTTCCTTTCTTTTTTCATTCTTCCATTCTCTCCTGTTCTTTCTTTCTTTCTTTCTTTTTTTCATTTTTGTATTTCTTTCTGCCTTTCTTCTTCCTTTCTTTTTTTTCATTTACATTCTCTCCTGTTCTTTCTTTCTTTCTTTCTTTCTTTCTTTCTTTCATTTTTTTTATTTCTTTCTGCCTTTCTTTCTTCCTTTCTTTTTTTATTTCTTTTCTCTCCTTTTCTTTCTTTCCTTTCTTTTTTCTTTCTTTCTTCCATTTCTTCCTTCCTTTCTTTTTCATTCTTCCATTCTTCTCCTTTCTTTCTTTCTTTCTTTCTTTCTTTTCATTTTTGTATTTCTTTTCTTCCTTTCTTTTTTTTTTCATTCTTCCATTCTCTCCTGTTCTTTCTTTCTTTCTTTCTTTCTTTCTTTCTTTTCATTTTTGTATTTCTTTCTGCCTTTCTTTCTTCTTTTTTTTTTTTTTCATTTTCCATTTCTTTTTTCATTCTTTTCTTTCTTTCCTTTCGTTTCTTCCTTCCTTTCTTTTTTCTTTCTTCCTGTTCTTTCTTTCTTTCATTTTTTGTTTTTATTTTTTCTGCCTTTCTTTTCTTCCTTTTTTTTTTTTCATTCTTCCATTCTCTCCTGTTCTTTCTTTTTTCTTTCTTTCTTTCTTTCTTTTCATTTTTTGTATTTCTTTTCTTTCCTTTCTTTTTCTTCCTTTCTTTTTTCATTCTTTTCCATTCTCTCCCTTTTTTTTCTTTCTTTTTCTTTCTTTTTTTTTTTTTTGTATTTCTTTCTGCCTTTCTTTCTTCCTTTCTTTTTTTTTCATTCTTCCATTCTCTCCTGTTCTTTCTTTCTTTCTTTCTTTTTTTTTTCATTTTTTGTATTTCTTTCTGCATTTTTCTTCCTTCCTTTTTTTTTTCATTCTTCCATTCTCTCCTGTTCTTTCTTTCTTTCTTTCTTTTTTTCATTTTTTGTATTTCTTTCTGCATTTCTTCCTTCCTTTCTTTTTTCATTCTTCCATTCTCTCCTGTTCTTTCTTTCTTTCTTTCTTTTTTTCATTTTTTGTATTTCTTTCTGCATTTCTTCCTTCCTTTCTTTTTTTCATTCTTCCATTCTCTCCTGTTCTTTCTTTTTTTCTTTCTTTCTTTTTTTTTTTTTTTTGTATTTCTTTCTGCCTTTCTTTCTTCCTTTTTTTTTTTTCATTCTTCCATTCTCTCCTGTTCTTTCTTTCTTTCTTTCTTTCTTTTTTTTTTTTTTGTATTTCTTTCTGCCTTTCTTTCTTCCTTTCTTTTTTTTCATTCTTCCATTCTCTCCTGTTCTTTCTTTTTTCTTTCTTTCTTTCTTTTCATTTTTTTGTATTTCTTTCTGCCTTTCTTTCTTCCTTTTCTTTTTTTTTTTTCTTCCATTCTCTCCTGTTCTTTTTTTCTTTCTTTCTTTCTTTTCATTTTTGTATTTCTTTTCTGCATTTCTTCCTTCCTTTTTTTTTTCTTTTTCATTCTTCCATTCTCTCCTGTTCTTTTTTTTTATTTCTTTCTTTTCTTTTCATTTTTTTCATTTCTTTCTCCTGTTCTTTTCTTTCTTCCTTTCTTTTCATTCTTCCATTCTCCTTTCTGTTCTTTCTTCTTTCTTTCTTTTCTTTCTTTTTTCATTTTTTTTTATTTCTTTCTGCCTTTCTTTCTTCCTTTCTTTTTTTCATTCTTCCATTCTCTCCTGTTCTTTCTTTCCTTTTTGCTTTCTTTTTCATTTTTATGTATTTCTTTCTGCCTTTCTTTCTTCCTTTCTTTTTCATTCTTCCATTCTCTCCTGTTCTTTCTTTCTTTCTTTTCTTTCTTTCTTTCTTTATTTTTCTTTCTTTCTTTCTGCATTTCTTCCTTCCTTTCTTTTTTCATTCTTCCATTCTCCTGTTCTTTTTTTTTTCTTTCTTTTTTTTTTCATTTTTTTGTATATCTTTCTGCCATTCTTTCTTCCTTTCTTTTTTCATTCTTCCATTCTCTCCTGTTCTTTCTTTCTTACTTTCTTTCTTTTCATTTTTTGTATTTCTTTCTGCCTTTCTTTCTTCCTTTCTTTTTTCATTCTTCCATTCTCTCCTGCTCTTTTTTTTTCTTTCTTTCTTTCTTCTTTTTTCTTTCTTTCTTTCTGGCATTTCTTCCTTCCTTTCTTTTTTCATTCTTCCATTCTCTCCTGTTCTTTCTTTTTTTTTCTTTCTTTTCATTTTTTTGTATTTCTTTCTGCCTTTCTTTCTTCCTTTCTTTTTTTTTCATTCTTCCATTCTCTCTGTTCTTTCTTTCTTTCTTTCTTTCTTTTTCTTTCTTTTTCATTTTTTGTATTTCTTTCTGCCTTTCTTTCTTCCTTTTTTTTTTTTCATTCTTCCATTCTCTCCTGTTCTTTCTTTCTTACTTTCTTTCTTTTCATTTTTTGTATTTCTTTCTGCCTTTCTTTCTTCCTTTTTTTTCGTTCTTCCATTCTCTCCTGTTCTTTCTTTCTTTTTTTTTTTTTTCTTTTTTTTTTTCTTTTCTTTCTTGCATTTCTTCCTTCCTTTCTTTTTTTTCATTCTTCCATTCTCTCCTGTTCTTTCTTTTTTCTTTCTTTCTTTTTTTTTTCATTTTTGTATTTCTTTCTGCCTTTCTTCTTCCTTTTTTTTTTTCATTCTTCCATTCTCTCCCTGTTCTTTTTTCTTTCTTTCTTTCTTTCTTTCTTTCTTTCATTTCATTTTTTGTATTTCTTTCTGCCTTTCTTTCTTCCTTTCTTTTTTCATTCTTCCATTCTCTCCTGCTCTTTCTTTCTTTCTTTCTTTCTTTCTTTCTTTCTTTCTTTCTTTCTTTCGGCATTTCTTCCTTCCTTTCTTTTTTTCATTCTTCCATTCTCTCCTGTTCTTTCTTTCTTTCTTTCTTTCTTTTCATTTTTTGGTTTTCTTTCTGCCTTTCTTTTCTTCTTCCTTTCTTTTTTCATTCTTCCATTCTCTCCTGTTCTTTCTTTCTTTCTTTCTTTCTTTCTTTCTTTCTTTTTTTCATTTTTGTATTTCTTTCTGCCTTTCTTTCTTCCTTTCTTTTTTTTCATTCTTCCATTCTCTCCTGTTCTTTCTTTTCTTTTCTTTCTTTTTTTTTTCATTTTGTATTTCTTTCTGCCTTTCTTCTTCCTTTTCTTTTTTCATTCTTCCATTCTCTCCTGTTCTTTCTTTCTTTCTTTCTTTCTTTCTTTCTTTCTTTCTTTTTTGTATTTCTTTCTGCCTTTCTTTCTTCCTTTCTTTTTTCATTCTTCCATTCTCTCCTGCTCTTTCTTTCTTTCTTTCTTTCTTTCTTTCTTTCTTTCTTTCTTTCGGCATTTCTTCCTTCCTTTCTTTTTTTCATTCTTCCATTCTCTCCTGTTCTTTCTTTCTTTCTTTCTTTCTTTCTTTTCATTTTTGTATTTCTTTCTGCCTTTCTTTCTTCCTTTTTTTTTTTTCTTCTTCCATTCTCTCCTGTTCTTTTTCTTTCTTTTTTCTTTCTTTTCTTTCTTTTCATTTTTTTTATTTCTTTCTGCCTTTCTTTCTTCCTTTCTTTTTTTTCATTCTTCCATTCTCTCCTGTTCTTTCTTTTCTTACTTTCTTTCTTTTCATTTTTGTATTTCTTTCTGCCTTTCTTTCTTCCTTTCTTTTTTTTTCATTCTTCCATTCTCTCCTGTTCTTTCTTTCTTTCTTTTTTTTTTTTCATTTTTGTATTTCTTTCTGCATTTCTTTCTTCCTTTCTTTTTTTTTCATTCTTCCATTCTCTCCTGTTCTTTTCTTTCTTTCTTTTTTTTTCATTTTTGTATTTCTTTCTGCATTTCTTCCTTCCTTTCTTTTTTCATTGATCCATTCTCTCCTGTTCTTTCTTTCTTTCTTTCTTTTTTTTCATTTTTTGTATTTCTTTCTGCCTTTCTTTCTTCCTTTTCTTTTTCGTTCTTCCATTCTCTCCTGTTCTTTCTTTCTTTCTTTCTTTTCTTTCTTTTTCATTTTTGTATTTCTTTTCTGCCTTTCTTTCTTCCTTTCTTTTTCGTTCTTCCATTCTCTCCTGTTCTTCCTTTCTTTCTTTTCTTTCTTTTCATTTTTTGTATTTCTTTCTGCCTTTCTTTTCTTCCTTTTCTTTTTTTTCATTCTTCCATTCTCTCCTGTTCTTTTCTTTTTTTTCTTTCTTTCTTTTTTTCTTTTTCATTTTTTGTATTTCTTTCTGCCTTTCTTTTCTACCTTTCTTTTTTTCATTTCTTCCATTCTCTCCTGTTCTTTTCTTTCTTTTCTTTCTTTCTTTTCATTTTTTGTATTTCTTTCTGCATTTCTTCCTTCCTTTCTTTTTTCATTCTTCCATTCTCTCCTGTTCTTTTTTTCTTTCTTTCTTTCTTTTCATTTTTTGCATTTCTTTCTGCATTTCTTTCTTCCTTTCTTTTTTCATTCTTCCATTCTCTCTCCTTCTTTCTTTCTTTCTTTCTTTCTTTTCTTTTCATTTTTTTCTTTTCTTTCTGCCTTTCTTTCTTCCTTTCTTTTTTCATTCTTCCATTCTCTCCTGTTCTTTCTTTCCTACTTGCTTTCTTTTCATTTTATGTATTTCTTTCTGCCTTTCTTTCTTCCTTTCTTTTTTTCATTCTTCCATTTCTCTCCTGTTCTTTCTTTCTTTCTTTCTTTTTCTTTCTTTCTTTATTTTTTTTCTTTTCTTTCTTTCTGCATTTCTTCCTTCCTTTCTTTTTTCATTCTTCCATTCTCTCCTGTTCTTTCTTTCTTTCTTTCTTTTTTTCATTTTTTGTATATCTTTCTGCCATTCTTTCTTCCTTTCTTTTTTCATTCTTCCATTCTCTCCTGTTCTTTCTTTCTTACTTTCTTTCTTTTCATTTTTTGTATTTCTTTCTGCCTTTCTTTCTTCCTTTCTTTTTTCATTCTTCCATTCTCTCCTGCTCTTTCTTTCTTTCTTTCTTTCTTTCTTTCTTTCGGCATTTCTTCCTTCCTTTCTTTTTTTCATTCTTCCATTCTCTCCTGTTCTTTCTTTCTTTCTTTCTTTCCTTTCATTTTTTGTATTTCTTTCTGCCTTTCTTTCTTCCTTTCTTTTTTTCATTCTTCCATTCTCTCCTGTTCTTTCTTTTTTTTTCTTTTTTTTCTTTTCTTTTCATTTTTTGTATTTCTTTCTCCCTTTTCTTTCTTCCTTTTTTTTCATTCTTCCATTCTCTCCTGTTCTTTCTTTCTTACTTTCTTTCTTTTCATTTTTTGTATTTCTTTCTGCCTTTCTTTCTTCCTTTCTTTTTTCGTTCTTCCATTCTCTCCTGTTCTTTCTTTCTTTCTTTTTTTCTTTCTTTTTTCTTTCTTTCTTTCTGCATTTCTTCCTTCCTTTCTTTTTTCATTCTTCCATTCTCTCCTGTTCTTTCTTTCTTTCTTTCTTTTTTTCATTTTTGTATTTCTTTCTGCCTTTCTTCTTCCTTTCTTTTTTCATTCTTCCATTCTCTCCTGTTCTTTCTTTCTTTCTTTCTTTCTTTCTTTCTTTCTTTTCATTTTTTGTATTTCTTTCTGCCTTTCTTTCTTCCTTTCTTTTTTCATTCTTCCATTCTCTCCTGCTCTTTCTTTCTTTCTTTCTTTCTTTCTTTCTTTCTTTCTTTCTTTTTCTTTCTTCCTTCCTTTCTTTTTCATTCTTCCATTCTCTCCTTCTTTTTTTCTTTCTTTCTTTTTTTTTCATTTCTTTTGTATTTCTTTCTCCTTTCTTTCTTCCTTTCTTTTTTTTTTTCTCTCCTGTTCTTTCTTTCTTTCTTTTCTTTCTTTTTTCTTTTTTTCATTTTTTATTTCTTTCTGCCTTTCTTTTCTTCCTTTCTTTTTTCATTCTTCCATTCTCTCCTGTTCTTTCTTTCTTACTTTCTTTCTTTTTTCATTTTTTGTATTTCTTTCTGCCTTTCTTTCTTCCTTTCTTTTTTTTCATTCTTCCATTCTCTCCTGTTCTTTCTTTTTTTTTTTTCATTTTTGTATTTCTTTCTGCATTTCTTTCTTCCTTTCTTTTTTTTTTTTCTTCCATTCTCTCCTGTTCTTTTCTTTCTTTCTTTCTTTTTTTTTCATTTTTTTGTATTTCTTTCTGCATTTCTTCCTTCCTTTCTTTTTCATTCTTCCATTCTCTCCTGTTCTTTCTTTCTTTCTTTCTTTTTTTTCATTTTTTTGTATTTCTTTCTGCCTTTCTTTCTTCCTTTTCTTTTTTTTTTCTTCCATTCTCTCCTGTTCTTTTTCTTTCTTTCTTTCTTTCTTTCTTTTCATTTTTGTATTTCTTTCTGCCTTTCTTTCTTCCTTTTCTTTTTTTTCGTTCTTCCATTCTCTCCTGTTCTTCCTTTCTTTCTTTCTTTCTTTTCATTTTTTTTGTATTTCTTTTCTGCCTTTCTTTCTTCCTTTCTTTTTTTCATTCTTCCATTCTCTCCTGTTTCTTTCTTTCTTTCTTTCTTTCTTTTCATTTTTTGTATTTCTTTCTGCCTTTCTTTTCTACCTTTCTTTTTTTTTGGATTCTTCCATTCTCTCCCTGTTCTTTCTTTCTTTCATTCTTTCTTTTCATTTTTTATTTTCTTTCTGCATTTCTTCCTTCCTTTCTTTTTTCATTCTTCCATTCTCTCCTGTTCTTTTTTTTCTTTCTTTTTTTTCTTTTCATTTTTTGCATTTCTTTCTGCCTTTCTTTCTTCCTTTCTTTTTTCATTCTTCCATTCTCTCCTGTTCTTTCTTTCTTTCTTTCTTTCTTTTCATTTTTTGTATTTCTTTCTGCCTTTCTTTCTTCCTTTCTTTTTTCATTCTTCCATTCTCTCCTGTTCTTTCTTTCCTACTTGCTTTCTTTTCATTTTTATGTATTTCTTTCTGCCTTTCTTTCTTCCTTTCTTTTTTCATTCTTCCATTCTCTCCTGTTCTTTCTTTCTTTCTTTCTTTCTTTCTTTCTTTATTTTTTCTTTCTTTCTTTCTGCATTTCTTCCTTCCTTTCTTTTTTCATTCTTCCATTCTCTCCTGTTCTTTCTTTCTTTCTTTCTTTTTTTCATTTTTTGTATATCTTTCTGCCATTCTTTCTTCCTTTCTTTTTCATTCTTCCATTCTCTCCTGTTCTTTTTTTTCTTACTTTCTTTTCATTTTTTTGTATTTCTTTTCTGCCTTTCTTTCTTCCTTTCTTTTTTTCATTCTTCCATTCTCTCCTGTTCTTTCTTTCTTTCTTTCTTTTTTTTCATTTTTGTATTTCTTTCTGCATTTCTTTCTTCCTTTCTTTTTTTCATTTCTTCCATTCTCTCCTGTTCTTTTCTTTCTTTCTTTCTTTTTTTCATTTTTTGTATTTCTTTCTGCATTTCTTCCTTCCTTTCTTTTTTTCATTCTTCCATTCTCTCCTGTTCTTTCTTTCTTTCTTTCTTTTTTTCATTTTTTGTATTTCTTTCTGCCTTTCTTTCTTCCTTTCTTTTTTCGTTCTTCCATTCTCTCCTGTTCTTTCTTTTCTTTCTTTCTTTCTTTCTTTCTTTCTTTCTTTCTTTCTTTTCATTTTTTGTATTTCTTTCTGCCTTTCTTTCTTCCTTTCTTTTTTCGTTCTTCCATTCTCTCCTGTTCTTCCTTTCTTTCTTTCTTTCTTTTCATTTTTTGTATTTCTTTCTGCCTTTCTTTCTTCCTTTCTTTTTTCATTCTTCCATTCTCTCCTGTTCTTTCTTTCTTTCTTTCTTTCTTTCTTTTCATTTTTTGTATTTCTTTCTGCCTTTCTTTCTACCTTTCTTTTTTTCATTCTTCCATTCTCTCCTGTTCTTTCTTTCTTTCTTTCTTTCTTTTCATTTTTTGTATTTCTTTCTGCATTTCTTCCTTCCTTTCTTTTTTCATTCTTCCATTCTCTCCTGTTCTTTTTTTCTTTCTTTCTTTCTTTTCATTTTTTGCATTTCTTTCTGCCTTTCTTTCTTCCTTTCTTTTTTCATTCTTCCATTCTCTCCTGTTCTTTCTTTCTTTCTTTCTTTCTTTTCATTTTTTGTATTTCTTTCTGCCTTTCTTTCTTCCTTTCTTTTTTCATTCTTCCATTCTCTCCTGTTCTTTCTTTCCTACTTTCTTTCTTTTCATTTTTTGTATTTCTTTCTGCCTTTCTTTCTTCCTTTCTTTTTTCATTCTTCCATTCTCTCCTGTTCTTTCTTTCTTTCTTTCTTTCTTTATTTTTTCTTTCTGCCTTTCTGCATTTCTTCCTTCCTTTCTTTTTTCATTCTTCCATTCTCTCCTGTTCTTTCTTTCTTTCTTTCTTTTTTTCATTTTTTGTATATCTTTCTGCCATTCTTTCTTCCTTTCTTTTTTCATTCTTCCATTCTCTCCTGTTCTTTTTTCTTTCTTTCTTTTCTTTTTTTCTTTCTTTTCATTTTTGTATTTTTTCTGCCTTTCTTTCTTCCTTTCTTTTTTTTCATTCTTCCATTCTCTCCTGTTCTTTCTTTCTTTCTTTCTTTTCATTTTTTGTATTTCTTTCTGCCTTTCTTTCTTCCTTTCTTTTTTCATTCTTCCATTCTCTCCTGTTCTTTCTTTCTTTCTTTCTTTCTTTCTTTCTTTCTTTCTTTCTTTCTGCCTTTTTCTTCCTTTTCTTTTTTTTCATTCTTCCATTCTCTCCTGTTCTTTCTTTCTTTCTTTCTTTCTTTTCATTTTTGCATTTCTTTCTGCCTTTCTTTCTTCCTTTTTTTTTTTCATTCTTCCATTCTCTCCTGTTCTTTCTTTTTCTTTCTTTTCATTTTTGTATTTCTTTCTGCATTTCTTCCTACCTTTCTTTTTTCATTCTTCCATTCTCTCCTGTTCTTTCTTTCTTTCTTTTTTCATTTTTTGTATTTCTTTCTGCCTTTCTTTCTTCCTTTCTTTTTTCGTTCTTCCATTCTCTCCTGTTCTTTCTTTCTTTCTTTCTTTTCATTTTTTGTATTTCTTTCTGCCTTTCTTTCTTCCTTTCTTTTTTCATTCTTCCATTCTCTCCTGTTCTTTCTTTCTTTCTTTCTTTCTTTTCATTTTTTGTATTTCTTTCTGCATTTCTTCCTTCCTTTCTTTTTTCATTCTTCCATCTCTCCTGTTCTTTCTTTCTTACTTTCTTTCTTTTCATTTTTTGTATTTCTTTCTGCCTTTCTTTCTTCCTTTCTTTTTTCGTTCTTCCATTCTCTCCTGTTCTTTCTTTCTTTCTTTCTTTCTTTCTTTCTTTCTTTCTTTCTTTCTTTTCATTTTTTATTTATTTCTGCCTTTCTTTCTGCATTTCTTTGTTCCTTTCTTTTTTCATTCTTTCTTTCTTCCTTTCTTTTTTCATTCTTTCTTTCTTTCATTTCATTTTTTATTTCTTTCTGCCTTTCTTTCTGCATTTCTTTGTTCCCTTCTTTTTTCATTCTTTCTTTTTTCATTCATTCTTTCTTTCTTTCTTTCTTTCTTTTACTTTCTTTTCATTTTTTATTTATTTCTGCCTTTCTTTCTTCCATAATTTTTTCATTTTTCCATTCTCTGCTGTTTTCTTTCTTTCGGCTTTTCTTTCTTGTTCGACCTTTCTTTCTTCCTTCTTTTCTTTCCTTCTTTCTTTTAATCTATTTTTCTTTATACTTTTCTTTCTCTTTTCTTTCTTTCATTTTCTCTCTCTTTCTTCCTATCTTTGTGAATTTCTTTCTTCTTTCTTTCTTTCTTTCTTTCTTTCTTTCTTTTTTTCTTTCATTCTTTCTTGTTCCTTTCCTTTTCTATTACCCCCCCTTTCCCCTAAACCTTTCTTCTTTATTCATTATCCCTCAATCTTCTTTTCGATTCCCCACATATATTTGCCTAGTAACTTTCCCCCTGAATCTCTTTCTTATATTTTAAGGTCTCTTTTCATATCCCACTTTCCCCTCCAGCTCCCCATTGATCCTACTTTATAAATTCTCATATTCTTCAACAGTGTTTGTCTTTGACACCTTTTACCTTTCTCAGATTCTATTCTTATACACCTGGCATTTTTTTATATTGACATAATGCGCCTTATACGACGTGAAACAGATACAGATATGAAGTTTGTATTTATTTTATCTTGAAATTTTCCTAACAGTTATTTTTTTTTTTTGCATTTATCGCCGCCTTCGTTGACTTCTTCACCGTTTCTTCGTTTCACACCTTCTCAGTTATTCTTTGCCAACAGATTTCACTTCTTTTTTTTCCGATTCCTCTTTCAATATTTGATTCTTTTTCAGTTCAATACTTGATTCGGAATATTTTTTTTTGCAGTTCCTTATCTCTCTTATCCTAAATATGGAATATTACAGTGCCACAAGTGAGATAAGAACGCTAAAACGATCGAGGAACCGAATTCAGAAAATAGACGCGAAATATGATATATATATATATATATATATATATATATATATATATATAAATTACGCCATACGCAAATATACATGTGTGGAAATAAACTTTTATCTCTCTCTTTTGTCTTTATATCTATATCTATATATGTATTACTGCATACGCATATATAAATCTATTGAACTAAACTTTATCTTTCTCTTTATTTATCTATCTATATCTATACCTATCTATCAATCTCTCTCTCTCTCTCTTTATATATATATATATATATATATATATATATATATATATATATATATACAGAGAGAGAAAAAATGAAGGGTGTGTGTGCGTGTGTCTGTGGATGTGTAAACTTTTTCATGCATTGATAGATAAATTTTATATAAATATATTCATGTATACATATATGGAGAGAGACATATATTGTATATGCGTCAATTTATCTGTGATGTAAACCACCTCATTATCCCCCATTATGGCCAAAATATGTCAGGTAAAACTTTATGTTTGTCTGTCTGTCTCTCTACATACATGTATACATATATATATGTACACACATACATACATATATATATATATATATATATATATATATATATATATATATATATAGAGAGAGAGAGAGAGAGACAGAGACAGAGAGACAGAGACAGAAAGTTAGGGGATAGGGGGGGATGAAATGGGTAAAATGTTTCCATTTTATATTCCGACATGCGCGTTGCCTGTTTTTGTTAATAGTATTGTAGGATAAGTTGGACGCCGTCTGTGAGAAAAAGTTCACCATGATCGAGTTCACTTAACTGGGAAATTACGTGCTATACTGCTTGAGATTCATTTTTTTAATTGAAGGCATGGACTACTAGCAATCACTTCAGTGAGTCGATCAGAATCTTATCCAATCAACCGAGGGTTTAAAAATAACTGAAATTATTGATGTCCATATATACCACATCTTTTAGATTTCCACTTCAGGGTCCTTGTATTTTTATATTTTTTTAGATTTTCAAATACATATATATATATATATATATATATATATATATATATATATATATATATATATATATATGTATGTGTGCCTGTGTGTGTCTGTGTCTGTGTGTGTGTTATAGATTGCAGAAACTTTTATATCAATCTCAATGTCAATAAGAAAGCAGATCTTGTTTTTGTTTATCCTTAATCACGATGTGTGGGCGATTAGCTTCGGTTGTTCTGTCTGTGAGCATTGTAAAGTCCCATGGAATTGTTAGAGGTCTTATCGCTGTAATCGGGCCTGGTTGGTATTCATGCCAATTACATGTACTTTCCTTTCCGTAAAAGTTGCTTATTTTCCAATGACCACTATGCTATGCCGTGTTTTATATTCAGTGCCAACAGAGTGCAATCTCATAGAAGGAAGTCAATTGTTTCTGGACATTTATCACAGAATCTGCATTTTGGTTAACAATTTTTCAGTAGGTGTACTTGGCAATTTCTAGCTAGCAAACATTGGTCCTGCACAGCAAGACTATATCGTTCTGTTTCAGCTTTTAAGCATGCACTACGTAACCACGGATGTGTATTTGGCTTGTCTACATCACCTTGTTTGGTACGGGAAAAATATTGACATGAGATACGTTGAGATACAGTCTCGACGTCTGTCGAACTCTCTGCTTTGGCAGAGAGGAACCCGGACGAGGCTTTGTCGAAGGCCAATGTTTCGTCCGGGGAGGTAGACAGGCCCTGAACTCGTCTAAACAGGTTGAAGGGTATAGTTTTTAGCCGAGCCTACGGGCTCAGAGAAACCCACTAAACTCGACCTTTTACCCATATATTCCTCGTGGGGTGGGATGTTAAATACCGAAAAATATTGACCTAAAAGTTATGCTTTTGCTTTCATTTTAAAGTTCTTGGCCGCTGCAGTAGGTACATTAAGGTTAACTTACTCTTGTTCATCCATTAAATGCTAAATTTGTTGGCTTCCTTTCATATTTCAGTTACGTTCAAATATTTGGTAGTTTCTTTGAAGATCGGTTTTTTGTAGTTTTGTAGGGCAATTCTAGTTAAACTAATCTTTTGCCACTAACAGAGCTGGGCGCATGCAGACAATGAACACTGGCGGTGGAAAGTGAGGAGATTTTCTCATTTTGATATACATTAGCTTAATGTCAGCTACGGTCCAGTTAACAATGATGAAATTGTATTGCACCACAGGGACAACCAAAGGGTTTATGCCTAATATTTTGTTTCTTGAATTCAGCTTGCTATTCAGTACCAGATGCACACGTGTGTAGTATTTTCTTTCATTTTTCTTCTTTGCTGTATTCCATCTCTTGCGCTGACTCTTAGGCATTTAGAGACTTCTTATTCCAGTTCCCAAATCTTTCTAACAGAATCTAAATCTATTGAGTGTGTTTCAATAATTCTCGATTTCTTTAATGTGACTTTTGCACATTTATCGAATCCAAAGTCCATACCGCTGTCATCAATGAAATATGTTACAATATTGAGGCGAGTTTTTAAATCATTCTAGTCTTTGGCAAAAAAAAAAAAACGTTGTTGTTGTTGTTGTTCTTCTTCTTCTTCTTCTTCTTCTTCTGTTATTATTATTATTATTACTACTCGATATTGAATAAAGACTAATTCACTAAAATTACCATGGACCACATAATAATAATCACCCATGATGACTATTGATACTACATCCCTCCGACCAGTAAACAATACGGATATATTTAAACCTGCGTGGAAGCGTACCAACATCATGGTCATCGATAACATCCATGCAACTGTAATAAACATTTTTAAAAGTAATGGCAACACTTATTACACAATAAAATAAAACAAGAAACCAACACACTCATAAACATGTCCACAATTTAATGGGCGTATTTGAAAATTAAAAATATGTCTAGATTCAGTAACTTTTATGTCATCAAGTATAAAATTAGCACATTATTATTAACAATTTAGCAGATAGCGTTTTGGAACTGACGAATATTGGTGCAATATTTACGTTCCTTAAGTCCAGAAAAGTTACTTGTCGGCATCCATGAATAAACGTAATAGAAACTAAAGAAGAAATCTTTCCGTCTTGTTCAACGAAACATGTATTAAAGCAGGGATACTGTCCGAATGCACATTATATATATATATATATATATATATATATATATATATATATATATATATATAAATATAAAGAAAACCAGATGAACCTACCAAGTTTTCACCTACGCGCATCGTCAAGGAATACTGGCTAAAAAGGTAATGTAAAAACGGAATATATAGCCTATAAACACAGAACCATGGCCACGTGACCAAACCAAAAGAGAGAGAAAAACCAAAAAGTAAAAAAAAGAAGAAAAAAAAGAGAAAAAAGAAATAAAGAAATAACGCAACAACAGGAGTAAATATTTATTCAAAATTAAAATTTAAAAAAAAGGAGGGGTCCGAACCTAATCTAGCAAGCAACGTTTAAATTAATTTACCAAGTAATTCTATACGTTTAAATTATTTACTGGTTTCTTAAAGAAGCTATTTGTTTATCAACTGTATTTTTTTTACGTAGGAAACTAAGAAATCACCTAAATTTTCTAGTTTTTTGTTAAACTACCACTGCGTTTTTTCTTAGAAAATGACATTGTCTCATGTATAATAGGTATCCATTGTCTCATGTATGATAGGTATCCATTTACATCCGCTCCTGTTTAACGCCTGGGATGACATTTATTTGCAAAATCTACGGGTCATGACCCATTTATAAAAAAAATATTTTTAAATTTTTGCTTCTTCCTTTAGTTTAAATTTAACGTAAGTCCTATTTGATTATTTGATCTGAGTAAAGCCCACGAAACTTATAACCACCCCCGTTTTTTTCTTTTTCTTCGTAAAAAGAGGCTGTATCTTCCTTTTTAATCTAAATAAATTGTTCACTTGCCAGTAATTTACAATCGCCTGATGAGATGCATTGATAGGCATTGAAACACTACTGCAATTGTGTA
>CAHIKZ030001613.1:3487500-3537500 GCA_903632075.3 Acanthosepion pharaonis | reverse complement strand
TTATTTACAGTTTTCTCTCACAACTTTGATCATTTGTTTCTTTTTTTGACATTTCTTTCTTTTTTCTTCTTTCGTGTCCTTTCTCTTTCATACCATGCTTCTTTCATTCTTTTTTTTTCTTTTTCTTCAATCCTAGTCTTTCTTTTTACTGTCCCGCTTCTTATTTCTTCATTTGTATTTACTTTTTAATATCAGACATTTTTTTTTATTTTTCATTTTTTTCTTCCTTTGTTTTTGACACCCTACTTCTTTCTTTTTTTTCTATTCTTTCTTTATTCTTCCTTGCTTTTTAATATCCTTCTTCTTCTTTTTTTTTCTATTTTTCTGCCTTTGTTCTTAACATCCTTCTTCCTTCTTGTTTTCTTTTTTCTATCTTTTCATTTTTCTTCCTTTCTTTTTAACATCTTTCTTCCTTCTAGTTTCTTTTTTCTATTCTTTCTTTTTTTTTCTTACTTTGTTTAGCTTCCATCTTCTTTCTTCCTTTTTTAAATGGAACTACTTTCGGACTTTCATTTTTTTTTCTATTTATATGATGATCAGCATCATCGTTATCAGAATGAACATCACAGTCATCATCAATATTTGTCTTCGCGTAGAATAACCAGTTCTCACTTAAAAATCTCTGATTCTCACTTGAGGCTTTTCATTGGAATTTTTCGCAAGAGAAAGAAAAAGAAAACTCTCCCAACAGGAATAATTCGGCAAAGCACGATGATTTTTTTTGGTTGACTGTTCTTAGAGAAAAAAATAAACAAATAGAAAAAATGAAATCAATTTCCCCATCTCAAAGAGAAAATATAATGAAAACATTTTTTTAAAAATTGAAAAAAGAATCACTCAACAGATTTTATTTTCGAAATTTTCTGGTAACTAAAAGTTAAAGTAATGGTAAATAATAAATAATGGGAGACATTATTTTTTGTTTAATTCGATTATGACTAAGAATTTTTTAACGTTCCCACTTAAGAAGGAGAAGGTTGTTGATTATATTTTGAATAGTTTTACACCAGGAATATTTACTGAAGGAAATATACTTCAGCGTAAATTTAGCTACTAGTATTATTTTTAAGTTCAGTCGGAGCCATGGGTTAAATACGAGGGAAGATTGTGCTCTCTAACATTGAATAGCAAATCGTTTAAGATGGAAAAACAGTAGAGCAGGCAACGTGAAACCACTCCAGAATATTTCACAAGAATTCATATCAATTCACTGAAAAGAAATAAAACGAAAAATAAAACCATCGAAAGTCATGATTGGTTAGGTGGTTATTTTTAAAAAGTAAGTATGTTTAATAGCAGGAGAAACTGGACTTACTTAACCTCGAGGGACAACCAATCTAAGAGAAGGAAAACACTGAATTCTAAACTGCAGAATAAGCAGTAAGTATAAGTATAATAAAGTGAATTAAGTGGAAGAATGAAATGAAAAAGAAAGAAAGAAAAAGAAAGAAAGAAAGAAAGAAAAGAAAATTAAGGAAAAGAATAAAAAAGGTAATAAAAAGAAAAAAATTAAGGAAAAAAATAAAAGGGTAATAAGAAAGAAAAAAATAAAAGAAAGAAAAGAAAGAAAGAAAGAAAGAAAGAAAGAAAGAAAGAAAGAAGCATTATAAAGAGAATTAAGGAAAAGAATAAAAGGGTAATAAGAAAGAAAGAAAGAAAGAAAGAAAGAAAGAAAGAAAGAAAGAAAGAAGTATAATACAGAGAATTAAGGGAAAGAATAAATGAGAAAGAAAAATGAAAGAAAGAAAGAAAGAAAGAAAGAAAGATGTATTATAAAGAGAAAGGGAAAGAATAAATGGGTAATAAGAAAGAAAGAAAGAAAAAAAAAGAAAGAAAGAAAGCAAGAAAGAAAGCAAGCAAGCAAGAAATAAAGAAAGAAAAAAGAAAGAAAGAAAGAAAGAAAGAAAGAAAGAATGAAAGAAAGAAGTATTATTAAGAGAATTACGGGAAAGAAAGAAAGAAAGAAAGAAACAAGAAATAGAATCAGAAGAAACGAAGAAAAAAGGCAAAACAGGAAAAAGGGAAAGACAGAAAATAAAATGAATCGATGAACAGAATAAACAGAAAAAGAAAGACAGAATTTGCGGAAGAAAACCAAAGAGTGAAAATGCGAAAATGAATAAATTGAAGAGTAAAGATACAAAAGGCTATTATCTCCCTTTGGTCGAGATCACGTGGGCCACGTGCCGTTCGCTCAAAAAACGTCACTCCATATAATAACGAAATTGATCAGTCAGCCATCAGGTTTCTTTTTCTATTTATGTGCCGTGTCCCTTTCAAGACGTAGACCATCATGGCTCTCTACTCCCCCCCTATCCCTTGTAGCTCTCAATAAGTCTCGTCCCTCTGCCACCTCCCCCAAACCACATTCTGTCATTTACTTACTTAAGCCCGCCAGATATGTCCTGCGTTGCTTTCCCTTGTCTCCATTTCCCTCTGATCGCCCTGTGAGTATCAGATTCTCCAGGACCTCCTTTCTCATGACGTGCCCCAGAAATTTCATCTGCTAAGATGCTAAATCTAAGCTTCCTCCTTGTTTGCATTCTCTCCAAAACCTCATCGTTGCTCACACGGTCGGTCCATGATATCCTTCTGTAGAACGATATCTCCGTCGCCTCGAGTCTCTCTTTCATCTTTGAGGAGACCGTCCAACTTTTGGTGCCGAAAAGGAGGCAGTCAAACCAGGCCCGGGGCCAACAGCTTGCAAGACCATAGTACCGTTTCCTTGTGCGAATATAAACTTCCCTAGATATAGAAATAATCTCCGGCTAGCAGTCCCCAGTTTGTGAAAACTGAACATTCACTGTTACCAGTCTTTACTTGGAACGTAGTAGAGGAATCCGGTCCATTTGAATCTGAAGTCCTAAAAATGGCTTCTCAAGAATCACAGAAGAATCTATATATTTTATGCAAGGCCAGATATTTTCTTTCTCATTTCATTCTGCTTGACGTGTAGATATATATGATATGCTTTTCTCTCTTTGGGACAAGTGTAAATATGTACGATATTTTACGTCGTATAAGGCGAACTTATTTTGACTAAAATATTTTTTAAATTCCCTGGTGTCTTATATATGCAATATGTACGTTTAAAATAGTTGGTCGAAATTAGCTACCTGGCAACTCCTATTAGCTTAGACTTTAGATTAACTTTTATATACCTATTGTCGTTATTAAAAGTATTATCATTTATAATATTCATTATGTTAATTTTATCATGTTGAATATTAGTACTTTGTTTCACTAAAATTATACGGAAGATGACGCATTATTTAACGACGATGACAGTAGTATTGAAAATTAGTATCGGTGTTCTGATAACGAAGATGGTGAATTTTATAGATTTGAAGATGAATACAATTTTAATCGTAACTGTAATGTTTTTCTCAATTGTAATAATTGCTTGATTTTTAATTTTATTTTCCTGGCTTTGGATATGAAAAATTTGTAAGATAGTGTTCTTTTTTATTATTATTTTCGTAATCATGGCTTGTTTAGACAAAATGATACCTCATAAATATAGTCTAGGCTTTTCCATTCACTAATAATTTTAATAATTACTAATTTTTTCTTGATTTGCCCTGCTGAAACTGGGTTTGCGTCTTAAACACCCGTGCGTCTTATATGCCATCAAATATGGTATATATAGTTCTATATATATTTTAGTGGTATAAATACCTCTCTAAGAACAAAGCATGTTTATTATTCCTGTTTATTTCCGCCTTTTCTGTTCCGTCCGTGAAGAACAGTGTTATCATATGACAGATATAATAATGGTCATAATGTGTGTGTGTGTGGGGGGGAGTAAAATGATCGACTGCGCCTTTCCTCCATAGCTTTTCCGTTATAAAAGTAAACTGAAAAAATAGAAATAAAACAAAGTGAGAGAAAAGAAATTAATAAACGACAAGGAAAAGAAAATCGATGAAAGAAAAGAAAGAAGAAAAAGAGATATGAAACAGACGATACATATGAGAGGAAGGTAAAAAGAAAATCAAGAAGTGGCTTGTTAACTTTAATGCATCCAAAACGGAATCTCTCACTTTTATTCGTCTGAGAGAACCTTTCTTTCTTGTTCTGTCAACATGGCTGACGTTAACCTCCAGGTGAGTAACTCATTGCGCCTTCTTGCGTTAAAGATTTCCACTAACATGAAGTGGAAAGATTATAATGAATCAATTGCTAGAAAAGTGAAGTTCACTGTGTTGGGTTACACAATCTTTCTCGGCAAAATATATCGTACAACGTTGTAAGCCTACCATTCGTTCCTGTATTGAATATTGCCTTCATATATGGTT
Organism: Acanthosepion pharaonis; assembly: GCA_903632075.3. Taxonomy (NCBI): domain Eukaryota; kingdom Metazoa; phylum Mollusca; class Cephalopoda; order Sepiida; family Sepiidae; genus Acanthosepion; species Acanthosepion pharaonis. Next base: position 3,533,202 of record CAHIKZ030001613.1, on the reverse strand, counting down.
TAGTGCGTCTACTAAAGATTTAGAGATTCTTGCTAAAATCAAATGTATATTCTACACTGTCATCGGTCCTAAACTGGCATTTCAGCTGCAGTCACTATCCCACCGTCAATAATGTAACTCCCCTGTGCATCCTTTTAAATAAATATTTATATGGTGATTTGTTCTTATGAACTTTCCTATTGGGTACTTCGATGTTACGAAGTTAAACACAGTAATAAGTTGGTAAGTAAGTCCCATCATTTTATAGTTGAAATGGTTACATGTAACCGTAAGTTCTATGTCAACTTTTTCTTCTTTCACACTCCTCGCTAGTGGAACTCTCTTACGTTTCTTTCTTTCTAATCAACTTTCATCTTCATCGATTTAAATGCAATGTCAATCAGTATCTTCTGTCTTCTTAATTTCTGTTCTTTTATTGCTCTCTCGCCTTAATAATATTTTTCTTTCTCTCATATATTTTTTGTTCAGTAACCCAGTGATACTTAGTGGCTTTATTGCCTTTGTTGGTGTGAAATGATTAAAGATGGAATAATGAGACGTATTATGGAATGAAAGAAGAAAAAAAGTCTTCTGTAATAATTATGAACAAGAATCTCTGTCATAATTCTTATGGAAGTCATTTTTACTGACAAAACGTTAACAAACAATATTCGCTAGCAGTTTTATTGTGATACCAAGATAGTCTTTTTGACAAACATGACTGACTACTGAGATCAGTAAGAGGTTACTAATAGCGTCGCTACTGTCAGCGCAGAATGTGGTGTTGGCGTGTAGTGTTTAAATTCTAGCCGTCCGCAGACATACCGTTAGGGAAATTCTGAACCTGTTTCTTCTTTTCGCAATTAATAGCTGCGTAGATTGTGGATTCTAACTTTGATTAACAACAAGTCTTGGAGAATGATAACAACATCAGTTGAGCTGGTTCTTATCAACTCCATTCTGTAAAATCCTACTTTCTACAGAAACCAAAATAACAACACCTGGCTTAGTGTAGCTTTAGTCTTGTAATCCACAATAGTTTCTACAACGTGAACAACACAAGCATCTTTTATGCTTGATGTCTGCGACCTTCAACCAAACCTGATCTCAGTCAGTTATATGCCATGCATGTATCTTTCGATACATTACTGACGAGGCAGATTTTTTTCAGCAGTAGATGTGCCATTTCTTTCTGTCGTAGACCAGTTGCCATCCAAGACTATAGAACCCGCTCTGTCCTGAAGAGGATTCATATCTTTCCCAAGGTTATTAGCACGTAAGTGAATACAATGGATTCGACTGAAATTCTCTGTGATTCTTCAATCTGAGCTGCTATCCATTACTCCACCGTGCCTCCTTGAGCTAAACTTTAGAAATAAGTGTATAGAGTCGTGACCAGAAATTTAAAATCATACATCTTTTTTTTTTCTTTTTAAATAAAAAGCAGCAAAAAATCTTAATAGCATGAAAATAAAAAGCATTACTCCCTTGAGTGCATCAAATGCATAATAATTCCTCCTCGGTCAAAATTTACAAAGAAATGATAAAACAAAAGGAACATTAACGCCGAAGATTACCCAATATTGGTCAGGCATTGTTAGAAGATATGATTTACGCTCTCTTTGTTATACTGGGCACCATCTGAGAGCTGACATTTCTGACCGATTCTCCTTCCACCCATCACGCAATTCAGACATCACTTCCACCAACCCCGTCTTCACAAGTCGAACAGAAGTTGATAAAGGAAAAAGCGAAAATGACGTTTTAATAACGAAAAGCAATATTGCCTTCGCGTTGAGGTAAATCATTTAACCAGGCTTCAAAATATTTCGTCTATGTTCCAGTTTCATCCACTGACATTTCCCTTACACCTTTGCCTCTTTGTAATTATCCAAATACTAGTTTAATCAATGGGAACCAATTACTTTTTAAGCTTATGTAATATACGATATAATGTATTTTTCAGCTCTACTCGCTCTTCGGAAGATTTCTGACTGCAGGCAGAAGGAATGTTCTGTTACCTTGTGTTTTAACGATTTATCGGCCATATTTTCAAAATTTTCCGATACAGGTTAAAATACTTAAATCAAGAAATATATATATATATTTTTTTTTTTTAAGCATTACGCCCCAAGCAAGGCGTAAAGCCACTAGGATGCAGGGGGTTGCGGAAGATTTGGAGCGAAAGCAGATAGGAGTGATAGAAGAAAGGATAAGGAGAAGGATAGTGGGTAGATCAAGGTAACTGGAGATGTCGGTTGACATTACATTTGAACAGTTGGAGATTATAGCTTTCAGGGAAACAGTAATTGGGGAGGGTGTTCCACTGGCGAGAGGTGCGAGGTATGAAGCTATTGGAGTTGAAGAGACGGCTACATTTGAAAGTTTCGACGGTGTAAGGGTGGGAGCGGGAAGCCAGCCTCGTAGGGTGCTTGAATTCATGGAGTCTGGAAAAAAGTGAAAGAGGTCATCAGAGCAATTACCATGGAAGTATTTGTAGAAAAGACAGAGAGAGGCGACGTCGCGTCTGTGAGAGAGTGACTGCAGACGAGACGCTAGATTAGGGCCAATTAGATTACATATCCGTCTCTGGATCTTGTCAAGAACTCCGAGGTAAGCAGAAGGTGCTCCAGCCCATATATGACAGCAATACTCCATGCAAGGGCGAATGGTTGATTTGTATATTTGGAGTATCGATTCAGGGGAGAAAAATTTCCTGGCGCGGCACATAGAGCCAACTTTCCTCGCGGTGGAAGAAGCAATTGACTCAATGTATTTGTTTCATCTCAGGTCAACAGTCAGCGTGAGACCGAGCAGAGGCAGGGAGTTGCTCTCAGGAAGTTGACTATCAGACATTTTAATGGGGTTTCCTTCCACTTCCTGGTGTAAGGTTATCTTTGTGAGATTATCTTGATTAAAATACAAGAAAACAAATCACGCTTAAAATTATTGTTTATTCTACATTGAAATTCGTTAATTTATATCGGTTTAAGGGATATGTTTTTAGAGGGCATTTTTCGATTAGGAGGATATGAGACTCTCTAACGTTTCCGTCGCTGGTGGGCCCTTATTTAACAAACTCTTACACGGTTGTCTCCTTTGTACACATATTAAGCCCATCTTGCTTGACTATATGTACAGCTGCCGTAGCAAGCCACTGACATGATTTGAAGCGTGAATATGCACCTCAAATGTTTGTAAATACCTTCCAAATCAACTTTGTTATGCACCTGTAATGCCCTGTTGAAACACCGAGTCAAAGACCTACTTAAATGTTGTAACCCAGGGAAGGTTAATCAATGGAATAATCACACGAATGTTGGTAATGAACGATAATACTTAGAACAAGAACAACACATATAAGATTCGCCAGCGGCGTGTAGTAGTAGTCAACTGATAGAAGTAAGTCAAGTGAATTCTACAATGAATCTCCAACTGCAGACTGCAGGCAGTATATCCCAACTACCCCACGCAGTCAGATGTGGAACAAGGCTGAATTTAATGTGAGGTTCCCGATCACCTAGGCTCAGCCAAAACATTCCTCAAAGCCCCTTATAAAACGGGGTCGGGTAGGTGTTTCCAGAGACGAGACTCTGCTTTTCGGTATAGCCCTGTCTGGGGATCCTCTTGCCCGGAGGCTGAGAGTTTAACCAGCCCAGGTGAAGACGGATATCCAACAGCAGACTGACCGACCAACACATACAGTATTCACTACTGTATTTATGGGAATGCGAACATACCCATTATGGTCTGTAGGTATGCTATAACATTAAGTAACTTTTAAGTTGATTCTAGTATATAATATGATCACTACAAATGAACTCCTCTTGAAATGTTCCTTATTGACATTAAATTTCATTCATTCTTGTATTTTATGAAGCAAATCATATCCGGTAGTTTTGCGCCTCTTCTCCTTCTTCTATACGCCATCTTTCTTTTATGGCGATAATGACTATCCAGAGTTCCTTTTCTTTGTAGCTATTAATAAATTTTGTCTTTTTGCGATCTCTACCAAACAATGTTCTGCCAGCCATGCTTTTGTTTCTAACTGAATTCTTCTTTCTTCTCTTTCAAAGAAAATATCAACATCGCTACAAACTCATCAATTATATCCGCCATTATAAGATCTAAAACAAATGGCAAAACTAAATACGATTTATTATAATGTAATATACATAAGATGATATTAATAATATAGTGAAGCCGTATTCTTCGAATAAGCTTTTGGGTAAAGGTCTGTAAATACACTTTTATAGATAGTCATGATAGTAATAAATTATTGAAATCATACTTTGTATTTAGATGTCTACATGAAATAAGCTTCTTTAACGTAAAGATTTATAAAGTAAAATATTTTTGAAAAATTACATAATAATAATAATGAAATGATTGAATGATTCGTATTGTACGGCATATCAACACTTTGAGGGTCATTTATAGCCACAAAATATTTTAGACTATTCTATTTTTTTAATAATAATAATTATTTGGTGCTGCATAACTTACTAATTAACCCACAGCTGAGGGGAGAAGTGTTGGATTCGTAACTTTCCCAGGGGTATCTGCGCGTAAGTGTAGACAACAAACCGAACAGGAATTGAACCCTGACTTTCTGATTAAAAATTGCGAACCATTTTCTATTACACCACCGACATATCCAAGATTACGGAAAATGGTTTTCCCAAGTGGTCACCCATCTAGGTACTGATCAGGCTCGACATTGCTTAACGGCGGTGATCGTATAGAAACCAGTGCTTCGACGTGATGTGGACAAAGCAATAATAATAATAATAATAATAATAATAAATAGCAGGAGGAGGCTTGGCCCACTAAAGGTGATGGTCCACCATCGTGTAGATATGTTCTGGAGCCCACGAACTAGCCACCGCGAATGTGTAAATACGAACTAACTATAATGACAAAACGAGAAACATTGATAAACAGCATCGATGGCAAGTGACGAACCAGACAGGGATCGAAAAGTCTCCAACTGGAACAAACTCTACCCAACGAGAACTACAGGAAAACCACGCCGAGAACTGCCGTCACTGCTACGAAAAAACCGACGATGACAACAACGACCAAAGGTGCCTATAATATCTGGCAAGAAAAACATCCCTCAAACAGACTAAACATTAATGCCAACAAATGAGCCAATGCTAAGCGTGACATCATAAGGAGGCAAAGATTACCTGACATAGAACTCGAAAGCATCGGCGAAAATTTCAAAACTAGATGAAATGCTAACAACGAGGGACTAAATGCCAACAAAGAAGAAAGACACATGCAGAGAAACAAATCGAAAAAAATAGTTGTAATAATCCCTCTGAGGTACACAAGCAAACAGAGGAGATAATGTCAAATATGATAGAAAAACAGAGATGACAGAAAGAGCCGATATAAATAGGAAAATGTAAAGGAAATGTCTTTTTAGGAGATGCCGACAATTCTAAAAGTAAGAAAGAAACGTCAAATGAAGGAAACCATCAACCTTGTTAAACAAGCAATTAGTAAAATAAGGGACGAAATGGAAAGACCGATGAACCTGACAGAAATTAATCATCTTATATACGCGGCCTTGGCAATGATCATAGAAACAGTATGTAAAAAAGTAAAAACACAACGTAAACGAAACAGAAATATCCCAGACTGGAAAGAAAAAAATAGATACCGAATTAAATAAACTACGAGGAACATTGTCAGAAGAAAAAGGAAATGAAAAAAGGACTCAAAAATGAAAGAAAGAAAAATGATAAAACTGAAACGAAGCCTTGATATAAAGAATAAGACTCTCGTACCAAAAGTTAAAGAGAATCTGAAACAAGAAATTCAAGCAAAGGCACAAAGAACCAGGAGTTATGAAAAAAGATGTCATGAAAATATATCTGGGAAATATAGCATAGACATAAATAACACATCTAATATCCACGAAGGCGAGGAGTTCTGGTTTAAGATGTGGGAAAACTGCAAAATGGACATTGAAAAACCTACATGGATCAAGTAACAACAAGAACCAAATACACATATAGAGTGCCAGAAAATGGAAGGAGGTCAAGATTACTGTAACAACTGCTTCCATCTTCAAAACCAAAAACTGGAATACACCAGGAATAGTCTGAATAGATAATTCTTGAATAAAAAAAACAAAAAAAAAAACAAAACAAAAAAAAAACTACATGGCACACAAGACCTCGCTCGGGCAGACAATGATATAATCATAAACCCAGAAAAATGTCCTAAATGTCCTAAATGCCGAGTAATATACCTACTGCTAAAAATAGAAAAGACACAGAAGACGACGAACTCTAGGTCCATTACCTGCCTACGACCAATGTACAAGATCTTCACTTTTAGCAGAATTGAGAGGACATACAGCTTCATTAAGAAAACACAATTTACTCCCAGCAGAACAGAAGGGAGCTAAAAGAGGAAGGTACAGGGGCAAGAAACGAGTAATCATACTTATTATAAAACCCAGGTTGTGTGTGTGTGTGTGTCTGTTCGTTTATATATGGGATCGGATTTCCTATATTTTTACACTGATTTCAACAAAACTTCACAGGATTACGTAACATTACCTTGCGGTGGTTCTGACAGCGCCAAAATTGGAAAAAACAATTGTTTTTTTGCAAAATCAATTTGAAAACACGATTAAGAGCACTAAAATGAAAGGGGGGAAAAACTCATATTTATAATAAAACCCAGGTTGTGTGTGTGTGTGTGTCTGTCTGTGTGTGTGTGTGTCTGTCTGTGTGTGTGTGTGTCTGTGTGTGTGTTTCGTTTATATATGGGATCGGATTTCCTAAATTTTCAACCGATTTCAACAAAACTTCACAGGACTACGTAAAATTATCTTGCAGGTGGTTCTGACAGAGCCCAAAAATTGGTAAAAACAATTGTTTTTGCACTAAGTCAATTTGAAAACACGATTAAGAGGCATCGCTGTCGCAAGAATGAAAGGGGGAAAACTCATATCGAGTTATACTTATAAAACCCAGGTTGTGTGTGTGTGTGTTTGTTTGTGTGTGTGTGTGTGTCTGTCTGTCTGTGTGTGTGTGTCTGTCTGTGTGTGTGTTCGTTTATATATGGGATCGGATTTCCTAAATTTTTCAACCGATTTCAACAAAACTTCACAGGACTACGTAAAATTATCTTGCGGTGGTTCTGACAGAGCCCAAAAATTGGTAAAACAATTGTTTTTGCACTAAGTCAATTTGAAAACACGATTAAAACGTATCGCTGTCGCAAGAATGAAATGGTGACAACTCATATCGAGTTATACTTATAAAACCCGGTTTGTGTATGTGTGTGTGTTCCATTTACAAGACAATTGTTTATAATAAAATTCTATTCAATCGGTAGAATCATAACGATTGAAACAATGTTTTTATTTGAGTTTGGGTTTGACCAATTTGAAAATAAGCAAAAGAAGCATTGATAACATGGATTGACTACAGAAAGGCGTTTGACAGTGTGCCACACTCATGGATAGAGAAAAGTAAAAAAAAATATACAGATTATGCTCAACAATGGTCAAATTCATAATGGAGAGCATGAAAAACTGGAGGACTACATGAAACCTAATCCATGAAAACAGGACATTGAAGCCAATCAACATCAAATGAATGATCTTCCAATGAGATTTATTGTCACAAATACTCTTCTGCCTTGCACCAACGCCACTCAACTGACTACTAAACAGAAGCTACGGATACATGTCACGCATTGGCAAACTGAATCACCTATTCTATATTGATGATGTTAAAACTTTTGCTAAGGATAGCAACCAGCAGAAAAACCTACTCACCATTGTCAAAACCTTCACGATGGAGTTCGGAATAGATAAATGTGCCAAAGCCAACTTGATATCAACATCAAGATTAAGAAACTAGACTAAGATCGTGCATACAAATACTTAAGAATTCGTGAAGGAGACGGAATACACATGCAATTATGAAGAAAACGATCCGAAAAGAATATTGTAAGAAAGTCTATTACTAGAAAACGGACTTAATGGGGTCAACTGGTTCATGCAAAAAAGCACCCTTTGTTGTTAATAGTTAAAATACAAAAACCACAATTATTATACCTAAACAAAAAAAAAAAAAATCAAAGCGGGTTGTTTTGAACGCCATGTTCCACAAAGCCCACGTCTCCCAAAGTAAAACAAGTCTGAAGTCGAAAAAACGCTACTGGTTTGAAAAAAAAATCTGTGTTGAAGGCTGTTCATGGCAGGTTACATATTAATGATGACACTTCATTCTCAAATCCATATGGAGGTAAACCAAAACTTTAGAAATGGATACTGTAAGATAACAATTCTGGCATTGTGACCAATTTCACCGCTGTGTATATTCCATCAATGTCATCAATCACGGATGAAAAATACTAGATACGGGACGTCATTACAAACTTCACAAGAAAGGGATGTATTAATAGCAATGAATGACTAAATGTTGGTCGGAATATCGTCAAACGCAATCTTTTTAGAGTCTTTGAAATTAAATTAATTCTAAAATTCGAAGTTACACAAAAACAAATGACTGATTTTCAGATTAAAACAGAGAAAAAAATATGGCATCGAAAATAATTCATATAGATTAGCATGAAATAAAGTAAATCTATATATAAAATTTTGTGACTTCTGTTAGTCCGTCTGTCTAATCATCCTACATTCACCGTTCGAAACAAAATTGTTTGGAGAAGTGAAAACAAGGAAGAGGGTACAAACAACAGTTGGTTTTAATAATAATAATAATAATAATAATCACCTTGACTTTTGTATCTCGTAGTGGGGGATCCAAATGCAGAAGCCATACTATATCTTCTCTGCCATCATCAATTCTGGTATATTCATACATGTCCATTGTTTGACATATCCAACAAGTTTTTTATGTTAGCGTCCTCTCCTACATTCATCTTCAACGGTGATCTTGCATGATGGTCTTGCACAGGCTGTTGTCTCTTGTACTGTGTCCAAAACACGCCATTTTTCTCCATTTAACAGCGGCGAGAAGAGTTTCCTTGTGACCACAAAACTTCCAACACTTTTCCATACATGCTCAATGGTTTTATGTCCCCAATAGAGGTTTCTCATACATTTGTTGACGCTTGGATCCTTCTCTCTGTTTCTGCCAACATTGTCCCCGTTTCAGATCAACATAGAAGAATGGAGACTGCCAACGACTTGTACAGTCTGTTACTAGGATGCATAAAAACAACGAAGTAGGGTTTTTGTCAAAGTATTTTCCAAACAAATCAGCTTATTCGAATTTCATCGATTGGTTTGTGAAATTGAACGAAACGTAGAGTTTGTAAATCTCGACAAAAATGTTAGCGATAACTTCAACAATATTAAATACATCAGATTATTGCAAAAACCTTCTAGACATATATAATGCTAAAAATGACATACCGTGAAAACTAATTAACTCCAAAGAAATCTACCAAGGTGAGTTAAATGAAGTAAAAAAAAAATATTGTTGCAAGAGTGGATAATATTGAATCGTTGCAATAATGAACACGACTTTCTTCGAAAATCATTTTCTATGTGCCATGTTCGTTCAGGATGTGGGTGTTTATAGCTCTCCTTAACATTCTATCCTTTGTCGTTCTTAGTGGGTTTTGTCCATTTTATATCACTCCTACCCCTTGTTTTGCCCAACATTTATAGAAAATCATTTGGTAGGTTATTCACTGCTTCCCATCGTCCCTCTTGCCTTCAATGTAACGTATTCGCTAAGTCCATTTTCTTCATATGTCGTAGAAATGTCAACTGTCTTTTTCTGGTGTTAAGTATAAGTGACCTTCCTCATTACTCAGATGTTTTTCCCACAGTATTCACAGCATCCTTTTGTAGAACCACAGTTCTGTTGCCTCATGTCCCTTCTTCATCTGAGATTGTCTGGCATTCACCGCCATATAAAAGGACCGATAATACGTAACAGGGCGGGACTCTTTTCTGTTTCTAACGAAAATTTCCTGTTTTTTAATGATTTGCTTAAATTTTGGAAGGCTTCCTTTTTAACTTTTGGAAGACACTTTTTAACTTTTGGAAGGCATCTTTTTTAACTTTTGGAAGGCATCTTTTTGCGTTACACCTTCAGATTTCGGTGTTATATTCTTCGTCTTTCTACTAATTTTTTTTCTAGATATTTAAGTACTTGATTTTGGTACCTTCAATTTGCTGTTCTGTCGCACCATTTACCAAAGCAGAAAAAGAAAAGAAAGAAAAGAAAGGAAAGGAGAGGCGATGACCCAAAGCGTGGATGATAAGCAGAATACCACGGCTAAGAGACAATGGATAAATGATATTTTGATAAGTAACAATGGCAGAGAAATTCTGAGTGGATAAAGGAATCGGGTGTGTTCTGGCGACGGGCTGTGTTATCTGGGATACATAAACAAACCGCTAGTGCGGGAAAGCATCTGATTAAGCAAACCCCAGACCGACTAGCCAAAGAAAAGTCTAATTGAAAATGTTATTATGAAAATTGACAAAACACAGGTGAACTACAGGGCTTTGGATAGATATGAAAAATTAATTGTGTCAAAAGCCGCACACGAGGTGGCCACTGACCGATTTCTTTCGACGGAACATCTTTAGCCTGCGATAATAAAACTATTTTATCAGAAATGTGTACCGAAAAAAATGAATGGGAACTTAGAAATGTTTCTTTTCGAGGCGACGGTCTGGCCGTGTTAAAAAGCCACCCATTCTGATAATTAGCGATAAGGTGACTGACGAAGCCCAGGTGAGGACAAGAGTTATGACCACCATCGTTCGCATTGTTCTGTTTGCGGCTAGAGAAAATGATAACTGCGATTAAAAGAGAGAAAAGGAAAAGAAAAAGATAAGTTTTTTTTTTTTGTTAAGCAAGATATTTTTTTTCCTGAAACAAAGCCGCGGAATCGTACACGCCCGACTAGACATCATTGGTCGAGTGGTGATCACGTGACGCACGGAGGAGGCTGTCACCGCCCATCTAGAGGATGGGTATGAAAGGTTGCTACGAAGAAGTGGGGAGGGCAGTTCACGCCCCTCTGAAGTATGGTGAGAAGGTTGGAGCAAGAGAAGCCTCCCAAAAATGAAAAAAAAGTGGAAAATTCCTAACCAGAAATAAAAGAGGTGGATATGTATTTAGAATTATCGAGGAACCCCCGGCGCCGACAAATCCACCCCAGTTTTGGTCGGCGTCCATATAAGCAAGGCCGCAGCGAGCAGAAATGAGTTAAGTTAAGTTCGAGTTGAGTTCCAATTCGGTTCGGGAGAATTCCCGCTTCGCAGATAGCTAACCAAGATTCGCTCAAATTCCGAACTCCTCTTCAATCCAAGAACAATTAATTTGAAGAGCGACTTAGATCCAGACAACCAAAATAAGTTTTTTTCGACTTTCGTCCGAAGACACACCGAAAAACCAATTTCTTAAAGAGCAAACAACTTGAAGTGTTAAAACTCACCTAACGGAAAACAACGTGTCACAATCCATAGAACGGGTCGGGAAATAGATGCAGTCCTATGTATCCAACAACTAGACATAAAGTTTATTATCCTTTTTTTGATACCTTGAATTTTTGAGTTATCATTTTATTTTCTTTTATGCATATTCGTGCGGTGTCACCCCCGTTGAACCCGATTTCCATTACGGCCCCAACTACTGACTGATCTCGTCTGCCTAAGATCAATTCACAGCGTGGGTAGGCAGACTGGAGATCAATACAGTTACTTTGGTAACCAGGCGTTGGAAGCGAGTTGGGAACGACGAGGCTGATATCGAATCTAACCAGATTCCCATCCGACTCACCAAAAGGTTAGAACGTCACATTTGGGTGCCGCGACCGATACCAAGCCAGTTGGTCGTCACAGGACGAGACAACACGACTGACGCGACAGGCGGACGTCACGTTTGGAGCGGCGACACCCGAACGGAGCAGCGAGGAGCGAGCGAAGGCTGTGTTTAGGGACGTCGCAGCTGACGCCCCGACCAAGGACGTCACAGCTGGCGCTGCGACAAGGACGTCACAGTTCTTATATTCGGCTGTTTTTTTGTGATGACACCCACACAATTACATTTGATAGTTCGTCCTTTCTTCTTGCTTTCTAACTTACGTAGTTTCACCTCTGTGTGTGAGCATCACTTGCAAAATTACGTAATGGAAATCATAATGGTAAACAAGATGCATTTTCCAACGCAGAGATGCTTTCGATCATCTTTGAAAACGAAATCGATCTTACATCTACAAATACATCAAGATATGAATCTGGTAAATTACGCATAAATGTTTTCTGGATAAACATCTGGAGAAGATCAATGAACACAAATTTAAAACACAATTTCCATGCAAATAAAAAACTACAGAAAACTTATTAAGATCTGAAGATATTTTGAAGAAAGTAATGCGTGGAATCGGGTGGCAGAATTAAACGTTAATAAAATGGGAAAATACCCGATTAAAATGGAATTGGTGCTACCATTAAAATGAAAGAAAATATCCAAGAAAAATCAGTTTAGATAATGGCAATTCTATTGGTATGATAAACTGTTTCTTTTCTTGAATTGTGTTCACCTCGTGCAAGGCAGTAAGACAACTCTGACACAAGTGGTTATTGGGTGTGGAAAAGTTAGAGACAGAAACATTACTATTGGCCGAGAACAAAAGGACGCGTTTCGGACCCTCCTTACAGCATCGTGCAGATCCTCTACATGTTGACTGTTAGACTCGAAAGTCTCCCCGACCACTCGGATGGTCCTAAATCAGGAAGACCGATCTCTAGCAACGGTTTTTCAGGGCTCAGTGTCTATGTTGGCCTGTGTCAGAGATGTTTTCAACTGATACTTGAAACGTTCTTTTGGGCCTCCTCGTAGCCTCTTGCCGCTGGAGATTTCTTTAAACAGGATGATACGTGGGAGTCGAGTGGGAAGGAAAAATAGCGATTGGCATTGCATTTAAATTTTTTATGATTAATTTTAGCTGGAAACCATGGAGCCGGAAGAGAGTTCCACAAGCGAGAATTGCGAGAAATAAAAATGTTAGCATATAATTTACGGCTACACCTATCCATTCCAACTGTAAATTGATCTCTACGCCAGTCTAGTCTAATACTGGGCTTAAATATAAAAAAAATCAAGGTGCAATAGACACCTCAACATCTCAGATGTACAATAGTCTATTTTATGCGGAACTGAACATATTATTCACAAAACCCTCTCCATCTAAATGAAATGTTACAAATATACGTAGATAACTCTCTTATAGTGTCCTTTTCACTCATAGATCCGCGAGAGGACCTTATATTTAGGCACTTAAAAGTATACTTTGGTATAATAATATCATACTCAATAATAACAATAATACTACTAATAATATTTCTAGCGTTATAATCTTTAGATGCGTACTTCCCCAAGGCACTATCTGACCTTCCCGACGTCATCAGTTCCGAAGTAGGCATCTACGCGGACGACACTACTATTTGCTCCTGCCTCACGGGTAAATCTGGTATCGTTGGCAAAACTAACCTAGCTACTGATCTGGAAATGGACCTCCAATCTGTGGTTGACTGGGGCAGGAAATGGCTTGTAAACTTTAATGGCCTCAAAACGAAACTGCTCTCATTTACAGAGAAATCTGCCTTCCTCCCTTCAGAATGGCTGATTCCTAACTCCTCGAGAGCGCCTCGATACGCCTGCTTGGTCTCACGCTGTCCACTGACATGAGACGGAATAAATGCCTTGAATCAATAGCTTCATCTACCGCAAGGAAAGTTGATTCTCTATTCGTGCCAGTAAGTTTTTCTCGTTTAAGTCCATCCTTCAAATTTATAAGCCAACCATGCGTCCTTACATACAATATTGCTCTCATATATTGTCTGGTGCCCCCGCGATACGTCTCTAGGTCCTCAACAAAATCTAGAGACGAATATGCAATGTGATAGGTCCCGATCTGGCATCTAGTCTGCAGTCGATTTCTCACTGACGTTCCGTGGCTTCCCTCTCTCGCTTCTACAACTATTTTCACGGCAACTGTTCTGACGAGCTACTTTCACTGGTTCCCAGACTGCATGAATTTAAGCGTGCTACTAGGCTGGCATCTCGGTCCCACCCTTCCACTATAGAAAAGGTTAAATGTACCCCTCTCTTCTACCCAAACAGCTTCTCTCTCACTTCCTGTCTGTGAAACTCCCTTCCCATTACTTGCTTCCCTGATAACTATAATCTTCAAATATTCAAGTATAATGTCAATCGACGTCTGATACCTTGATCTTGTTCCCCATTCTTCTCTGTATTTTCCTCAAACACACCTCTTTAACCATGTTCTCAATCGGCTTTGGTTGGGGTAAATTGCTTTAAAAAATATTAAATAAACTTTGTGGTAAGTTCGTTAAAAGTAAATATCCATCTGAGACATCATTCTAATCTACATACATAGAAAATATATTTAGTGTATATGTTAATAACTTCTGTTGTTCCTGGCAGAAGTTTTCTAAAACAAACTATAATTTATTCATTAGCTAAATCGGTAACAATCCAAGCAGCAGATGCTGCTAGGCATCTATGTTGGTGACCGCGTCATAAATGATGCAGTTCGAAGCACAGTCAGGAAAGAAACAGGCTTGTTGGGAGATCTCACTGTCAAGACGATAATTTTGAAATGATAAGGACATGTTATAGGAATCAATAAGCGTAGGTGACATGGAAGCAAGAAACGGGAAGATAGGCCCACAAGCAGAAAGTGTGAGAAAATCAACCATTAGAGAAAAACGTACAGTCGAATCTAGCTACTTCAAAAGTAAAACTGTGAATCCTAGTTGCTAATCTAGTAGTACGCTTAAATTCCTGCAGTCATAGCACCAAGGAGGAAAATTATCAAAGCCATTACGATGAGAATACTTACAGAAAAGACAGAGAAGCCATGACAGTAGGTAAGTGACAGAAGTTGAGATGCCAGAATAAGACTGATGACATTGTAGATGCTACTTTGCATTTTCTCAAGAATCTTTGCATTTTGTCATGACGCGTTTGGTGGAGGAGAGGCGTATTCAACAAAAAATAGAAAATTGTTTTTTTTTCACTGCAAATTATTCAATATATGCAATTACTTTACAAAATAATTAGAGCCGATTACACAATATCTTAAGCGCAATTTAGGTTTATAGGTCGTAACCATACAATGAGATGAGGTAACATAAACCGTCGATTTGTCTTCGGAATACCATTATATTGTTACATAATTATAGTGAAATCATTAATATTTTTTGTCAAAAGCATTATATTTTTGGTTGTATATTAATTTAAAATATTCCCTTTTACAGGCTTTATTTTTGAAATGGAATAAGACCATTCTAAATTTTAGAATTTCACTATTGTTCATCAAAATGACTGGGAGAAAGCAATCTAAAAACAACAATGGAAAAGAGATGTTACGAAGCATAAACGAAATAGCCCAAGTTTGTCCACCTTAAGAAACTTACTATTGCAACCAAAGTATTTTAAAATGCTGTCAATAACAAAGGAGAAAATGAAAAAAAAACTAACAACAAATCGAATATAGCATCAAAATTTATATTATTTCTATTTACTTGTTATGTAACTAAATATATAATTGTCAACAATGTTTCCGTAAAAGTTTATATTTCCTGTAATATATTTTTAATAGATATTATTTTATTATTTTACTTAAGTGTAAGGTAGTCCTACATTTACAATTCTTTACAGCTAACCATGAAAAGAAATGTTGATCAAAACTGCCAAAAATTTTTTAGCGCATATTGCAGCAAAATTATAATATTGTCATATAGCAGGAGCACTTGACCAGCAATATTCAAGATACAGACGAAGGGTATACTTATAAATACGCAAGATGGTTTCTGAAGAGAAAAAAAAGCACAACAGAGTGAACCAACTTTTCTCGAAATCAACCAAAGAGTTGATTTACTATAAACACTCGAGTTCGTCTTGTTTTCCTGGAGGTTAAAATCAGCCATTTTGATGGAAGGCAGAAAATGTTCGCACTTGGGATTCAAGAAACATGTGTAATTTAATGATCGTTGGTTCCATGGACAATATAAATTTTTGGCAGAATTAGTTCTTCTGAATATTTACACTTAAATTAGCAGCTGGATTGTTCAAGCAAAATCTACAAATTAATATAAATAATTCAGTTCGTATATTCGTTTTTGGAACTTAGAATCTTTAGTAGTAACTGGAACATGTCCTATACATATAAGAATATCCTTGGCTTTCCACGATTTTTAATTCATATCAGGATCGTTGTCTTTGTTTAGCACAGAATGCAAAAGCGGCCATTATTCAGGAAATAAACTTTACAGTGAAGCAATCATATTATTATGAGAGCCATATTGTTCTGATCAGCGCCATTTGCAATTCTCCCCGGGGAAACACCGTTTTAATGTTCAATGAATATAATATCTTAAAACAACAAAGTATTAACACAACGGGCAATAACGCCAAAATAGCGATTAATCTATTATTAATTGGCGATTCACTGAGTAACTGACGATAAGAAAAGAACAAATATACAAAGGTAATTAATCAGGTATCGACTGACTTAAAAATATAATATCATTCAAAAGAATAATATTTTGAAAATCATCAGAAATTCGTGTCGCTTCAAGTAATATTCGATTCAATGAGGTATTACGCAAAATAATCTTGTAGCATTCAAAGACACAAAAGAAATTTCGGATAACATCACAAAAGATGCACCCAGCATTTAGATTTTTATTGTAGCACTGGGTCATTAAATGGATGATAGATTCATATATATCTGTCAAGTAATGGATGGCAACTATCTTACAGGTCACTTAAAGGAACGGAAAGAAACGATAAATCTCCGGACATTTTCGTTGATCGTGGAATATTATGAAACATTAAAGTAGAAGTAGTGTCCATAATCAGTATAACACTGGAAATGGCTAACAGTCTCCTTAAATAAACTGGACGATAATTAAAACACTGCTAATTAAAGCGTGAAGATTAAAAAGACAGGTGGATATTTGAGACAATTTGCTATCATATGTTCCCCAGCATACAAAAAAAAAAATCATAAACGGTTAAACTTGCTGGGTAAATAAGAAGCAATGACTATAATGAATTTATTCAGTCAGTTAAGTGCCATACGTGATACACGTTTAGCCGATCATGTATCTTTAGATACATGGCTGACGAGGCAGAACATTTTTTCCGCTGTAGGTTGCCATCTCTTTCTGTGGTAGACTGGTTGCCAACCAAAGCGAAGAATCCGGTTCGTCCTGCTATTCAACCCATAGCTGGGGGAAGAAGAGATGGCTTCATACCGTTCCTAAGGGTATTTTTGCGTAAGTGAATCCAAGTGAATCACAGTTGAACTTCTCATACCGTGGTGATATCCATTACACCACAACGTACATGAGTCGGTTATTAGTGAGTATAAAACAGAAAACAAAATGTATTCACTTTCGCCATTTATGAATAATTTTTTGCATGGTTGTTTGTCTAGCGAATCTTTCTGAAGAAGGGTTAAAAGAAAATCATTCCTTTTAAATAAAAAGAATATGCGCCGTCATTTTTAAAAGAATATATAAATTCTGTGGTATATTTTTCATATATATATATATATATATATATATATATATATATATATATATATATATATATATATATATATATATATATATATATATATATATATATAAAAGTGAAAATAGAAGTCAACATTAGATGCGACAGTCTGTTTCATGCTAGATGCAATCGTCAGGCCACCGATTGTCATCTAGCATGAAAACTGTTGGCTTTATTTTCACTTTTATATTTATACACGCTCTATCTCTGAAATTGAGAATTTTATCCCATAAATATAGCACATCTTAAGACTATATATATATATATATATATATATATATATATATATATATATAATAATTATTTAAAAAAAATATGATTTCTTCGCTACATAAGAATTCTCACGTTTCAAAAACGACAGCCGAAAACCTCAATATAATTATTAAAATTAAATTGCGTTAAAGTATCAGACCCAGTTTCATCCTCAAGAGAAAATTTAGGAATAACCAATCTTGAAATTTACGCATCTTTATAAGCATGTTCATTACTAAAATTAATTACGATAGAAACGGCTTTGGCGACCATTTTGGTAAGGGGCCTAAGAGATAATTTTTATCCACATATCAGTCACCTTTGTAAAGAGGTCAAGACGAGGTATGGTGGGGTATTCATTTCAAAGCGAATGATGTCATTCATGTGCGCATAGGTAGCGAAGAAATCATATTTTTAAAAAAAGTAATTATAATTTAAGCTCTACTTCTGTATGGAACACTGTTTTTTTAAAAAAATAAAAACAAAAATACTAAAGAACTCCGGATTATGTACCTAACGTGTTCTTTCCTATTTTTCCAGATATCTGCCCCCCATATATATATATATATATATATATATATATATATATATATATATATATATATATATATATACCGGGTGTAACAGCAACATTGTACAAATCGTATAACAGCATAATTGTCCAGGTTATCACATAACATATTTAGTCATCTTGATACCATTTGTCGCAAGTTAATATTGTACAGGATGGCCCGGAAGTCTCGTCAGCCCTATGTAAAATAATTTTTTATTTGAGGTGGCTGACACGAAAATGATGGTGCTCATACAGACCTTCTCGATGTGTGACAGCGCCAATGAAGGTGAATAGTCAGTTAAGTATCACTTTCGATATATGACTGACGAGGCATAAGATTTTCCCTTAGTAGATTGCCATTTCTAAATGACAACCGAAAGAACCCAATCTTTCCTGCTATTCAACCCATAGACTGGAGGAGAAGGGATTGATCCATACTTTCACCAAACGTATTTGAGCGTAAGTGAATATAACGAACTTGACTGAAATTCGAACTCGGCTCTTCAAGTTCCCATTCGGAGCCGATATCCATTGCACTACAACGCACTGGAGAATTTTCCGGTCACCAGCTGGTTTATTCGATAAACATCCGTCAAGACAATATGAGTTTCACTAAATCTTACAGAGAAAAAGTCAGAACGTGTATGGAAAAAAAATAGTAGAGTTTTGATGAAACGTGAAAGACCAAATAATCTCGCTTGGAAGCAACGTCTGACTTTCTTTTCAGCTCCATTAATCTGTCATTCTTCGTCTACAAGGAGAGTTGGCCTTCTGGTGGCAATAATTTTATCATTAATCATGGATCAGAATTGAATCATATAATTTCGAACAGCGGCTTTGGTTTCTTCATATGTTGACCAAGAGCTGGACACGAAGTTGGGTGTCTTTTCGGATCACTGGATGGCTGGATTGATGGTTTTAAAAATGGATGCGATCTTAAACTGAATGTTTGAATTTCATTTATCTTTATCTATCTATATATCTATCTATCTATGTATGTAATATATATATATATATATATATATATATATATATATATCATTTCTCTTTTCTATCTATTTATTTGACTATCGTTTCTCTTTATCTATCTATCGATGTATCTAACTATCTAAGCACACACACAAACACACATACATACACACACACACACACACACACACACACACACACACACACACATATATATATATATATATATATATATATATATATATACAGAGAAATGATATCTGCTTTTTATATGTTTAATAGATTTGCCTTTCTTTTTGGAATAGTGGGATGAGAAGTTATCATTATTTACAATATTTATATTTGTACTATTGCCCTCATCGCTTTTGTTGTTATCACGACATTTCGGCCGCTGTGGCGTCCACACATTAACAGGTGTATATCGGTCTCCTAAACTGAACCCATTATTTGATGTGCGTTAGTAAGCTCTTCTCATTCAACTGTCCATGTCTCATCACGTTTTTCTTTTAGAACTGCTCGGTTATTGCTCATCCTGTTTCCAATGAGTCTAAACAGAGACTTCCTAGCTTCAGAAACATTTCAGATATATGAACAAATAAGTACATATAATGATTTTGGGATTGAAGTAATAAAAATAAATATATACGATACTTTCTGTCTACTGTTGTAACTATAGTATTTGGAGCCTTGAGTGGGATTAAAAAAAAATACAGATAAACACGTTATCACTCTGTTTGACGAGGTCAGATGTTTGCAAAGACATACAACACATACACCGCTGCTCATTTACTTAAGGGTGCATTAACAGTGTCGTCGTCATCCGTCCGTCTCGAGAGGCGATGGAGTAACGCGGTGCGCTCCGAGCCTGGGTGGGATATAAGGGGAACTAGGGCTGCCCGGACGTCTAGTTCCCTCTCTCAGCCTTGCTAGCAGAGTCCAAAGGAGAGGATAAACCAATACAGTTTGGTACCAGCGTGGCTGCAGGAGTTCCCGGAAGGTAGCACAAAGTGCCGTCCATCCACCTTAGGGGCTCCACTCAATGTTTGAATTCAGAGTTGTCCTTCTCCTAGACCAGTTGCCATCCAAGGCTATAGAACCCAGTCTGTCCTGCTATTTACCCATAGCTAGAGGGAGAAGAAGAGGATTCGCACCTTTCCCAAGGACGTAAGTGAATGTAATGGATTCGACTGGAATTCGAACCTCGGCTCTCCTATTCCTCAATCCAATCCGCTATCTATTACTCCACCGTGCCTCCTCATTAACAGTGTAAAGACATATGAAAACTCTACATGTTATGCATCACTTGCCATCAGAATTTGTGTAAAATATATTTGTTTTAATCAATTCGCCTCAAGCCAAACGATAATGCCACTGGGACGCAAGTGGCTACTGGAAGTGAAAGAGAACGAGATGACCTGATGTAACCGTAAACTCAATTCTAAACAGGAAACCTCCACTCCTGTTCAAAAAACCGAAGACGAAAAACAAGACGTTTATAATACCTATCCACTTCAACTGAAGAAAAAATAAATAAAATTTCAGAGTTTAGGCGGTGGTGTTAAAAGTTAAAGTAGATTTTAGAAAGAACCAGGAATACAATCCTAAGCAGGAGACAAGGAATATAACTCTAATCCTATTTAAAAGAGCGAGAAGGAGAGTGAACCCGACGATAGGAGAAGCCATATACTATTACGCATAAATTTTATATTTTACTTTAATCTAGATCTCGGATAAGAACCTATGAAGTGATTTTAATTTGATTTGTAAACCGATAAATGGTGATAAGAATTTTCATAATATAAAATATATTTCCTGCTATTTTATTCTTTCTTTTTAATAGTGTTTCTTTTTTCTTCTCATACTTATTGGCTCGGTAGGCTTGCTTGGGTTGAAATGTTTAATATATTACGTTTCACAGGACATTTATATTACGAATTTCCAATTACCACTGTAGTGCCTTAATAAACATATTATCAGCAGCAGCACGGAGTATAAGAAAACAGACGAACCATTTTGTATTTCTATCTTTTCCTGTTTTTCTTCCTTTCATACTTTTAACACCTAATCAAAAAGGTCTGGGGAAGCTTCACACACAAACATCCTACACAGACAAGTCATACTCAAATACATCAACAATTTTCGTTGTGTATTCCATTTATTTCTAGGTAGATTAACTCTCAAACTTTCCTTCTGTCATTTTTATTAAATACATGTGATCTTTTATTGCAGATCAACCGGTCTCTTTTGTGCATGTGCTATTTCACCACCATTACTTCATGTAAAAGTTACTTGTAGAGATCGTATACATTAATTATAGAAGTAGCCAACACACTAACACATCAATTCTGATGACATCCTCGTCCTACCAATCAAAAAGGATAAAAATACAAATGTAAACAAATACAAGCAATGTATCGAATAATATGTCCTATATGTTAATGGTGGAATAAGAGATACTACCCGTCCTGGGTATGGCGATAAACTACATCCGCGTCTTAGGTAAGACGATAAACTACATCAGACAGCAAGGCCTTTGATTGGGAGGTTTTGACGGGCACGGAACAACCTGTCAGGGTACCGGCTATGGCCAAATAGATGACCCCACCCCTACACACACAGACCAAAAAAAAAAAAAAAAGGTCAGAACACTATGAAAGTATAAAAATAGGTTTTAATACCAGCAATACTTTTTGGGAAAAATTATTAGCAGAAATACATTTCAGAAAAAACATTATTGATAGCAATACTTTTTTTGGAAAAAATATTACCAGCAATGCATTTTTGGAAAAAAATATTTAATTGACCCATTAAAGTTGGTATACTGTAAAACAAAACCAACCAAACTAGATCGTACAAGACAAACATTAAAGCAACCATTTTTATTTGAGAAAACACGAAAAAGAAGGAAAAAATAACTAGCTCAAGCTACCGTTAACAACATTCAGGCGGACACAATATATAATAAAAAACAAAAAAAAAAAAAAAAACGGGACAAAACTGCAATAATTTTATCGTGAATGATTATCTTTTACGAAGTCATTCTCAAAACGTAGATGAATAAATCGCTATAATGTCCAGGAAATGATCTAAACATCTGGAGAGGTAACAATTTTCAGAGGAGTGGATATCAGACGATTCACCATAATCCGCGATGATACACCGACAAAACACTTGACAACGAGTCAACGCAACGATTTATTAAGATTTCATGATTTTTAGACCGATTTTATTTAGACAATTTTCGCCGTTTATTTTCATAGAGCATTGGCAAATAATATCAAACTATCATTTAAATTAATGAAAGTAGATTTTTATTCCGACAAAGTAAAACTGAGAGTTGCTCTCGAAAATGACTTCCAATCAGTGTTTGACCGGGTCAAAGAATGGCTTGTAAATTTCAACGTCATGAAAACAAAATTGTTTTCATTTAATTGCAATAGAAAACATTTTCTGCTTTCCATCAGCATGGCTGGTGCTAATCTCCAGTAGAGCAACACTTTGCCCCCGTCTTAGGCTCACGTTTTCTACTGATATTAAATGGAGTGATTATATTCAATCAATGCTAGATCTACTGCTAGGAAAGATGCTTCACTGCGTCGTGCCAGGAAATTTTTCTCGTCAGAATCGTCCTTGCGTATTTAGTTTGGTTTGGTTTGTTTTGCGGCATATCAACCTCAATGTTATTTAATGGCGACCAAATTATTATTGATGGCAATATATATATTTTTTTAGATCTATTATTTGTAAAATGTATTGCTGGTAATATATTTTTTTTCAAAAATGTATTGCTAGTATTAAATCTTATTTTTTTTTTTACAGTTTCATATTGTTTTGACCGCATTTTTGATGTTAACTATTTGCCCATAACTGGGACTTTAACAGATGCTACAACCTCTGGTCAGGGTGGACCTTGTGACATCAACAATTAAGAGGTTGTACTACGCTCCTCGAAACCTCCTGATCGGAGGCTTTGCTGCCAGACGTAGCCAGTACGCGGATGTAGTTTATCGTCATAACCCGAACGCTGCGTATTTATAAATCTACACTTCGTCCGTGTATTGAATATTGCAGCTGTATCCGGTCCGGTGCTCCAACACTATAAATCGTGATTTTTGATAAAATCTAAAGAAGGAGGTTTGTAATGCAACTGATTCTGATGTGACAGTCACTTATCCATTGCTGTGACGTGACTTCTCTCTGCCATTCCTTTTTTTTATAAATATTTACATGGCGATTTTTCTTGATGGGCTTTCCTCCTTGCTAGCCCGATTGAATGGATGGGAGCGTAATACTAGATTGGCAAGCAGATCTCATCGTTTTACTGTTGAAATGACTAGATGCAACTGTAATTTCTATTTTAATTGTTTCTTTAATCTCACTTCGCGCCTGTGGAACTCTCTTAAGGGTTCTTGATTCCCAGCCACCTAAAATCTTCAAAACAAATAAAATGAAAAGCCAGTTGTCATTTTCCTAAAACCGGTATTTTATTATCCTTTCCTGTCACTAAAGTTTTCTCATTGCACCTTACTGGGATCATCGCTTTGCTTGGGGTAAAATGATTCAAAACGAACGAAGGCATGAACTCTAATTTTCTTTCTGCGCTCCCAGTATTGAATTTTTAAAGTAAACTTATGTTACACGATGGCTGAATTCGATAGAAAATCAATTTACTAGGACATATGCGATCCATTCATTGCCTTCGATATTGATCAATCACTGAATCCCATAGAAAACCGATTGACAACTAAACGATGAGTTATATCAATCGATCATTTATTCAATAACATTCAATACAAATCAAATGAATTATATAAATCGATCATTGCATGAGACGAAAGTTGATAAAAAAAACAAACAAAACAAATGGTGAATTATATAAATTGTGAGTTTAGCTCCCCTTTTATGCTAAATAACTTCTAACGACAGCTAGATGTCGTCGTCCAAATAAATATATAAGTGGGCAAGTGTCTCTCATTCATTTATCCACAGGATGTTTTCAAGATAGAACGGGTCTCTGTTCCCTTTTGTGAAACGCAGCAATCCCTACCGAATTAAAAATGCATTATATCCAAAACGGAATATACATAGCACAGACTGGGTTCTATAGTCTTGGAGACAACTGGTCTACTGCAGAAAGAAATGGCAACTTACTTCGAGTAATAAATATCTATCTTGTCAGTCATGTATCGAAAGATACATGATCGCCTAAGCGTGTATCAAGTATGGCATATAACTAACTAATTGAAAAAATTCAAAGTCAATAGACAACAAATTTCGCTATGCTTAACAACATAGCATAATTTCCTATTTACTTTGTATGGATGCAGTGGTTGATGCCATTTAGAGGTATTATATTGCTACAACATGAAAACTTTAGTCATATTCGTAAGTAGCCATGTCAGACAGGGACTTTCATATGTATGTCGTGCACAGCACAACAATCTTTCCTGCTTTTTACCCATATCTGGTGGGAGAAAAGAGGGTTCATATCTTTCCTAGAGTATTTAGCACATAAGTTAACGCAATGAATTCGACCGGAATTCCAACTCGGCTCTCCGATTCCTTAATCCGAGTCGCCATCCATTACTTCACCTCAGTTAGTAACTGAGGTGAAGTAATGATAGACGCATAGGCGATCATGTATCTTTCGATATATCTGACGAGGCAGATTTGTTTCCGCTTTAGGTTGCGATTTCTTTCTGCGGTAGACCACTTTCCATCCGAGGCTATAGAATCTGGTCTATCCTTCTATTTACCCATAGGTGGAGGGGTGCGAAGAAGAGGATTCATATCTTTTCAAAGGTTATTAACACGTAATTGACTGTAATGGTTTCGACAGAAATTCGAACTCGGCTCTCCGATTTCTCAATCCGAGCCACTATTTTTTCGATACAGAATCAATACGCAAATCACTATGATGGCAAGGATAATGTTAAGTTAGAGAATGGTAAGTGATGGGGAAAAGAAAGAATATGAGTGTGCTTGAAAGGGTGGAAGTGCATACATCAAGATTTGATGGACGAAAACTGAATCCCAGAATCAGAAAAAATGAGGAAAGACAAAAAGAATGGAATAAGTTTTAAGAGGGAGGGGAATATTTCTTTATAAAAAGTAAAAAGGTTACAAAAAGAATTAAGATGGCAGGAGATAAAAATACTTTTCGAAGCATGTCTTTAAAAAAAGTATTTTTTTTTTCTTTCAGTCATTTCTAGGTCTCTACTGCATTCAGTCACTACCTCGAAACATCGAACCATATGTTTAAAAACTTTCGAGGCAATTTCTGAATGATGAAAGCACCTGAGAAAAGTTGAAGGTCACTAAGACAGGAAACATTGTGATTATAAAGACTATTATCAGATAATATTCCGAATAGATTATGATTGAGTAACAAGCAGAAAAATTAAGAGAACGAAGAGAGAGAGAGAGAGAGAGAGAGAAAGAGAGAAAGAAAGAGAGAGAGAGACAAAGAGAGAAAGAAAGAGAGAAAGAGTGATATTAAATGATTAAAGGAGAGAAATTAAGATGAAAATTTTTTAAATTCGTCTCGAAAAGGGCCGACCTTCACATATATTTAAAACTAGCAGTAGAGCCCGGCGTTCCCCGGGGATGTAACAGTAAGAGATAGATCAAGTATCGACCATCATAAAGACTGAAAAATAAAATTGACAAAGATTATTGTTTAAGGTTGACGGACACGGATGTCTTAATTCGATTTTTTTTTTTTACGAATTGTTCAAACACAAACTCAAACAAAAAAAATTGTTTTCAATCGTTATGAGTCTACCGATTGAATAGAATTTTATTATAAACAATTGTCTTGTAAATGGAATTTTTAAAGCATTCTGAATGTAAAAATAAAGAAAAAGGTGTGCAAGACAATAAGAAACACTACCTGACAAAAAAAAAGTGAAGTTTTGTTGAATTCGGTTGAAAAATGTAGAAAATCCGATCCCATATATAAACGAACACACACAAACAACCTGGGTTTTATAATAAGTATAACTCGATATGAGTTATCCCCCTTTCATTCTCGTGACGGCTCTTAATCGTGTTTTCAAATTGATTTTGTGCAAAAACAATTGTGTTTTTCCTATGTTTGGCGCTGTCAGAACGACCGCAGTAATTTTACGTAGTCCTGTGAAGTCTTGTTGAAATCGGTTGAAAAATGTAGGAAATCCGATCCAATATATAAACGTACACACACACACACACACACACACACAATCTGCATTTTTTAATAAGTAAGATGTTAACTCTTGTTAAAAATGAAAAATTACATAAGGGAAATACAATCTTTAAAAATTTAGAAAAGCTTTGTTAAATAATGCAATTTCTATTTTACTAAACCCTAAGGAAATAGGCTTAATATATATATATATATATATATATATATATATATATATATATATGTGAAAAGTGAATATAAATATAAATAAATATATATATATGTATAATTATTTATATATTATATGCGGTACTTATTAGAAAGCGCTCAATATCAGAGATAGAGCTAACATATTTGGTTGATAGATGTGAGTTTGTGACCCTGGGTCACAAACTCATATATATATATATATATATATATATATATATATATATATATATATATATATATATATATATATATATGTATGTATGTATGTATATTAAGTTATTTCAGCGATCTTATACCGTTGAATTTTCTCATATAATGTAGTTTTTTGTTCAAAAACCCGACAGTGAAGTAATTTTCACTACATGGTTTCCAATAAGAAATTTTGCAAACCACTTGTTAGGTTCGATCACTCGCAGAACATTCTACGTAAAGTAAAATAATAAGTTTCTGAATGTTTTGAACGTTTATCGTAATTTATATAAAAAACAGTTTAAAGTAGAATATAGTCAATAATTTCTAACATCATTTTTAATATCAATAATAAAAATAACGCATATTCTGATTAAAAAAAAACCTTTCAAATATGCAGTCTGTCTCGTCATATTTATGATTAATTTGGCTAAATATAGTTTAAATAAACGCTCCTAATACATAATGGAACAAATCTCTTTGTACAGCACGATCTAAGTAGAACAATACTTCTGTCGCCGAAATATATATATATATATATATATATATATATATATATATATATATTTGTTCCATATATGTATTGTATTCGGAGCGATTTTTAAACTATATTTAGCCAAATTAATCATAAATATGACGAGACAGACTGTATATTTGAAAGGTATATATATATATATATATATATATATATATATATATATAGAGAGAGAGAGAGAGAGAGAGAAGAGAGGGACATTTTTAATTTGATTGATTTGTTTTTTTTTTTTACGGTTTATCAGCCCTTTGCGGGTTATTAAATAACCCGCAAAGGGCTGATAAACCGTAAAAAAAACAAGCCAGGTTAATATTTTTAGACTCTAATATATTTTTGAGATAAAAAAAATGATTTTTTGATACAAGTCCTATTATTGAACTCTTGGCTCAGGGAAAATAGATGAATTCATACATTCCAGGCGAATTTGAACGTACGTAAAAAAAACAGAGACAGAAATTGGAACCCGGCTCTCCGATTTTCAGTTCAATTCCATTACACCATCCGCACATCCAATATTACTGCACCTAGTATTCCCAAGATGTCATCTAAGTACTGAACATGCTCCACGTTGCTTAACTTCGGGGAGAGAGAGAGAGAGTTGAGAAAGTGAAAAAGTGAGAGTGCGATAAAAGAGAGAGAGAGAAAAGAAAAGAAAAACGTGCTAAAGTATAGAAAAGAAAGAAAGACTAGACATTATTATGTTATGTGTCGCAAATTCGTCCCAAGGAACAATTTACTAGTAATATGTATTTAATATTTTCTGGGTTACCTAATTTTGGGTACCCTTTACCCGCTTCCATATATAAATTGAGTTATGTCGTTAAATATGGTTTTGGAGACTAGCTGTACTGCAGTGGCAGGATTATCAGGGAAACAATTCCGACTGTAAAGATGTCAATTCCCATTAGTTGATCAACATGACTAGCTTTTCTGCTCGATTAAGGTAAGCTTACCAAATTACTGGCCTAAATACAGAATAAGCTAACCATTTTCTCTACAGGAATCTATGCCCCAGTTCTGTCAATTTGTGATTAAATCTATAGGTGGCCCAATGCTAAACTTTCGAGCCAATCTAATCTCATTTTTCATATATTTGTTGCGCCGCTGATAAAATGGAGCAGTATATTTTAAATTTTATACTTATTTCAGTATTTCGTTATTTTTCCATCCACAGTAGTCTAAGCTTTGTGCATACGTCAGGTAGTGCTCTTATGTTGCAACCTTGTGCCATACTATTCTAAACATAACATATACCGTCCTGGGTATCACGTTAAACTACATCTGCGTCCTGGGTTAGACGATAAACTACGTCTAACAGCAAGGCCTCTGGTCAGATTTTGAGGAGCGTGGAACCATATCTTAATTGCTAGTGTTCTCAGGTCCACCCTGATCTGTGGTAGTAGCGCCTGTTAGAGTCGCAGATATGCGTAAATAGTTAACAATCCAAACTGGATTCAAAACGCTATCAAAGTGAAAAAAATGGGTTTATTACCAGAGATACTTTCTAAAAATTATTACGAGTTATAAATTTTAGAAGAAAAATTATTACCAGCTATACATTTTTGAAAAAAAATATATATATATTACCAGCAATAAATATCTTGTCGGCATTAAATAACCCATTAAGGTTGATATGCCGTAAAATAAACCAAACCAAAGCAAAACAATAACATGTACGTTAACAGGTGTTTCAAAGTTGTGATTAAGTCGTCGTTCCTCCACCCCCCCCCCCAACGCTCGAATTCGAGCTCCGGGATCGCCACCCTCTCACCCTATTCAATTCATAAATTCCGGTGGCCGGTGGCGGAGATGACTCTGAATAAAATATTAGGTTGGTGCAAAAATAATGACGTAATAATGTCGTTTTTGACGTAACGTCAAAAACGACATTGTTACGTCATTATTTTTGCACCAACCTAATAGAATTTGGCGAGACCGTTCGGATGGAATTAATTTTGGGGGGACAATTCTGCACAACGGAGAATCCCACCCACTTGGACAGAAGAACCTCCCTCGGGAGAGAATAAAAGGGGATTAAGACAGGCGAGATCTGGAAAACCTTGTTGCATCAGGATGTCGGATGCATGGTCTTTCAAGGACCGACCGTGTTGGTTATGCCAGCGCGAATGGCGTTGCCTTCTTCCACCGGTTTGGCATCTGAGACCGGGTAGATCTTTGCTTATTCCGGCGTTGGAGTTTTCGAAGGTCAGGTAATTGCCGTCATGTATTTGAGTAATTATTATTAAAAAATTTTCCCCCAGTTCAACGCACAAGAGTACCTTAGGAAAGAAACTTACAGAATTTGTTGTATCGGCGTATGAGGAAGAATTGAATGCAGATTTTGAATATATGTAGGATAGACAACGATTGATCTTAGATTTTGTTATACCATAGTACCTATTCTATTTTAATGGACTCTCCCATAGATAATAAGTAGGAGTAGCAGTGGCAAGTCTGGAAGAATGGCATCTGGCGGTCTTTGTCTTTGACTGCGTAAGCGACGGAACCTCCGAGTCGAACTCTTTCGTCGGGAGGTGGACAGGGCCTGAACCCGTCTAATCGGCTTCAAAAGGAACGACGGGGAAACCACAAAAACCGGCCTTGCCATTTCTTTTCAGTGGGTGAAAAGATAAATACCGAATGGCATCTCGCGGTCTTTGACTGCGGACGCCTTTCTAACGTCTGCGTAAGCAGGGGAACCCGGACGAGACAAGGTTTCGTCCGGGGAGGTGGACCCTGAACCCGTCTAATCGGCTTCAAAAGCTTTTTTTTGGCCGAGCCTACGGGCTCGGGGAAACCCACATAAAAACCGGCCTTGTGCCATTTTTTTCAGTGGGTGAAAAGATAAATACCGAATGGCATCTCGCGGTCTTTGACTGCGGACGCCTCCTGTCTAACTCTCTGCGTAAGCCCTGGACGAGGCTTTGCCGAAGGGCAAGGTTTCGTCCGGGGAGGTGGACAGGGCCTGAACCCGTCTAATCGGCTTCAAAGGCTATTTTTTTTGGCCGAGCCTACGGGCTCGGGGAAACCCACATAAAAAACCGGCCTTGTGCCATATTCTTTTCCGTGGGTGAAAAGATAAATACCGAATGGCGACTCGCGGTCTTTGACTGGGACGCCTCCTGTCTTCTCTGCGTAAGCGGACGCCGAAGGGCAAGGTTTCGTCCGGGAGGTGGACCTGAACCCGTCTAATCGGCTAAAAGCTATTTTTTTGGCCGAGCCTACGGGCTCGGGGAAACCCACATAAAAAACCGGCCTTGTGCCAGTGGGAAAAGATAAATACCGAATGGCATCTCGCGGTCTTTGACTGCGGACGCCTTTCTAACTCTCTGCGTAAGCGGGGAGGCTTTGCCGAAGGGCAAGGTTTCGTCCTGGACAGGGCCTGAACCCGTCTAATCGGCTTCAAAAGGCTATTTTTTGGCCGAGCCTACGGGCTCGGGGAAACCCACATAAAAACGGCCTTGTGCCATATTCTTTTCAGTGGGTGAAAAGATAAATACCGAATGGCATCTCGCGGTCTTTGACTGCGGACGCCTCCTGTCGAACTCTCTGCGTTAAGCAGAGAGGAACCCGACGAGGCTTTGCCGAAGGGCAAGGTTTCGTCCGAAGGTGGACAGGGCCTGAACCCGTCTAATCGGCTTCAAAAGGCTATTTTTTGGCCGAGCCTACGGGCCTGAAACCCGGCCTTGTGCCATATTCTTTTCCGTGGGTGAAAAGATAAATACCGAATGGCATCTCGCGGTCTTTGACTGCGGACGCCTTTTTTCTGCGTTAGCCGACGAAAGCCTTGCCGAAGGGCTTTCGTCCGGGAGGTAGACAGGGCCTGAACCCGTTTAATCGGCTTCAAAAAAACGGCCTTTTTTGCCGAGCCTGCGGCCTTGTGCCATTTCTTTCAGTGGGTGAAAAGATAAATACCGAATGGCATCTCGCGGTCTTTGACTGCGGACGCCTCCTGTCTAACTCTCTGCGTTAACTCTCGAAGCTTTGCCGAAGGGCAAAGTTTCGTCCGGGAGGTAGACAGGGCCTGAACCCGTCTAATCGGCTTCAAAAGGCTATTTTTTGGCCGAGCCTACGGGCTCGCCCATAAAAACCGGCCTTGTGCCATATTCTTTCCGTGGGTGAAAAGATAAATACCGAATGGCATCTCGCGGTCTTTGACTGCGGACGCCTCCTGTCTAACTCTCTGCGTTAGCAGAGAAACCAGACAAGCTTTGCCGAAGGGCAAAAGTTTCGTCCGGGAGGGGCCTGAACCCGTCTAATCGGCTTCAAAAAGGCTATTTTTTTGGCCGAGCCTACGGGCTCGGGGAAACCCACATAAAACCGGCCTTGTGCCATATTCTTTCCGTGGGTGAAAAGATAAATACCGAATGGCATCTCGCGGTCTTTGACTGCGGACGCCTCCTGTCGAACTCTCTGCGTTAGCAGAGGAACCCGGACGAGGCTTTGCCGAAGGGCAAGGTTTCGTCCGGGGAGGTAGACGGGCCTGAACCCGTCTAATCGGCTTCAAAGGGCTATTTTTTTGGCCGAGCCTACGGGCTCGAAACCCACAAAAACCGGCCTTGTGCCATATTCTTTTCCGTGGGTGAAAAGATAAATACCGAATGGCATCTCGCGGTCTTTGACTGCGCACGCCTCCTGTCGAACTCTCTGCGTTAGCAGAGGAACCTGACGAGGCTTTGCCGAAGGGCAAGGTTTCGTCCGGGAACAGGGCCTGAACCCGTCTAATCGGCTTCAAAAGGCTATTTTTTTGGGAGCCTACGGGCTCGGGAAAACCCACATAAAAAATCGGCCTTGTGCCATATTCTTTTCCGAAAAGATAAATACCGAATGGCATCTCGCGGTCTTTGATCGGACGCCTCCTGTCTAACTTTTTTGGAACCCGACCTTTGCCGGGGCAAAGTTTCGTCCGGGAGGTAGAAGGGGCCTGAACCCGTTTAATCGGCTTCAAAAATTTTTTTGGCCGGCCTTGGGCTGCCCACATAAAAAAACGGCCTTGTGCCATATTCTTTTCCGTGGGTGAAAAGATAAATACCGAATGGCATCTCGCGGTCTTTGACTGCGGACGCCTCCTGTCTAACTCTGCGTTAGCGAACTCTCTGAAGTTTTTGCCGAAGGGCAAAGTTTCGTCCGGGAGGTAGACAGGGCCTTTCTAATCGGCTTCAAAAGGCTATTTTTTTGGCCGAGCCTACGGGCTCCCTTGTGCCATATTCTTTTCCGTGGGTGAAAAGATAAATACCGAATGGCATCTCGCGGTCTTTGACTGCGGACGCCTCCTGTCTAACTCTCTGCGTTAGAAGGCTAAAGTTTCGTCCGGGAGGTAGACAGGGCCTGAACCCGCCGGCTTCAAAAGGCTACCGAGGGGCTCGGGGAAACCCACATAAAAACCGGCCTTGTGCCATATTCTTTTCCGTGGGTGAAAAGATAAATACCGAATGGCATCTCGCGGTCTTTGACTGCGGACGCCTCCTGTCGAACTCTCTGCGTTAGCGCGAGGCTTTGCCGAAGGGCAAGGTTTCGTCCGGGGAGGTACAGGGCCTGAAACCCGTCTAATCGGCTTCAAAGGCTACTATTTTTTTGGCCGAGCCTACGGGCTTTGTGCCATATTCTTTCCGTGGGTGAAAAGATAAATACCGAATGGCATCTCGCGGTCTTTGACTGCGCACGCCTTTCGTCGTAAGAGAGGAACCCGGACGAGGCTTGCCGAAGGGCAAGGTTTCGTCCGGGAGGTGGACAGGGCCTGAACCCGTCTAATCGGCTTCAAAAGGCTATTTTTTTGGCCGAGCCTACGGGCTCGGAAAACCCACAAAAAAATCGGCCTTGTGCCATATTCTTTTCCGTGGGTGAAAAGATAAATACCGAATGGCGACTCGCGGTCTTTGACTGCGAACGCCTCCGTCGAACTCTCTGCGTTAGCAGAGGAACCCGACGAGGCTTTGCCGAAGGGCAAGGTTTCGTCCGGGAGGTAGACAGGGCCTGAACCCGTATAATCGGCTTCAAAAGGCTATTTTTTGGGCCGAGCCTACGGGCTCGGGGGAAACCCACATAAAAACCGGCCTTGTGCCATATTCTTTTCCGTGGGTGAAAAGATAAATACCGAATGGCGACTCGCGGTCTTTGACTGCGAACGCCTCCTGTCGAACTTTGCGTTAGCCCCGGACGAGGCTTTGCCGAAGGGCAAGGTTTCGTCCGGGAGGTAGATAGGGCCTGAACCCGTCTAATCGGCTTCAAAGGCTATTTTTTGGCCGAGCCTACGGGCTCGGGGAAACCCACATAAAAACCGGCCTTGTCCATAGTGGGTGAAAAGATTCCGAATGGCGACTCGCGGTCTTTGATCCTGTCGAACTTCTGCGTTAGCAGAGAGGAACCGGACGAGGCTTTGCCGAAGGGCAAGGTTTCGTCCGGGAGGTAGACAGGGCCTGAACCCGTCTAATCGGCTTCAAAAGGGGCCGTGCCTACACCCACAATAAAACCGGCCTTGTGCCAAATGATTCCCGAATGGCGTCTCGTCTCTGACTGGTGCCTCCTGAACGAGCGTTAAACCCGGACGAGGCTTTGCCGAATGGTTTCGTCCGGGAGGTATATAGGGCCTGAACCCGTCTAGGCGGGTTCAAAGGCTATTCGGGGATACCCAAAACCGACAATAAAACCGGCCTTGTGCCATATTCAGTCCTCGTGGGTGGAACGATAAATACTGAATGGTGTTGAGCGCGTCAGTCGAGATTCAGACATTTGAAATACCAACCATCATAACTAGATTGCTGCGCGATTGACTCTTATCTTCCAAGTTCCTAACGTTTTGTACGTCAGACCTAATTTAGGACGACTTATTAGAAATACAAGCCTCCACTGTGAAAATACTCCACAACAGATTTCGAGAAATAAAAGTTATAGTGATCAGAAAAGTATCTTATTGGGAGTCCCTTCCACAAAATAGCAGCTCTTGAGAATAAAAAGCTGTCAAATAGTAGTTACTTATTACCATTGCATTATTAAGTGGGGGGGACTAAAGAATATAGATAGACTTGAACATCTGATGTGTAAATAAAGATAAAGAAGTGATCTTTTCTTTTTTATATGCTATGTCCTTTCAGGATGTAGGCGATCATGCCTTCCCACCTACCTCTATCTCTTGCAGCACTCAACAAGTTCCTTCCTTCTGTCACCTAACCAGACCACGTCTTCCACTTGCTGAGGTCCGCAAGGAATGTCACACGTTGTTTTCCCTTGTCTCACTTTCCCTCTATCAGATAATCCAGGCCCTCCTTCCACATTATGTGTCGCAGAGACTTCAGCTGCCTCTATCTGATATTAAGTATAAGCCTCTCTCCTCTCTTTCGTTGAGGAAATCATTCAACATTCACCGCCGTAAAGAAGAACAGCATTCACGTAACAGTTCAGAATTCTTTTCTTTGTTACCAAAGATATAAGCTTGCAATGATTCGTCTCTCGGGAAGTGGCTGTAGTGTTGAAAATAGTTAATCACCCACAATGTGTCATAAAGACATTTGAAGCGAATCAAGGCTACAAAGTGAGGATTAGGTAACTCTAACGAGGATATAGCAACAATAATCCATATCTCATTGGTTGATTCTTTTCTGTCTAATTTTTGACTTTTCAATCTCCTCAAGGATGAAGGAGAGATTTGAAGCAACAGATAAGTAGTTCTACAGGAAGATGCTGAGGATTCCATGAACCGAACATGTTAGCAACAACGCAGTTTTAGAGAAAATGGAAAACAAAAAGGAAACTTAGACTTTACATCAGGAAGAGACAGTTGATGTTTCTAGGTCACACTCTGTTTCTTGTAATCTGCGTATATATATATATATATATATATATATATCGAGCGAGAGAGAGAGTGAGATCTTAATCTCTCTCCTGCCAGCCATTTACACATTCTCCTTAGGTAAATTATTCACTGCTTTCCTCTGTCTCTCTTGCCTTCATTATGCCTTGCGAGAGTCAAGTCTTCCAAGCCGGATGTGCCCTACAAATTTCCGCTGACTCTTACTGATGATATGCAAAAGCATTTTATCTAAAACTTCGTCGTTTCCCATATGTTTTGTCTATGATATCTTCAGCATCCTTCTGTAGAGCTACATTACTGTTGTCACAAGTTTCTTCTCCATCTGTGATGAGATTGTCCAGCATTTTTGTCATATAGCAGAGTTCGGAAGGATTTGTTTCAAATAAATTTTCCTGATTCTTAATACTTTGCTTAATTTTTGGAAGGTATTTTCGTTTCCCTATACGTCATTAGAATTTTGTGTTGCATTTTCCATTCTTTGTCAAAACACTTTATAGATATATACATTGTTACACTTGTTTAACTTTGGCATCTCCAATTTGCAATTCGAAATTTGGGCTGCTTTTCTTTTTTACTGACATCCATTAATGCTTTTACTTTTTAACATTTCCCTGTTTTGTTAAACTGTTATGATAACAGAAACTCGTTATGTAGGCTAAAATATTTGTCTCCCTCCGTGTCTCTTGTTTTCTATATCATGTGAGTGTTACATTTTCTATGCCGTCTTTTTATTTATGTGTTCCGGAAAAATGAGCTCTTTACATTTTAAGTATCGAATTACTTTTAGTCACCATCTTCCTTACAAAATTCGCCGTAATTCAGAAATCTTGTTTATCGTATTCTCAGCATCCTAGATAATAACAAGGAGATGGAGAACGATAGACAAAAATAAAGCGAGTTGAATTTGAAAAGAGAGCGAAAAGAGAAAGTATTGAGAGAAATATTGTTTGAAGATGACTGAATTATAAATGAAGAAAAGCAGAAACGTTCAAGGAGAATAAAGAGTAATTGGGGAAAGCAGTAATCTAAAAATAAAAATAAAAATCACTGAAAAAGGCGATGACGGTTGAGGGTAGGAAGATGGGTTGGAAAGATATTTTTGAAGAAAGGGGAAAATGGTGGACGTGGTTTCTTCAGCTGCTTACATTATAGGTAAGAAAACTGTCGAAAGAGGAAAGCTTATTTTGGGAAAAATCATCAGATGTCGCCATTTTGGAACTGACTCCTGTCTTTTAAGCGGTAACCACACCTAACGGACGTATTTGGTCGGGAAAAAAAGGCTGATGTAAGTGTTGAGAAAAAGCTTAGCGGCAAAAGGGATAGGTACGCATATTTACATGGGATTTTCATTTATGTGTATGCTTGAATATATGTACGAAAAGGTGTGCGTTTCGTAAAAATATTCCCACACACACAAATGCACAAATATATACATATATACGTGTACATTTATGTCATTTGAGAATTGTGTCGAAATTTTGAGGAGGTGGAGGGGCTTAAAGTGTAGTTAGTTCAGTTATTTTTTAAAAGCTCTCATGAATTAAAATTTATTAGTGTTTGATATTCTGCAATTAATAATAATTTTGCTCTATCTTTTGACATATAGCTCTCTCTGGATCTATATTCTACTGGACATTCCATACGGATTACCATATTGTATCATATATATATATATATATATATATATATATATATATATATATATATATTTATAAAGACTTTTTTAAGTTTATACTTTCTTTTTATAGACATAAATATTTAAGTAAATGCTCTATTTATAATAAACAGTATTAACGACATTTACCGGCCTGAATGTCCGAGAAATTTTCATAGAAAATATGCGTCCTCGAATCGAACCTGTATCCTATACGGCGCCGTCATATAGCCTGACGTGCTTTACCGACTGAGACACAGAGGAGCTTTTCGGTTAGCAAGTTCAATTTTACTGTTTTTAAACTACAATTATCTCTGAAAATTTTTATATATTCAAAAAAATCTGAACTAACTCGCTGTAAAAAGAACGTATAAACAAAAAAAATTGTTTTAAAATAAATGTCGGATTCTGTCCATTTCATAATATATGGATGATTATATATATAGAATCATATATTATGAAATGGACAAAATCCGACAATTATTATGCATGTCTTTACATTTATCCGTATATATATATATATATATATATATATATATATATAACGTCCTCCACAGTTCATCAGTGCGGCTAGACGGTTGCCTCTAGCTAGGATCGAAACCCGACTGACTTGGTGTCAGTCGGAGATTCTAACCATTAAGTCGTCGGCACAGACATGCATGTATATATATATATACACTAAGAATTTAAGTCATTGCTATGAGAATACCGCTAATCATCTCGACCATATATGTTGTAGACAAATAATTAAGTTGCAATGCTTTTATTACACACACTAATAATTGTTTACATGAATACTTCCTTACTTGACAATGATCTTAATTCAGTGGTAAGCGTCAAATAACATACGCCGATCATTACACAGTTGAATTTCCAGATGAATATTCAGTCACATGTATTATGAAATCCTTTAATTTTAGACGAATAAATTGGGGATATCGAATTCATATCAGAGTCGATATGAAAGAATAAATACAAATAAATAAAATAATTCCGCTATTAAAAAAAGAGTTCGATTTCCCGGTTAATATTCTTCGATAGACCCTATATACACATACTATTACCTACTATCTATAGATTTTATGATCCATATGGGTACTTGGTAGTGAACAACCCTGAATATCATAATATTTACAATAATTTGTATATATATGATATTAACATTAATCGTGTAAGATTATATAGAAATGATGGCCTTATGTTTGTGAAA
This sequence comes from Acanthosepion pharaonis, assembly GCA_903632075.3. Classification (NCBI taxonomy): domain Eukaryota; kingdom Metazoa; phylum Mollusca; class Cephalopoda; order Sepiida; family Sepiidae; genus Acanthosepion; species Acanthosepion pharaonis. Next base: position 3,495,061 of record CAHIKZ030001613.1, on the reverse strand, counting down.
AATTCCACAAATATTAAAGCCGACAAAATCAGAAAATTAATAGATAGAGAATTTAGAAGTTTAAAGTTAAGATACACACTAATTTAAACAAACGTAGATTTCCTTGATGTTACATGAGACTTAATTAATAATGCATTCCAACCCTACATGAAAAAAATGTCAATCCACCCGAATTCTAAACACCCTCCATCCGTAATCAAACAAATACACTTTTTCATTAGAATATAGGATTCACAATAAATCTTCTAGTGAAAATGTCTTTTACAAGCATAGTAAAGTTTACAACACTGCCTTGAAAAATAGTCGCTAAAAGTGCACTGATATCAAATATATAAAACTTAAAACAGCGATCGTACGAAGACGAATAGAAATTGGAAAATCATTTGGTACATCACCCCCGCCCCTATTTAGCCAAATTTTAGGTTCACAGTTATGGCAGAAGTTCCTCCATTTAAATGATAAAAATTTCTCCAGAAATAATTCACTTAGTAAAATTTTTAACAGAAATACACTAAAACTAAGCTACAGTTGTACAGATAATCTTAAAAAAAAATATTAAAAAAACATAATAGTAAAATCTTAAACTAATAAAAAATCTGAATAATAATAGCCATTCCAAAGCATTGGTAATAACAAAAACTGTAATTGTAGAAATTCTAACGGACGTTCTTTGTAAAACTGATGGTAACTGACTGTCTTGTTTATCTAAGCATTATTTTTACTATTGCAACACTTAAAAATTTATAATCGGAGAACGAAGAATTCTTTTAAATCTAGGTGGTATCAACATGTCTTATCTTTCAAGAATAATGCTTCCAAAAATATGACGAGCCTTTCTCAATATTTTGGAACTTAAACCAGGTTAATAAAACCCCTCCGGTAAAATGGAAAATACTAAAACAAGCTACAACCTGTAAATTTTTAAATTAACCGTGCTTCTTATGCTTACATGAAAAATTAGAAATTATCAGATTTTCCGACAAAAAATCTCTTCTAAACGAAAGAAGTAAATTAACTGGAAATTACCGACACAATTTATCTTTTACCTTAAAATATAGTTAATTTTTTTTAAAAAAAAAAATGTAATTTCATTTCTTATGGTTATAATTTATGAATAAATAATGGTCATTCCTCTACAAGTAATTATCTTATTTTGTTTATTCAGACATCATATTGCTATCAATACCTGTCTATATTTCTGAGATGAGGTATTATGTACATTATTTACATTATTCGGACTATTGTCCACATCTTTGTCGCCATATTTATTACAACGTTTCGACCGTTGTACGATCCGGCCTTCTTTAGGTGGTTGGAATGTCGAACTAAACCCTTTATTTCGCTCACTGGGTAGACTGTTCTACTTCCTCGTGCCATGTTTAATGGATGTCAGTTATCAGTTAACATGGCACAGTAGATAAAGGCATTAGTTAGGTCCTGTGACAGGACCCAAAAGTGTGAGTTCAGTACCCTGTTAAGGCAGTGGAGAACTTTCAGAGGGAAATTTAACTGATAACTGATATCCATCAAGATGAGGACAACAGTCTCCGAACAATGTAAATATTATAGATAATTACAATATTTCAGAAATATATATATATATATATATATATATATATATATATATATATATATATATATATATATATATATATATATATATATATATATATATATATATATATATATATATATATATATATATATATATATTATATATATATATATATATATATATTATATATATATATATATATATATATATATATATTATATATATTTATATTATATATATATTATAAATATATATATATATATATATATATATATATATATATATATATATATATATATAGACAAAAAAAATTTACTCACTACAAAGATGCAACCTTGTTACGGTGCATTTAGTTGCACCTAAACTGGTGAGGGCCAAAATGGTTATGAACAATTCTGTTTGTAAGCAGGCCGCTCGTGGAACGTTACTTTCTTTTTCTATTTGTTTGAAAAAAAAATGAGTGGACGTATCAGGCTAAATAAAAGCTAGGAAAGGCAAAAGGGTGACAGAGTGAGACAATAGTTCTTGTTGATAGGAGTTTGTTGATCGGTTAAGGTGATGCCTCGACCCGAGAATTTGTTTTAAATCGTCAGTAATGAAAGACCCGGTCGAAGACGGATTATACTGTTAGTGTGAAGATAGTTTATGATACAGATAGTTTACATACAGAAATGCACACACACACACACACACACACACACACACACATATATATATATATATATATATATATATATATATATATATCAACAAAAAAAAAGTGATTTCTATCCTCACTGTGTGCCGCATGCTTGCAAATTGTGCCACATCTTCACTACGTTTAGTACATCATGTTGGTTACTTCTGCGTGGTGCAATGGATAGCAAACTTGTTTCACTAAATCATTTACTAACGAGTAGTGAGTTCGATCCTCAATCTGTGCCTAGTGCATTCGGCCATGTTCCAGATGCTAACTTTTGGTAAGTTCCACGTTGTGTAATCATTTGTAAGCTTGTCTCGTTCAAACAATTTCTACTGAATAGGAGTTGTCGTTGCTGCAAGAGGCGACCAGAAACAGCAATAAGGTAGAACGCGGGAGAGGCCCGAAGAAGCCACGTGACCTGCTGCGGAAAGAATTTCTTGTGTTGAGCCTTAATGACAAGAATTTCCGACGACCTAACATCTTGTGTGAATGTTTAACCCGCTCCGAATTTAAAAAGTAAGAGATACAGTGTCACGATAGAGACTTGTCCAAGAAGGGTTAATTTGGTTATATCAACGATTATCTAAACCAATTGAAAATTAACCCTGCGTCCTTCATTATTTGTTAAGATATTTGTGTTTTCACCGGCGGAAGCATTCCTTCCCTTTTTCACAGTCGGCTCCCCCAAATCGATTCACCGTTTAACTGCGGACGGAAATTCGATCTTCACTGTTCTGTGATCAATGAACACAACGTGGGACAGAAGCAGATGAAAGAATGCAACGGAAAGCAGATAATTGACCAAGGCCAGTACTGAGAAGCGTGGGAAAACCTCACGATCAATCCGGGCCTGCCCTATCATATTTGTATTATATATTTTCGGCCTTGTTGCACATTTTAGCTAAGCTTAGAAAATCATTTTGGGAAATTCGACGTGGTGCAATGGTTAGCAAAATTGTCTCGCAAAATAAATTACAACTGCGTAGTAAGTTTAATCAATACTGCGTATCTCATACTTTCGGCCATGTATTACAATTTAGCTACTCTGAGAAACTAATCATCGAATTCTATTTTTCTTCATATTAAATCATTTGCAGTGGTGCATAATGTAATGTGTTTGGCCTTGAATAATATTGCATCAGATTTTCATCACTCACAGACCTTATTGTCTCGACTGTCGATTAGTTGTCCTACAGCCATTCTCTGCGATAGACGCTACTCTAAGGAAACGGAGGAAAATTGTAAAGCTGCACACACTGACAAGCCTTATCAAAGAGCAAATCAAAGTACGATAGACTGGCCCGGAAACTATATTGATTTAAATCCAATTGGGAATCTGCCGTGAATCTTCAAATACGACTTTGTAGAATGGACATAAAAAGTACTAACATGTGCACTGGGTCATGTTTCATTGGAAAAATATGAAAAAAATTAAATAATATCGGAATAATTCGTTTTGTTTCAGTTAATTTACACAAGGGCGTATAAATTCCACCAATACTTTATATTAAACAAGGAGGGGAGAGAACTTTTGATTCAAAAGTAAACGCTTAATGTTGTGGTTAACGATATTTACAGGGTAATGCTTGCAATCCCATTCTGTAAAATCCTATTTTCTAAATTCAGAAAAGAACCGAAGATAAAGGAATGATTATATCGAAAATCCAGAAATGAGTTTAAAAAAATAATTAATTATTTGGATCGTTATGATGTCTTAGGTTTTTTTTCTCCTGCAAAATGAGAGATAACCAACGGTGCTGTAGGTTAGTGATTAATGGACACGCTACGAGGACATCCAGGCTGCACACAAACCAAATCAGATCGCCTTTCAGGTTTTCGCGCGTGCATTTCGCTTATCTCGGTGGCGGTCTTTTGGTATCGATACGGCTGTCAGCTTTCAAAAGTGATGAAAATAACGTCAATACTCGTTACTTATTTTTCTATTACATTCTGTTTGCATGAACCATGTGCCCAATGTGCACTTAAGTATGAAACATTCCTAACATTATTGTTGTACTAAAGCAAACAAAATTACATCCATCTATCTATCTATCTATCTATCTATCTATCTGTCTATCTATCTATCTCATATTGATCTTATTTATTTTATTCCGGTACATTTTTATCCTCTTTCTGTCTGTCACTGTCTCTATTTGTTTCTCTCTGTCTCTCTTTGTATACAATAATAATAATGGACTCTACCGTCGGTTTCGACGTATGAGGATCTGACAGCTTAATTGGTTCAGTTACGAAATTAATTTTGTGTGTATATATATATATATATATATATATATATATATATATATATATATATATATATATATATATACAGTGTATCACGCAAAAGTGAGTACACCCCTCACATTTCTTCAAATATTTAAGTATATCTCTTCATGGGACAACACTGACAAAATGACACTTTGACAAAATGAAAAGTAGCCTGTCTGCAGCATATATAACAGAGTTAATTTATTTTTCCCTCAAAATAACTCAAAATATAGCCATTAAAAGCTAAATCCCTGGCAACAAAAGTGAGTACACCCCTAAGAAACTACACCCCTAAATGTCTAAATTGAGTACTGCTTTTCATTTTCCCTCCAAAATGTCATGTGGCTCATTAGTGTAACTATGCCCATGTGTTCATGGGGAGCAGGTGTATTCAAATTTGTAGTGCAGCTCTAACACTCTCTCTCTTACCGGTCACTGAAAGTTCCAACATGGCACCACATGGCAAAGAACTCTCTGAGGATCTTAAAAAACATATTGTCGCACTACATGAAGATGGCCAAGGCTACAAGAGGATTGCCAACACCCTGAAACTGCAGTTAACTCTGTTATATATGCTGCAGACAGGCTACTTTTCATTGTGTCAAAGTGTCATTTTGTCAGTGTTGTCCCATGAAGAGATATACTTAAATATTTGAAGAAATGTGAGGGGTGTACTCACTTTTTGTGATACACTGTATATATATATATATATATATATATATATATATATATATATATATATATATATATTTTCGCTTGCATCCTATTTATTCCTTTCTGATACGTGTTGATCTATCTATCTATCTATCTATCTATCTATCTATCTATCTCTATCTATCTCACGTAGATCCTATATGTTTCATTCATGATACATTTTGTCCTCATTCTGTCTGTCTGTCTGTTGCTGTTTCCCTGTATATATATATATATATATATATATATATATATATATATATATATATATTATATATATATATTAGATCCTATTTATTTCATTATGATAGATGTTGATCTGTCTATCTATCTATCTTGCCATCTCTTTCATACACAATCTTTTTCTCCACACACACAGACAGAGGCATGGCACCCACACACTGAGAGATCTATCTATCTATCTATTAAAATTAATTAAAATCTTGAAATTTACCTCAAAAAATTTGGCGTCGTCTCAAAGCAGTTACAGAAACGTAACCTTTAACCCTATGGTGTATTGGCACCGGCAGTTTTGTATATTTGGGTCATGGATCGTGGTCAGCTAACAACTGCCTCAGTATGGTAGATACCGATGTAAATATTGTTAGTTGAAACAATTCACATTATAATGCTGTAGTACAGTTATCAATTTAATAAAGCTGCTTATTGATTTCAAACTAAAATTCGATATTCCAGAAACGATTACATAAAAATTTGAAAGTTTTTCTCAGCAACAATCACAAGTAAAAAATAGCATAAACAAATCTTTCCTTTTTGATTTGTCGAGCTATGTGTTTGCACAAATCATTATTTCTCTTAGTAGTGTTAAATAACAGCATTTAAGATAAGATACAACCTATATTTCTAATTACAATTCATTGTCTTTGTGGTGTTAAGTAACAACATTTAGTAAAACATGCAAAATTTATTTATTAATAACATGCATTATACGGTATTTTACGGTGTTTAGCAACAAAACATTTAAGATGCCATAAAATCGTTATTTCTCATTACGCACAAAAAACAACATGAGACAACCACATACATAATTAAAACCATCCATAATTTCTATAATCATCAACTTATGATGCCAAGAGCTAATCATAAATATTGTCATTTACAGTTTCGTCATACGGATAATACTATGAATATCCTATAAAAATCACAGAAATTAGTTAGATTTTGGGTCCCGTCTTATCTATAGCCCGCCTTATACATAGAAATATACGGTATGCATGATAGAATGTAGGCATGTATACTATGGCTTACCGAAAGCCTTGTGCGGGAAATTGGTTATGCGGAACGATTTGAGAGCCGAGGGTCTGAGCTAACTGGCATTGTTCAGCTGACCATGACAGATTCACCACCACCACCATCATCATCATCATTCCCTTAACTTTTGTAATGATAAGGCGGATCCGAATGCAGAAGCCACACTAACTCCACAACGGTCTTTCAACGGCGTGCAAGCAGCAATTCTGGTAGAGTCATACCTGTCCATTGTTTGGCACATGACTAATTGTAACAAAAGCCCACTTTGAACAGTTACAGTGGAAACAACATTTGGTCTCTGTGGTTGTTCAACCAATACAAATGTGCCTGAGTATGCGACTTCAAAAGGGATTGGCTAGCCACTCTAAGAAATCGGTTTGCGAAAATGGGAGTCATTATCTATCTATATCTGTAAAGATGTATGTATGTATGTAAGTATGAATGTACGTATGTATCTATTAGAGAAACTATATTTCCGTAATAAAATGTGCTAGACAGTTCATCTGACACCGATTGAAGGATAGCAGATTGCCCAAAACTCATTTATATTATGAGCTGGTACAAGGTGGTCGACCAGCTCATAAGAAAAAAAACAACAACAAAAAAAAAAGTTTCAAGGATATAGTTAAATGTAACCTAAAGTCTCTTGGTGTTAATGTCGAAGACTATGGAACTGTTGCTGGAGATAGATGTAGCTGGAGAAATTTGATTTGGGAAAGTTGCAGCTATTTTCAAGAGAAGAGAACAGAGCATTCCAACAATAACAGCGTCATTAAAAACGAAGAAATAGAATCTATCTGACAACTAAAAAGACACCAAGAGACATGCAGTATTTGTGAAAAAGTCGCTTTATCGGCAGCAGGTTTAGCCAGTCACACCAGAGAAGTCAGTTGCAAACTTCCGTGGATGGAACCCGAATAGAAAGACCTGCAAGTTGCTTGTGCGTGTTTTGTGACTCAAACATCATAAGATTACACAAAGGGACCGGCAAGTTACGAACATTAGTAACACAGACAAACTTTATGTTAGGTATATGTGTAAAAGAGGTTCTAAAAGGGAAATAGTCCTTAAAAATCACATACGGGCCCAGA
>CAHIKZ030001613.1:3440000-3485000 GCA_903632075.3 Acanthosepion pharaonis | reverse complement strand
TAATAATAATAATAATAATAATAATAATAATAATAATAATAATAAAAATGATAATAATAATGAGCTTAAAGCGTGAGACGAAATATCACTTCGTTTAAAGTTCGAGATAGACAGTAAAGCAAAAGATTCGGGCTATTGGTCAACTGGTAACCGAAGAAGACCAAACCCTGAATACTTTAAGCTGTCCGTAGGTACACTTAACATTAGGTGGATTAGGACAAATCTGACTATTATACAGAAAATATCACCCCACTAACATTAGCGCTTGCAGAATTCTTGCGTAGAACGTTCACAAGCGACGCGATGATAGCAGGAAATATGGAACTGAAGTCGACAAAAGATGATACAAACACAAGCCAGCGAAGGAGATCGAAAACGACCGAGTGAAGATGTTTTTGCAATTCAGCATCCAAACAGACTCCCCTCTTGAGTCCCCCAAACTGGGCATTACTGTCGTTGACAAATAAACAAGAAAATATCTCCTCATCGACATTGGCCGTTCCTGCAGGCCATCATATCAAGTGAAAAGAAATTGACAAGCTGAAGTAATACACCGAACTCTGGATTTTTCGCCACACTATAGCACTTTCGGACAACTCATCATTGTCATTGGCTCTAAGCCAAAGAAAATAATGTCCTACATTAAGATAATCGTAATATAACCTACTATCCCATGGCTTCAATTTCTGCTTTCTTTGGCACAACACATATCCTGTGAAAACTAATCACTGTCTGAAGACGTACGACTTGGAGGTCACACATAATACAATATCTCCGTTTCAGAACCAATACCATGCGAACGGTGAAATAATGAATCCTAATGCTACACGAGGTAGGATTCTAATGGCTTCAGAAATTGAGTGGTGATGGTAACATGTACACTTTTAACTTCTTGGTGAATTAAAAATAGATTGGCTGATTCGTTTTTTACAGCTTATCAACCTAATACAGGTTATTAAAAGCCAGAAATGTTTTAAATTGTAATAATGTTTAAAGATAATCGTTTAGTAAAACAAAGTCCTATTAATTAATCTAAAGCAGGGCGGAGAAGAGGTGGATTCATACATTTCCCAAGAGCATTCACAATTATATATATATATATATATATATATATATATATATATATATATATATATATATATATACACATTTATATATATATATATATATATATATATATATATATATATATATATATATATACACACACACAGACTATATATATACATATATATATACACACGTATATATATATATATATACATGCACACACACACACATATATATATATATATATATATATATATACATATATATATATATATATATATATATATATATATATATAGTGAGAGGCAGACAGAAAGAGGGTGTGATGGATAAATCGTCGTCCAAATTACGCAAAATTGAATCTTACAATGACATATCAGTTTAATATATATTCAACAAAATTACGCAAAAGTATCTTGAAATACTAAAGAATCGATTTATGCAATGTAATCGCCATTATATTCAACCACGACCTCCAGACGACTTCGGAATCTCTTTCATCTCTTCTGGACTGTCACCTTGTTTAAGTTGGAGAATGCTGCCATAATCCTTGCCTTCCGTTCGTCTTTGGTGTTAGAAGGAGTTTTGCTGGACTCAGGCTCACTAAGCAACGGGGGTGCAGTCTGGGTAGTTAGATGGCCAGATGTAAGGAGTGATACGGTCACAGAAATTGTCTGTCAGCAATAACTGGGTACTCCTATATGTTGAGGCACTGTGGAAAGATGAATGGAGGCATAACGTCCCCATCACTAGTGATCACTATAAGCCTCAGAATGACACCCAAATACTCTGAAATTCACGTATTGTAGCTTCCGGTGCGTAATTGTACCCTTTTTTTCTCACAGGGAGTGCTCAATAATATATATATATATATATATATATATATATATATATATATATATATATATATATATATATATATTAAGCTTCGAGATAGGACATCTAACGTAGACCTGTTTAACAGGTGTAATATTGGAGGAATCGAGACTTTTATCATACAATCTCATGTACGGTGGAGAGGTCATGTCTTGAGAAAGTCTGATGACAGGGTACCCAAGATCCTAATGTAAAGCCAGTTATATCAGGGCTACAGGAATGTAGGACCCCCATGGCTAAGATACAATGACAAGCTGAAAAGCAACTTGTCAGCAGTCAATATACCACATAACACCCTTGAGCGCTTAGCTTTGGAGCGGGTAAAATGGAGATCAACGTGTTTTAGTGGACTCAGCAATTTTCAATCTGCTTGTCTAGATCATCTTCAAGAAGAGAGAGCATGATCTAAAAGGTCAGCCAATCTAACAGTGATCTCATTTCACAATCCTCACATTGCTCCACATGTGGCCTCATTTGTAAATCACTATCGGGACTTAAATGCCACTTAAGATTATCGCACAAACATTCATAACTAAATCAAAAAGCTGTCAGATCCTCATACGTCGAAACCGACGGGAGAGTACGTATATATATATATATATATATATATATATATATATATATATATATATATATGTACCCTGACAATCCATGTAGGTGAAACCTAGGTAGGTTTGCCTGGTTCCTTAGGTTCGTACTTAGATTTGCCCTACTTAGTGTATTGAGCACTTTGCTTAGTTATTTTCACTTTACTCGTGTCGGAAGTTTTTTCTTTGGACTCTGAGCTTGGATTCTGGACGATTGTTTTCGCCTGAATTACATGTTGTTAGTTCTTTCTTTTTTTATTCCTTATTTTTCCTTGGGTATTGGTTTGTTCATTTACAAGCCAAAACACCTAGGGTTTTTCCGGACGAGTATACTTACTTATATTTATAAGACTATTACATCATTATATATATATATATATATATATATATATATATATATATATATATATATATAAAGTGTATTTCAGCAACATTATATTTGGCTATTTTTTAAATTTTTTACCTTTTCTCAGGGCGGTGTGAAAAAAGCCTACATAATACAATTTGTAAATAAAAAAATATTAGATAAACTGATATCAGGAAAAGAAATCAAAAAAAAAAAAAATCTAAAGACATCCGTGGCGATAGAAATTAATCACCCAGCATCGTAATGTGCAGCCAAAAGAGTAACCTAAGGTGAAACTTAAAATTGCTAAATACACGATGTAGAGTGACACTTACACTCACACACACACACACACACACACACACACACACACACACACACATATATATATATATATATATATATATATATATATATATATATATATATATAGTCTGTGTGTGTATATGTGTGTGTGTGCGTGAACTAATGTGCCAAAGATTAGAAAAACAGTGTACTGAATAGTTTTTGCAGTTTACAGCTTGAAGAAATAAACTCATTTTCAAGATGCATGTCTGACGTCATAGGTAAATAGATAGCATATCTGTGACAGTGTAACATCCGCAATCATTTAGAATGGAGGGTATAAAACACCATTTGACCACAGTTGAGACCAGTTATCGACACATTGGATAAAGGCGTTGGTTAGATCCAGTGACAGTGTCCAAAGAGTGTGAGTTTTCCCGGTTAAGGCAGTGGAGAACTTTCAGAGGGAAATTAACAGGAGATGACTGATAACTGACATTCAGCAAACATGGCATGTGGAACTAGAACAGTCTACCCCAGTGAGCGAAATAAAGGGTTAAGTCCGACATTCCAACGACCTGAAGAAGGCCGGAGCGAACAACGGCCGAACCTTTGTAATAAATATAGCGACAAAGATGAGGACAATAGTGTAAATAATGTATATTGAATATATTTATAACTTGGCCCCACCTGTAATGATATGCGCTGTTTTTTTTTAATCATAACTTGCCACTATATCGATCAGTGATGGATATAATGGTTTACTCTTAAGCGAGGTATTGATATGGGTATATAGGTCATCGTATATATATATATATATATATATATATATATATGTGAAAAGTGAATATAAATATAAATAAATATATATATATGTATAATTATTTATATATTATATGCGCGGTACTTATTAGAAAGCGCTCAATATCTGACGATCGCTAAAGCGTGAAACCCAGGGTCACAAACTCACATCTATCCAACCAAATATATATATATATATATATATATCACCTAATGTCACAATTGTTTGTCAATCGCAATCTACTGAATGGGGTAGTCTGAGGAAGCAAGTGATATATATATATATCTATATATATATATATATATATATATATATATATATATATATATATAAGGTAACTAAAAAAGTTCTGTCCGTTTTTTGATTAGTCATTGAATGAAGTTAAAATATATACGAAATGTGTGTAGCAACACGATATACGAAATGTGTGTAGCAACACGCGCACCATGCCCGGCCATCACTTATAAGCCGGACAGCTGTGAGAAGGATAGAAATGTCTAGAGATCTCGTTCGGGGCTGCTTACTTTACGAGTTGAAAGTGGGCTTATCAGCAGCTGTATCAAGTCGCCGCATACGTCAAGCCTTTGGGGGTAGTGTTGTGGATGAACGTACTGCAAGGCGTTGGTTTCGAAAATTCAAGTCGGGAGATTTGTCTCTCCATGATGAGCCTCGCAGTGGATGACCACAGGTTTTGAATGACGGAGTTCTGAAGGCGGCCATTGAAGAGGACAGTAGTCTAACGTGTGGTGAACTTGCAAGACAGTTCAACGTTTCCGATGAAACAGTTAGACTTCACCTGCACTGCCCAGGTAAGACGTACAAACTGAGCAAGTGGGTTCCGCAAACGCTGTTGGAGGTCCACAAGAGACAACGAGTGGCTGCCTTCGTATCGCTGCTTTCTCGCCACCGTACCGCATCCTTATTCATTTGAGTGATGAAAAGTGGGTTCTGTGCGAAACTCCCAAGCGTTCCAGACATTGGTTGTCTCGTCAGGATGCTGTCCCTGCACCCATGCAAGATTATGCTTTGTGTCTGGTGGACAAGTCGTTATGTGCTTTATTATGAACTGCTACAAACAGGCCAAACGATCACTGGAGACCTATACTCGCAGCAATTGAAACGTGTGCAACAGGCATTGCGCAAGAAGGAGCCAGCACTGGTGAATCGCAAAGGTGTGCTTTTCCTCCATGACAACGCCAGGCCGAATGTCGCGCTAGTGGTCAGGGATACCATACATCAACTTGGGTGGGAGATTTTGTGCCATCCATCTTATTCACCTGACATTGCGCCATCAGATTACAACCTCTTCCTCTTCCTGGATAATGATCTTCGTTCGAAGTCCTTCACCAATGAAGCAGACTTGCGTAAAGTCCTCACGGACTTCTTTGCGTCAAAACCATCCGAGTTCTACCGCAAGGGCATTGAACAGCTGGAGACAGGTTGGCAGAAGGTGCTGTATGCCGATTACTTCGAAGACTAAATATAAGTTACACATACTGTGAAGCGTTTTCTTTTTTTCCTTTAAAAACGGACAGAACTTTTTGGTTACCTTTGTATATATATAATATATATATATATATATATATATATATATATATATATATATATATGTTTTAATCTAGGAAAGGTTACTGCATAGAATAATCAAAAGAAGGTTGGTAGTCAACGATAATATTTAGCACAAGTTCAATATATATATATATATATATATATATATATATATATATATATATGTCCGAGCTGCAAATTTCAGTATTGATGGAACCAAGGAATATAGAATATGAAGGGAATGTTGATGATTCATTTTTGTCGACGTGTCATGGCAGGTCCTAGCTGCAAAGATCATGGCTGGTGGAACCAAGGAATATATCTCGTCAAAACAGTTGCCATAGAAATAGTGATAGGGCAACGAAAATATTGTGACATTTCGTCTGTGGGGAAGGGATTTTAGGGTGGAATATAATTCCACAAGTCCGCGTAGACGATTTGGATGTATATCACGGCAGGCGATTGTGGACTGGGCAGTGTCAGCTTCCAGATATGTCAGCAATGATCCATTTTTGATCTGATCTTGTTAAGACATTTTATCGCAGGTGCAATTAGATGTTTAATGTAGCGTTAAAATGAAGATTTTTCTTGTATCTTTAGCAATAGATTGGATATATGTGTTGTGGATTCCGTGGATGGAATCCGGCACAAATAAATAAACAACGCCAGTAATTGAGATAGAAAAAGAAGTGTATTAAACGTAAGAATACAGACTTGAAGTGAGGATTAGTAGTCCAGGAATGCGGGTTAGTAGAAAGTATATGTACAAATCTCTGTAAGTACAGCCGTAAACATCTCTCTCTCTCTCTGAAAACACCCTGCGTCTGTCTCCGTATCTCTTAACCTGTCTCAACATATCTCACCGTATCTCCACGTATCTCAACATATCTCAAAGTATCTCAACGTATCTCGATAGTTAACAGTCCACCCAACCCACGAGGAATGTATGTGGCCCAAGGCCGAGTTTAACCTGGGTTTCTCCGAGCCCGTAGGCCCGGCCAAAAATATCCCCTTTGAACCCGTATAAGCGGCTTCGGAAAACTGTCTACCTCCCCGGACGAAACTTTGCCCTTCGGCAAAGCTTCGTCCAGGTTCCTCTCTGCCAAAGCAGAGAGTTCGACAGACGTCGCACACAGTCAGAGACAGTATCTCAACGTATCTCAACAGCAGGTATTCTCTCTGTCAGTATAAGTATACTTTGGACGAGTCCATCTTGTGTAAAAAGGGAAGAGCTCCACAACAATATAATTTCCATCTGAGGTCTTCAGTGCCAATAGACGCTCAAGCCTAGGAACCATTTTGATAGGTGAAAGTTAAATCTCTGCTCAGTAAGAAAAAAAATTACATTTACATCATTATAGTGGTCGGGAAATGATTCTGCCAGGAGACAGTTCCACAAAGCAGCTGCTCTTGGGAAGAAGCTGGAACTTGCTTCTTACTAATGCAATACAAAGTGAATGAGTATGATTCATCCTTGTGTACGTATCATGGCGGGTCCTATCTGCAGAAGAACCAAGGAATACAGCTTGTCAGAACAGTTGCCCTGGAAATAGCGATAAGGCAGTGATAGGCTTGCAACGTTTCATATTTATGTAGGAAGGTTCCTATCTTAAATTGTGTATAAATTATTTAATAAGCGTATGGAAAAGAAGAAAATGGCGTGATGCCGGATGTATTCTTTTTCATATTGTCTCGCATCTTTTAAGCATTACACATGACGTCATAATGGATCGTTTCTAATTGTACGCTTTGTATATATATATATATATATATATATATATATATATACCAGGATGTAGCCAATAAAATCTCACTCACAAGTATAACTGCACATTGTTCTTTACCCAAGCCCGGCGAGACGTTGCTTACATTCAGAGGAACGACTTTACTTAACTTCATTGGATCATAGGAAAAAACCTTATAACCAATTTAATGACGTCAGAATGGATCGTTTCAAATTGTATGCTTTGTATATATACCAGGATGTAGCTAATAAAATCTCACTCACAAGTGTAACTGCACATTGTTCTTTACTCAAGCCCGGCGAGACGTTGCTTACCTTCAGAGGGACGACTTTGCTTAACTTCATTGGATCATAGGAAAAAACCTTATAACCAATTTAATGACGTCAGAATGGATCGTTTCAAATTGTATGCTTTGTATATATACCAGGATGTAGCCAATAAAATCTCACTCACAAGTGTAACTGCACATTGTTCTTTACCCAAGCCCGGCGAGACGTTGCTTACCTTCAGAGGGACGACTTTGCTTAACTTCATTGGATCATAGGAAAAAACCTTATAACCAATTTAATGAAATTGTATGGATAGTGGAACAGCGTTCGGGAGCACAGTGGAATGAGCAAAGAACTAAAGAAAGTTGTGGAGAGTCATGATCTACTAATTGGAAGCTGTGGAGAGACATAATTGCCTATAAATTAATAAACACAACACATAGAAGTATATCGGTGCTTGTATGCTTCTGCGTCGTGGTGTGTATCAATATATGTATTTTTATATGAATATGTGCGTGCTTTTATGAACATTTCTATTTTGTATGTTTGTATCTGTGTGTTATTGTATATACATGTTTGTGTGTTATTCTATGTATGTGTTTTGCGTATATATATATATATATATATATATATATATATATATATATATTCGACTGCGTGTACGAACATGAAGACAGGAATATAATAATTATCAGAATGTGCACGTTTTTATTATATTATTTGTACATCTAGTTATGTGTATGTATGTATGTATGCATCTGTGAGGTTTTCCGTATGTAGACGTTTGTATATGCGTTTTTGTAATTGTGTTTATGCGCACACAAAGCCCTATATGTGAGTGCGCGTGCGCGTGCGCGTGCGTGTCTGCCCGTGTTTAATTCTCGAAGTCTTAAAACCTGGAATCCTGCGTTGATAATCGATATTGGCCTATATTAATTTCAAAGAAATCACATCGGATTCGATTCAATCAAGTAAAAAAAGTTAGAACGCATATTTAAATTTCAAAGATGAGCGAAAGATTCCTCACAAACATGCAATTAATTATACGAGGTTCATTCCAAATGTAATGATTCCTATAATGTAATTTTAGTTCCAGACATCAGAAGCATATTTCCATGATTTTCTAATATAAGTTAAGCCTTCGCTCTAATAATCCATATTTAAAACAATGTCTTCTTACAGATAACATCCGAGCGGAAATATGGCAAAAAAAAAAGTTTTCTGATATAAAATTGCGCATGAAGCAGAATTGCATAATTCGCAATAATTATGCCTATTTACAATCATGGATGCTTACTAAATGTTTCCGGCGACCAAACAGTGGATGTGAGTTTAGTAATATTTTGGAAAATTGTTTTCAGCTGTAATGGCAGTGACGTATGTAGCATAAGTGTATATTTTTTACTTGACGAACGTATATATGTATTGTTTATCCTTTTTGGAAAAGAATAAATATTTTCGCGAGGAGTTTGTGGAAAATAGTATTTTGTAAACGAAAACAGGCTCCACCCGTCGGTTTTATTTTGTCCCATGTAGCGGTTGTAGTTTCTGTGGCAATAAATAGAATGCCTTATGTTCAGAGCGTTCTTGTGTTTCTGATACGGAAAGACGAAGAAATTGATAATCTTGGAGAACAACGACAAAGACGGAAATATAAATTGTGATGGTTCTTGACTAGCATCTGCTAACGTCGTCAAACTAAATTTCAGAATGAATTTGACAGAAAATATTAAATCTAGCCGATCAAAAATTTATTCGTCTGATTAAAGCAATAACACGATCTTTGAAAGTTCCAAATTGAAATTTAAAGGCAAAATATGATGGTCACTTTAAAGAGCAATATCCAGAGAAAAGAACGATGAAGAATTGATAGATAGATAGATAGATAGATAGATAGATAGATAGATAGATCGATAGATAGATATGAACAGACTGAGATAGATAGATAGATAGATAGATAGATAGATAGATAGATAGATAGATATGAACAGACTGAGATAGATAGATAGATAGATAGATAGATAGATAGATAGATAGATTCAGAGATATGAACAGACTGGGATAGATATATATAGATAGATATGAACAGATTTAGATTTAGATACATATGAACAGACTGAGATAGATAGATAGATAGATAGATAGATGATAGATAGATAGATAGATATATAATAGACTTTAGATAGATAGAACAGACTGAGATAGATAGATAGATAGATAGATAGATATGAAGAGATTTAGATAGATACATATGAACAGACTGAAGATAGATGGAACAGACTGAGATAGATGGAGATAGATAGAGATAGAGAGAGAGATAGAGAGAGAGAGAAAGATAGACAGGCAGAGACAGAAAAGGTTGAAGGCTGGTGAAGTTATAATTTGATAAGCTGCCTGTCAGTTCTTTTTCTGTGTAAAGTGTCTGTTCAGTATGTGGGCGATTAAGGCCCTTCACAGCGACTTATTCTTTGTAAGGGCTAACTTTTTTTCATCCCTCCAACTTCCTGTTCCGTCAACAATTTACACAAACCTCGTTAAGTACGTTATTATCCGCTTCCTTCTGGATTTCTTGCTTCCGATATATCCTGTGTGTTTCAAATTCTCCAAACACTTCTTTCTCATAAATATGCCCCAAAATTTCAAATGTCTCTTTCAGATTCTAAGTATAATTGCTTCCATTTTCTTTAAATCATCCTCATAAACAAACTGTTCTGTTCATGACATTGTCAACATTATCCTGTAGAACCATATTACTGTTGCTTGAAGACGTCCCTTTATCTATAAGAAGACTTCCTAAATAGGAGTGTAAGTTTGACAGAGTGATACTACATAACAGTTCAGTTCTCTTTGATTTGTTACTAACAAAATATTTTTTAATACTTTGCTTAGATTATAGAAGGCATCTTTTGCTATTACAATGCACATTCGGATTTCTGTGTCACATTTTCTTGTGCTGTTGAAATTGTTCCCAGATATGTAACATTTTCCGCCTGCTTGATTTCGATGTCTTCTATGCGTCGTTTGCATCTTAGCTGGTTACTTTTGCTAAAAAAACATACATTCTGTTTTCATAAATTGGAGGTTTATTTCTTTCTTCTCAATTTCTCTTGCTAACTTCTGTAGAATTTCATGTAGTTTTAATTTCTGCGTCTGCTACAAACACCTTGTCGTCTGCCAATCATTGGTATAAGAATGAGTTATTCATAAATGTGTCTTCAGTGTCAGGGGTCAGTAAATGATTCCGTATCAGCAGCTCAGAATTAGAATTCTCTTTTTAGTGCAGCAGGTCCTGTTTCCTTGAAAGGTTGGCGTAGCACGATCTTCATTTCTCTATTTGCGCGCATTTAGGACTGGCTCATATAAAGACAAACTTAGTTAATACCAAACAGATAAGATGTGTATTATCCAATTGTCTTCATAGGATTCCCCTATCGCACATCTAATCCCATTAGTCTAAATATATTCATACTGGTTATCCTAGAGGCCTATTAAGTTTTGCTTATCTCATCCCGTGCGTCTACTAATATTCGCACTTGTGCCTAGTAATACACCCCTTATCATCGTAGAGAAATGTTAATATTCCCATATACAATCCAAGAGACCTACGAATAGTCAACCATATCACTAGAGTTTTCCTACATATCATCCTAGAAGCCAATGTGTATCCCGCAATAATAGCAAAAAACTGCTAATGTTCCCAGAGGGCTGTCGAAACTTAATTGTAAGGAGAAAATGGTAGAAAGAGTCAGCCATTTTTGGTTGGGGTATAAGGACACACTTATTTCCCACATCTTTAGCGATAGATCGTATGTACATCTGGAGGGAGTTTGAGACCCAGTAGACGCCCTCTCAAGAACCTTCATTGGAAAAAAACTGATAATGAAACATTCGGTATCGCATTTTCCGTTGATTTTGATATTTCTCGAATATTTAAATCGTGAATGTCGGTTTTCTTTTTGTATAGGGTTGCGTTGCACTTTTAACTGTCAGTGTTTTCTTGCATTGAGAAGACTATCTCCTATGCGGATTGTTAATTTTGACAAACGCATTAGGCTACTCTTCTTTTTTTTTTGCCTTCTCTTCCAATCTACAAATGCAAGACAGGTTCTTGGAAAGGGATGTTGATAAGCTTAGCTTACTTCTCATGAAATTAATCAATAATACTTAGAATTGCTTTCCGTGCGTTCGAGGAGTTTTATCACACCTTCTCATAACAGGTGCCTGTAGGCAACTGACGTCTAATACGGTTAGAATAAATGAAAGCCTCGTTTTCGAGGTCTGCTATGCGCGTTCAAGTCTCATCGAAAATTACTTTTTCAATTGGAAATGTTTTGGATGAATCATTGTCAATTATTATTATTATTATTATTATTATTATTATTACTTACTTACTTACTTACTTACTTACATACATACATACTTCACATTATTTCTTTGATTTTGGTTATAATCGATTTTGTTTGTATATGCTCATGTCGTCATTCTACGACTATATAATTCCGGAAAATGACGATCGAGTTAATTGAGATTGAGAGCAACTGAGATTAAAATGAAAGAAAAATCATAAATTAATATGACTGACAATTTTTCATGTAATAAAATATCTATATAGTATTATTAATAATGACCCTAGATTGGAGGTTGGAATAACCGTGAGAAATTAAAAATACTAATAAAAATGAATAATTGCTGACAATGATTCCACTCGTAGAATCTGAAGCTAATATTATTACCACGCGTTGATAAGTTGTGATGAAAAGCAAGTGTAATTAATATAAATTATATAATTATCAAAATTAATAATGCCTGACGATACTTCATCTAATAAAATACATAACATTATTACTAATGACCATAAACATTTCGGAAGGTTGTGATTGAAAATTAAAATTTAGATGAAATTAATGCTATTAAAAAAATGGCTGACAATCTGATAAAAAAATCAACAGAATATTATCACTAATGATCATAGACAATTTCAAAGCGTTGATAAATGTAATTTAAAGTAAGATGAAAGAAATACTAGTAACAATGGCTGACAAAGCTTCATCTAATACAAAGACAATATTATTATTAATGGTCATAGACTGACAATACAATAATCGTTGTATTGAGAAGCAATTAAAATTAAGATGAAATAAATACAAGACAAAATGAATAATGGTTGACAATTCTTCATTTCATAAATTATTAAATACAATGTAACAACTAATAATAATAAAAAATATTTGTCATGTATTTTGATGACATGGCGTATAATGCCTTTCCACACCTTCCTGTCTTTTGTTACTCGAAATTAATTTTGAATCTTGACCATCCAACTTTGCATTTGTTCTCGCATCCATTCAGACAAATTCTTTAAATAGGTTAATGACTCTTTCCGACAATTCATTTGCATTCTATATGTACTTCTGGTTGTTAAATGTGCTCAGCCTTGCAAGAATAAAAAATGAAAAGACCAAAAAAAAAAAAAAAAAAAAAAAACAATGAAAGAAAAAACCACGAATGAAAAGCGATAATGTCCGAAATAAAGACTGTCAACATGGAATTCAGAGAGAAAGAAAGAAAACAAAGCAAGCGAACGATGAGTAAAAACCTAAAGAAAGAAAGGAAGATTGAAAGCAAACGAAAGAGAAATAAAGACAGAATGAAAGGCAGTAAGTAACTAAAAAGAAAGTAAAAATTAAGAGAAATAAAGCAATGAAGAGAGATAGAACTCAAAAATAAAGAAAGATGGAAGTCTAGAAAATGATATCTCAAAAATATCAAAGAAAGAAAGAAGTTGGGAAACTGATGTCATTGGTGTCACTCTATCGGCTTCTTCCGAAATTCAGTCCCATCCCTGTCCTCAATCAAATTTAATGAAGAAATACTAGACTCGGTAAAAATAACTCTCACATATACCCAACCACCACTCACATAATGGTAAGACATTAATGACAATGGTGTCTTCATCTTGCTAGTGCCTTACCGTTATGTGGGAGGTATTTCTGAGTGGAGGTATAGGTACGAGTTATTTCTACTCCACCCTATACAATCGAAGCTGTTTACCAACGATTATTTGATACCCAAAATGTTCATTTTCAGAATTTCTTGATGATTTGTATTTTGACATTTATCTGATCGTCCTTACAGCTTCTCTTCAGACCAATTTCCGAACCCCAATCATGCTTGATGTACATTTTCATTGAATTCTTTTTTCTTGTCCTCCTTTTTTCGATTCAAAATATCGACTGCTTTGCTTACCTTCTCTCGTCGATTCTTTCTTTCATTTCAAATATTACATTGTATTGTCTTTCTCCATCTTCTTTTGTTTCATAAGGATTCTTTCTTCCTTGCTAATGATTTTACATGCTTTCTTTCTTTCTTTTGTTTTTATATTTTAACATTCTTTCTTTCTTTCTTTTTTTCTTTCTTTCTTTCTTTCTTTCTTTCTTTCTTTCTTTCTTTTGATTTTAATATCCTTTCTTTCAATCAATTTTATATCTTAACATTCTTTTTACTTCTTTATTTTGATTTTATATCGTAACACTCTTCTTTCTTTCTTTCTTTCTTTCTTTCTTTCTTATGAATTCATGCCCTATCATTTTTTCTTTCGTTTTTTTTCTTTCTTTCCTTCTTTATTTCTTTTCCTTTCTTATGATTTTATATTCTATCATTCTTTTTCGTTCTTTCTTTCTTTTTTATTTTATGTCCTATCTTTCTTTCTTTCTTTTATATATATCCTTACTTTTCTTTCTTTCTTTCTTTCTTTCTTATAATTTTACGAAATTTCTTTCTTTTCATTTCTTATAATTTTATGTCCGATCTTTTTTCTTTCTTTCTTTCTTTATTTCTTTCTTTCTTTCTTTCTTTCATTCTTTCTTTCTTTCTTTCATTAATTAATTCATTCATTCATTCTTTCTTTCTTTCTATTCTGTATGCTAAATTTTCTTTCTTTCTTTCTTTCTTTCTTTCTTTCTTTCTTATAATCTTATGAACTTTCTTTCTTTTCATTTTTTATAATTTTATGTCCTATTCTTTTCCTTTTTTACTTTCTTTCTTTCTTTCTTTCTTTCTTTCATTCTTTCTTTCTTTCTTTCTTATAATTTTATCAACTTTCTTTACATTTCTTATAACTTAATGTCCTATTCTTTTTCTTTCTTTCTTTCTTTCTTTCTTTCTTTCTTTCTTTCTTTCTGCACCTACTCTTTGTATAGTTTGCATTGTATTCTAAGTTGTTTTATTCCATTGTCTCTATATTTTCACATGTTCATATCCAATCTGTTCTTTCGAAATCTGTTTGCATTTCGTTTTCCCCAAACTCTCTGCTTATCCTTATATAATTTCGCCATCCCACGTTTCCCCCTCTTGCTATACAATCTCTCTCTCTCTCTCTTTCTTTCTCTCTCTCTCTCTCTCTCTCTCTCTCTCATCGACATACTTTCTTCGTTTTCGAGCTCTAGGGTAATATTCTTTATTCGTTTTTCATTTGAATATTTTTCCAAGTGAATTGAATTTTCCGATAGTACAGATATCTGGTCAGGATATCAAGTGCTTGGTCTTCCTGCCGAATTTTCCCGCCAACTTTGCAAAAGTTTAATAACGATTAGCTTGATAACATCTTTTAGAAAATGCTACAAACCATTTCACTGGCGCAATGCCCACCAGTTTTGAACAATTGATGACAAAAATCATATATATATATATATATATATATATATATATATATATATTATTTTTTACAATTTTCCAGATTTGCTATTTGATACAATTCTTTAGAAAGTCTTTACCTGAGACTTGAAGAAAAGAATTTTTTCAGAATATCATTGACGAAAAGTGAGGTTTTCTGAGTGTGCCATTAGTGCTTATTTTTAATCATCTCATTCCAAACAAGGCAATAAGGCCACTAAGACACAAGATGTTATTGGAAATGAGAGTGAGAAAACGCCAGTGAGGAGAAAGAACAATATCGACCAGTATTCAGGAAGAGAGAAAATGGCGATTGGCGTTGCATTTATGTTCTTGTAGATTGTAAGTAGAAGTGAAGCAAGAAACCCAAAGACAGTTCTATAGGAGGGAAATGCGAAAATAAAATTATTAGAATCGAACTTCAAGCGAATTCAAAATAAAACAGTGAGACCTACTTGCCAATCTAGCAGTGCGCTTAAATTGATGCAGTCCACGTATCAAGGTGGAAAGCTCATCAGAACCATTGCCATGAAAATATTTATAGATAAGGCAGACGGAAGGCATTTCACGGCGATGACAAAGTGACTGTAGTCGAGATGCCATGTGAGGACCGATTAGATGACAGATCTTTATTTAGATTATCTCAATAATCGCAAAATATAAAGCAAGAATACCAGACTAGATAGAGTAGAAATATTCATTGCCCGGACAAATAATAGATTTTTTAAATGGTCACGATGTATTCTGAGAAAAAATGGTTGGCACAATACAGTGAAGTATTAAGCAATTCAATATAATCAAATAATAAACCCCCCAAAAGTACAATGAGTTCTTTTTATAGAGATTACCATCAGTCAGGCGGCTGGAAGACAGGCAATGTTCTCTGTGGTAATTAAATAATAGCAGTCTTGTTTCGTAGGTGTTAAAAGTTACAAGCCACTCCTTGCACCAGTTAACCATTGATTTCTGATTTGTATGGTTTACATTGTCGGTAATATCGGATTTACTACTATGACAGGAGTAAATACTTGTATCATCAGCATAAATGACTAGTTGGGATCTGATAGCATCAATGAGGTCATTGATTAAAATAAGAAACAACTTGGTGACCCACAACATATCATTATACGATTTTTTGTGAACTATAGGATTATAAAATATTTATCCAGAGACAATGTAGCCCTTGAGTTTGTAAAGAAGGCCAGCCGTTTAAAAAATGTATTTCAGAATATGAGAGATATCCTTGTATTTTCTACTATTTTTACAATATTCTTTTAAATAATTCCTAATGCACCTATCATAATCATCATGACTTTGACTTTTTTAATTGTAGTGAGGATCCAAATGCAGAAGCTATATTGAATGTCCTCCACAAGGGTCTATCATCGGGGTTCGTGCTATGTCGAATCCTGGGGAACCGTATATACTGCAGCCGCAGTAGAAGTGATGTTTCTTGGGCAAGGATAACCTGAGGGAGCCCAATCCTCTCCAGGTCGGTTATGAATTCAGAGTTAACTTTTCCTAGAACGGTTGCCATCCAAGGCAATTTTTTCCGGCTATTTATCCATAGTTGGGTGAGAAGAAAAAGGATTCATACCTTTCACAATGGTATCAGCACGTAAGTGAACGTAATCGACCCGACTGGAATTCGAACTCAGCTCGCCGATTCCTCTATCCATTACTCTACTCTGTCTCTTCTATAAATGGATGCCATCAGCAATTCTGGTATAGTCATACTTGTTAATTTGTTCGGCATTGCCCAATCAGTTTTTGCGTTGGCGTCCTTTCCTGTGTGTAAGGGGCGATGGGTATAGTATCTTTGTGGCTCGGTTGCTGCAATTTATTATTAAGGTGGATGAACAATACTGGTCTTCAACCATTCCCTAAATTTCTCACGTGTTGGCTTCATGCTCCACATCCCGGTAAACCGCTTCAGCAGGCGGGTTAAATCACGTGTTTGCATGATAATCAGCAGATGGTCTGCACAAGTGGAAAATGGTTGGACAATGGAGTCAACAACCAAGTGCACAGACCGAAGGCGATCCGTATTATATTAGTGGCTTCGGCTGTCGACCAAGGTCCTGGATAGGAGATGGGCGCCGCCAAATTATGTACAGGCCCACTGAAATGATTATGAAGCAATGCTTCTATACTTTCTACTAATATTCTCCCGATACAAGACCCGAGAACCATTTGTGTTAGAACGTTAATAAATTAGGTTGTTTTATGAGCCTAAGAGAATTGTAGTTTATGACGTTATGTTGGAAAGATAATAGTTAACTACTGACTTGAATATTCTAGTGATCGAGAAGACAACTTCTCAGGATACTAAATATCCTTTTTTTTATATGACGTGCTTTCTTCGTTATTGATTACGAAGGAAATGGTGTTGATTCGTTCCAGTATATGGGCAGGTCAGATTTGTGAATGTCAGAAGTCGTGCTTCAAAGGAATCTATCTCTTCAGAACATTTGCCGTGGAAATAACGCTAGAGTAGCAAGAGGCGTGGGAAAGATGCAGATGATCTCGTCTGTATGAGACAAGATCATCTGCATCAAAACATATCGCTCTATATCCTTACGCTGGAAATAGGTCCTTGGTCAGAAGGTCGATCTATTAAAATGCCTTGCTTTTTTATAATGTTAAGTGTTAACTTAAGCCAATTCATCTGATGAAAAGGCACCGAATTCATCGTTGATATTCAAAAGAGATATCTCAAAGAATTTTTCTTATCGCATGGCAAAACATAATCTTGAATCTAATGCAGAAGCGAATAACTCGAAGCGTTGAACAGAATGGTATGTTTTCATTCAGTTCAAAAGAAACTTTTTATGTGCAAAAATACATCGACTCAGTGGATCTAAGTGTATTTCTAAAACTTGTCAAAGTGATTTTTTTCGATATTACGTTGAATAGTAAGGAAAAGCAATAAAAACGTCAAAGCTATTACAATTAATAATTAGTGTTTGACTTTGGGGGAGATAAGTTCTAGTTTGTGTTGGCAGCTGAATTTAAAATGAACATACCAAAAAAGAACTATTTGCTCCACAGGATTTTATTCGGTTATCTTTTGACTCGAAGGTTGGTTCCTTGTGCTATTTTTGAAACCACCTCCTGTTAGCATGCTCTCATTTTTCAAGAGGCATATCAAACAGAAAACAGGATTATTGCTCCCATATCTGAACTGGAATTGCCTAATCCTTTACTTTCTAGCCATGGCAGATATTAAAAGAGATTAAAGCCTTGTGAGCGATTGATTAATTATTTTCAACTGCACGGCCCCTTTCTCAGGTTCGAAACGTCTGCATTCTAATCCTACTCTACCGCTATTATCATGGCAACAAGCTACAACTCTTTGTTCTACCAGTTCAGACCTTTACAGCTAGGACAATATATCGCCCGTACAAAGAGTTGAATCATCTTCACCCCACTTCGTATTCTATAGATATAGAGGAAGTTTTCCGCCAGCATTTTGCAGAGAACGGCTACTTTATAGAGGAATCTGTTTGAGAGAATGCATCTCCGATCGCTACAATCATAAATTCTTCAAGTGTACGCTCAACCGTTATCTATCCTACATATCCTCATAACCTGCACTTACTTCTTATTTATTTCTCTACAACAATCTAATCCAGTAAGCATCGACATTGAGCCGCTTTTTGGAACGGCACTGTATTGGACAAGAATTTATCAAACTGATGTGGGGAAATTCCACTCTTAGAAATCATTTCATACCGTAGGGAATATTGTACTCCAAGATTTCCTGCCTCTAGCTTCTATAAGTATTTTTTCTTTGGCCTCACTTTTATCCTTTTTCTGCCATTCCTTCACACAAAATAATTAAGTAGGTTACTCTTTCTTTTCTTCTGCTGCTTCTCTTGTCTTAATGTCCTGTGAGTGTTACATTTTCTTGGCCCTTTTTCCTCTATGTGTTTATTTTGTAGCATAACTGTGGACGGTAATGGGTATATCCAACATTCACATAATTACAGTAGTAAATACTGTATGTTGGTCTGCAGTTGGAGATACGTCTCCAGCTGCGCTGGAAAAACTCCCTCTCTCCGGGCAGAGAGGATCTTCAGACGAGGCTATGTCAAAGAGCAGAGTTTCCCCTCGGGAAACAGCTACCCGATCCCATTTTAAACAGGGTCTGCGGGGAAGTTTTGGTCGAGCTTACGGGCTCGGATACCCCTTATTAAATTCGGCCTTGTGCCACACCTGACAGCGTGGAGCGGTTGGTAGACATCCGCCAGTTGGAGATTCATCTCCAGCTGATGGCCAAACTCTCCGTCTCCGAGATGAGAGCCTCCCGAGACGAAGCTATGTCAGCGGGCAGAGTTTCGACTCAGAAAACAGCTACTCAACCCCGTTTTCTGCAGGGTCTACGTATATTTTTGGACAAGCCTACGGGCTCGGATACCCACATTAAATTCGGCCTTGCGTGGGGCGGTTGGTAGATATCCTGCAGTTGGGGATTCATTGTGGAATTCACTTGCCTCACTTCTAGTAGTTGATTACTTCTACACGCCGCTGTTGAGTCATATATGTGTTGTTCTTGTCCTAAGTATTATCGTTCATTACCAGCCTTCGCACAAGTATTCTATTCAGTAACCTTCCCTAAGTTACAACAGTTTATAAGTAATGCAAGACGTATCTTTTTAATAGTAATTATGGTTCCTGTTTTCCTTAATACTTCCTTTTTGTTCACATTTTCTCTTCGCGTTATTCGCAGACGTTGACAATAGGATTATATCGCTGTCGTTGAACGTCTGTTTTTTCTTTCGAAGAACGTGTCCAAGGTTATTCGTCATACAGATTATTAGACATTACCATAGCAATTTAACTCTCTTATCATTATTTACGATCACTTTGTGGACGTGTGTTCGGTTGGTATTCTTGGTGTTGTTTAACAGAAACATAGAACATAAAACGAAGTGGAAAGATAATTGTTATTGTCCGGTTCCTTGTACAACGGTGATGGTCCAAGGTAAAACCAGTAAAGAAGAACTCGAACACGGATATGGAATAACACAGATATATTACAAACAGGGATATATACAGAGAAGTAGAAGTGTTAGTACGAACAATCAGGTTTAGTAGTAATTGTCTGAACGCGACTCTGTTTCGGACTGCCTCTGACTCGACTGACAGACTCGCTCGCTCTGACTGACTGACAGACTTCTGACGGACTTCACTCCAGCCTTCAGACTGAACTCCCTGCTTCCTCTTGAGGCGCAGTATTTATTATGTATAGAATAGTCCATTATGTTATTATGGGTAAGGTCCCGTAACAATAATATATTTTATTTTAGATCGAAGAATGAGTCCTTTGGTATTCGGGGTTGAAAATTTTTCCTTTATAAGGCAGAAATTGGTAATAACCTGGAGAAAGTCCAGTAGTAGTTTTAAATTCAGACCGAAATAGGTCAGTGTTAATCTATTGTTTTCTCGGCCCTTAGCGTGTCAGACATTTAATTAGCAGAATACTTCTTCGTGTGTCATGCATGGCTGGTATCTCGTTGTAGAATCTTTTTGTCGTTACTCTCACTATCTCTTCTGATTCTGGTTCAGAGGTGTCAACTTATACCACTTTGACCAGGCTCCGAGACTTTGGCGGGAACATTGGTTTCGACTAACATTAAAGGTCCCTTCATAGCAGTTTTTTTTGATTAGCTTAATTTTTTTTTATTTCCTGACGTTCCTTTCTTTTTCATTTAGTTTTATTGCGGAAGTTATTCGTGGAGCCTTCCTGATTTTTGTTAGTTTTCAGTCATAAATTAGTAGGCGCTGTTCCCGCAAGCATCCAGCGTTTTTTGGCCGTCATCAGGCTTTTTTCCCCTTCTTTTTATTTGAGGGTTGCCCCCACTTTACTTGAGAGACGTGTAGAAA
Source organism: Acanthosepion pharaonis (assembly GCA_903632075.3). Taxonomy (NCBI): domain Eukaryota; kingdom Metazoa; phylum Mollusca; class Cephalopoda; order Sepiida; family Sepiidae; genus Acanthosepion; species Acanthosepion pharaonis. The sequence goes on along the minus strand of CAHIKZ030001613.1, from coordinate 3,463,932 downwards.
GTGAAGGTTAGCGAGAAAGAGAGAACGAAGGACATATGTTTTTTTTTTAGGAGGAAAGCGCAAATGCTTTAATTTGAGCCCTCTTTATTTTTTGTTCCTGTATTTTATTTTTATATTTCTTTAGATCTTAATACTTTCTCTATAGGAGGGATTTTAGGATTTTATATGCAGATTTCAACTCACTGTTTGACTTTTGATTTTTCTATAAACTAGAAGAAATGTACATAATGAACGAGATAATCTTTGCAGTGCGGCATAACTTTCTGAATTATACTGGAAACAGTTCATTAGACAAAATTCTGTAGAAAGGCTTCTGGGTCTTATTAAAATTGGATCAATGTCCCATCTCCCTTGAAGTGACTTTTACAGAGATTCTCATTGATTACACCAAAACGTAAAGGAGGGGATTTCTTTCAAACACTAATTATCAGTATTTGATGAGAAGTTACTCTACGAATGATACAGGTCCCATGCAATTCGGGTACTACCTCCAGCAAAGGTGGATTAGCTCCGGCTATGGCGGTTATCCCAGGCTATTCTCGCGAAAAAGATGATTAGACGTTCGAGAGGATTAATCACAAGGGCGAATGAATCTTCTGGTTATACAGCTATGTATGCAGAAGGCGGAAGTCAACGAGAAAGGCAGAGAGAATTCACGATGGAATTAGCGGCCTCGTCTCGCTGATCAAGGCGAGCCATGAAATTGGAGTAGATCGACTACGATTTAACCTGGAGAGTGATGGACTCCGCCAGGTAAACAACGAATCAATAACTCTTCGGCTTTTTATCCAGATATGTTGAAGGGGGCTAGTTAAGTTTTCAGCTATGCAAAGACGCTACAACTCCAACCGGTTACAATAGTGACGCTGAGGATTTGAAAACAACATATATTTCTGAAAGGAATTGTAAGATGAATATTGAACTGCAATTGATTTTGTTCAAAGAGAAACTTTCAATGTTCAAGGTATTTGAACATCTGAATATTCTTTGCAGTTGTGCATATTTTGTCAGGGGTTCAAAGGCAAAGTATTAGCGTGGAAACCCATTTATGCCTACTCTAAGAAATAAAAAGAAAACAAAGTACTTGCTTAAGACTGCTGTTTGCAAGTAGCAATTGCGTTTGCTGCTCATTCAAAGCAAAGCTCTATTCATTTAGGCATGAAAAAGGAATTAATTTATCCCAAAAGGGAATATAATTTGGATGATAGAACAGCCTGTGTTTTTCTTTCTTTTTTCTTTCTTTCTCTTCTTTCCTTCCATTCTTCTTTTTTTTTTTCATTTATTTATTTCTTTTTATTTCTTGTTCTCTTTGAAGCGGCACGGTGGAGTGTGGATAGCGGCTCCGATGGAAGAATCCGAGAGCAGAGTTCGAATTCCAGCTGAATCCATTGCATTCACTTACGTGCGAATACTCTTAGGAAAGGTGTTATACCTCTTTTTCTTCCCACCCCAGCTATGAGTAAATAGCGGAACAGACCGGCCTTAGGTGGTAACTGGTTTAGGGAAAAGAACAACTCTGAATTCAAACCTGATCCTCCACATTAGCGAGGGGTGCAGTAGGCTAACAATCTACTAAAAAAACTGGTTTGTTATAAAAAACCGTAACAATATCCCGCGGCGCTATATTCCTCTTGGAATTTAAAGGCATAATATATATATATATATATATAATTATACATATATATATATTTATTTATATTTATATTCACTTTTCACATATATATATATATATATATATATATATATATATATATATATATATACAAGTATATAATTGGTATATACGGAATGAATTCCAATAACCAACAATTACTATTCTTAAAAAGAGTGCTCAATACAAAGTAGAGCATATATAATTATTTTTATAAAAAAAAATTATAAAATAAGTATGTTATAAAATCACTACAAAAATAGCCATTTTGTTTCAACACACTCTGTGTCTTATCAAGTGATGATGTTGAAAATAAAATAAATGGTTTTAAAAGTTTCAGATTAATTAACGATCCTACACTGAGGAAACATTGTTACAAAAGCTAGAACAACCAATCAAAAACCAAGTATTGAAAAGATTCAAAAAAGCGACAATGAAATCATGTTATAATAGCTATTCAGATCTTTAAAATACGTGTAACATTAAAAATAATTTATACTAACCAATAATTATAAAATTATATGATAAAATTTAATATTAAAATTAAAACTAAATGATCTGAATAGCTATTATAACATGATTTCGTTGTCAAGCTTTTGAATCTTTCAATACTTGGTTTTTGATTGGTGGTTCTAGCTTTTGTAACAATGTTTCCCCCTAGTGTAGGATCGTTAATTAATCTGAAACTTTTAAAACCATTTATTTTATTTTCAACATCATCACTTGATAAGACACAGAGTGTGTTGAAACAAAATGGCTATTTTTGTCGTGATTTTATAAATAATGTTATAATTTTTATAAAAATAATGATATATATATATATATATATATATATATATATATATATATATATATGTCACTCATTATTTTCGCTCTCTTTTTTTTTTTTTTTCTTTATTTATCTTTCTCACATTCTTGCTTCCATTCTTTTCTCGCCCTTTATCTCCAATTTTTGATTTTGATTTCTCTCTGTGTTGCTTTTATTCTTGTCTTTTATATCTCTTTTTCGCATGTCCCCGATTTCCTGTCTAGCGCTTTATAACGTCTTCCTGATTCCCCTGTCCCTCCCTCTCTTTATTTCTCTTTCTTTCCTTGCCTCATGATTCCCCGTTTGTCTCGCTCATTCTTGCCCTATATCTGTCTTTCTCTCTTTGTAACTTCTCCTTTCTCTCGAAATGAAATAATTCTGCCTTTAAATAAATTCACTGCAGATTTCGATTTGTCGAGGGGAAAATGAAAGTAAAGAGACTCGATAAAAGAATAGAAGAGAATAGAAACCAAAAGCTAAAGTGACTTAAGAATTCGGAACAAATCAAAAATCAGAACAAATAAAATTCTGAGGAACAACAACAACAACAACAATAATAATAATAATAATAATAATAATAATAATAATAATATTGTAAAGTATTGGCACCTACTGAATATAAAACCCGGCATGATACAGTGGGCTAATATTTGCACTGAAAAATCTGCAACTTCTGCGTCAAGGAAGCTGAAAAAAATTGGTATGAACACCACATAGACCCAGACCCAGTTACGGAGATAGGACCTGTAACAATTTTATGCCACTACAGAATGCACAGAGGCAGAACAATCAAAACTACTCGCCCAGATATTGTTATTAAAGACCGCACACACTTTAAAAAAAGTGGCTCCTTATTGATATGGCAGTTCCAGCAGACTGCAATGTATCTTTGAAGATCTTCAAAAAGCCATCAAAATATAAGGATCTTGAAATCGAAATCTCAAAAATGTGGCACATGAGAACATCAACAATCCCTGTTGTAGTTGGAAATCTCGGATTGGTTGGAAAAGATTCCAATAGACTCATTAAAGGGATTTCTGGTAGCCCATGCCTTAAAGAAATACAAAAAATTGTTCTCAAGTCCAGCCCACACCTTACGAATAGTTTTATTTATGTAAAATATGTATTTTTTAATATTGGTCAGTTGAAACTGTCATGATGCCATTTCTGAACTTAGGTCTCAAGGAAAGAAATGTGTACACCAGAAATCAAAGGAAATAAGAAAAAAACAAAAACAAAAAACAACAATAATAATATTTTTTTTTTAAATGTGGCATATGGGAACATCAACAATCCCCCGTGTAGTTGGAGCCCTCAGATTGGTTGGAAAAGATTCCAGCAGACTAATTAAAGGATACCTGGAAGCCCATGCCTTAAAAGAAATACAAAAATTGTTCTCACGAGTATACCACACAACTTACGAAGGGCTTTATCTATGTATTTTTTTTTACAAGTAGATCCTGAGCCTTTTTAGGGGAAACATTATTTAAAAAATTGTCCTGGGAACTGTAATCTTCTCTTTGACATGGTTATTGTTATATTTGTCATTAGAGCAAGGGTGGCCAAACTGCGGCTCCCTAGAAACGGCGGCTCACGAGAAACGGCGGCTCCCGAGAAACGGCGGCTCTTTGTCCTTTAACATATGTCTGGTGGAAATACATTGATCTCCTTTTTTCACCTTGATTAATATAAAAGGCAAATTACACTCCACAGAGAACCATCCCTGCCCCCGACCCATTAGAATGTCTGACGCTCAATTCCACGAGAGCACTTTGCACTTTGCGACTGCTCGGTCTAATATTGTCTGCCGACCTGAGATGGAACAAATACATTGAGTCAATATCTTCGTCCACCGCTAGGAAATTTGTCTCCTTGTGGCGAACCAGGAAATTTTTCTCTCCGGAGTTAATCTTTCAAATCTACAAATCAACCATTCGCCATATATGATCTGGAGCCTCTTCTGTTTGTCTCAAGGTTCTTGATAAGATCCACAGACGGATATGCAATGTAATTGGCCCTGATCTGGCATCTCGTCTGCAGTCGCTCTCTCACAGACGTGCCGTTCTCTCTCTCTTTTTTTACAAATACTTTCACGATAACTGCTCCGTGAGCTGCTTTTTGCTGGTTCCCAGACTTCATGAATTTAAGCGTTCAACTAGGCTGGCATCTCGATCTCACCTTTTCACTGTCGAAAGTGTTAAATGTAGCCGTCTCTTCTACTCAATAGCTTGATGTCTCGCACTTCTCGCGTGTGGAAATCCCTTCCCTTTCCCTGCTTCCCTGATAGCTATAATCTCCAATTATTCGAATGTAATGTCAATCGACGTTTCCAGATGCCTTGATCTATTCCCTGTCTTTCTCTTCATGTTTTCCTCTATCACTCCTATCTGCTCTCGTTCAACTCCCTGTTACCCTTTGCGTGCTAGTGGCTTCCCCGCCTTGCTTGGGTGTAACGCTTAAAAAAAAAATTTTAAAAAAATAAAAAACATCACGTAGTTCATTACCGTATTTAATACGTTAATATAGTTAAAAAAAATAATCAGTCAACATTTTGAATATATTTAGTATATACCGAGAATAACAGCAAAATTGTCCAAATCGACGAACTGTAAAATTGCTCAATTGTTAGATTAAACTTTGAACCGTTGTATGATTAAAGATATCTTACTGGAAATCACCGAGGTTTTTATAACACTATCGGACTCTACTTTTGAACAATAAGAATATATTTAGCTCCATGTTAAAATGACGATCCCTCTTGCTCTTGTGACCTCTTGATCCGTTTTATAATAGCTATTCAGATCTTTAAAATACGTGTAACATTAAAATAATTTATACTAACCAATAATTATAAAATTATATGATAAAATTTAATATTAAAATTAAAAACTAAATGATCTGAATAGCTATTATAACATGATTTCGTTGTCAAACTTTTGAATCTTTCAATACTTGGTTTTGATTGGTGGTTCTAGCTTTTTGTAACAATGTTTCCCCTAGTGTAGGATCGTTAATTAATCTGAAACTTTTAAAACCATTTATTTTATTTTCAACATCATCATTGATAAGACACAGAGTGTTTGAAACAAAATGGCTATTTTTGTCGTGATTTTATAACATACTTATGTTATAATTTTTTATAAAAAAATAATATATATATATATATATATATATATATATATATATATATATATGTCACTCATTATTTTTCGCTCTCTTTTGCTTTTTTCTTTCTCTTTATCTCTTTTCTCACATTCTTGCTTCCATTCTTTCTCGCCCTTTATCTCCAATTTTGATTTTGATTTCTCTCTGTGTTGCTTTTTATTCTTGTCTTTTATATCTCTTTTTCGCATGTCCCCGATTTCCTGTCTAGCGCTTTATAACGTCTTCCTGATTCCCCTGTCCCTCCCTCTTTTTATTTCTCTTTCTTTTCCTTGCCTCATGATTCCCCGTTTGTCTCGCTCATTCTTGCCCTATATCTGTCTTTCTCTCTTGTAACTTCTCCTTTTCTCGAAATGAAATAATTCTGCCTTTTAATAAATTCACTGCAGATTTCGATTTGTCGAGGGAAAATGAAAGTAAAGAGACTCGATAAAAGAATAGAAGAGATAGAAACCAAAAGCTAAAGTGACTTAAGAATTTGGAACAAATCAAAATCAGAACAAATAAAATTCTGAGGAACAACAAATGTAACAACAACAATAATAATAATAATAATAATAATAATAATATTTGTAAAAGTATTGGCACCTACTGAATATAAAACCCGGCATGATACAGTGGGCTATATTTGCACTGAAAATCTGCAACTTCTGCGTCAAGGAAGCTGAAAAAAAAATTGGGTATGAACACCACATAGACCCAGACCCAGTTACGGAGATAGGACCTGTAACAATTTTATGCCACTACAGAATGCACAGAGGCAGAACAATCAAAACTACTCCTTGAATGTTGTTATTAAAGACCACAAACACAAAAAGTGGCTCCATATTGATATGGCAGTTCCAGCAGACTGCAATGTATCTTTGAAGATCTTCAAAAAGCCATCAAAATATAAGGATCTTGAAATCGAAATCTCAAAATGTGGCACATGAGAACATCAACAATCCCTGTTGTAGTTGGAAATCTCGGATTGGTTGGAAAAGATTCCAATAGACTCATTAAAGGGATTTCTGGTAGCCCATGCCTTAAAGAAATACAAAATTGTTCTCACAAGTCCAGCCCACACCTTACGAATAGTTTTATTTATACTAAAATATGTATTTTTTTAATATTGGTCAGTTGAAACTGTCATGATGCCATTTCTGAACTTAGGTCTCAAGGAAAGAAATGTGTACACACCAGAAATCAAAGGAAATAAGAAAAAAAAAACAAAAACAACAACAATAATAATAATTTTTTTTTTTTAAATGTGGCATATGGAACATCAACAATCCCCATTGTAGTTGGAGCCCTCAGATTGGTTGGAAAAGATTCCAATCAGACTAATTAAAGGGATACCTGGGGCCCATGCCTTAAAAGAAATACAAAAATTGTTCTCACGAGTATACCACACAACTTACGAAGGGCTTTATCTATGTATTTTTTTTTACAAGTAGATCCTGAGCCTTTTTAGGGGGAACATTATTTAAAAAATTGTCCTGGGAACTGTAATCTTCTCTTTGACATGGTTATTGTTATATTTGTCATAAGCAAGGGTGGCCAAACTGCGGCTCCCTAGAAACGGCGGCTCACGAGAAACGGCGGCTCCCGAGAAACGGCGGCTCTTTGTCCTCTTTAACATATGTCTGGTGGAAATACATTGATCTCCTTTTTCACCTTGATTAATATAAAGGCAAATTACATTGTATAGAGAACCATCCCTACCCCCCGACCCATTAGAATGTCTGACGCTCAATTCCACGAGAGCACTTTGCACTTTGCGACTGCTCGGTCTAATAATGTCTGCCGACCTGAGATGGAACAAATACATTGAGTCAATATCTTCGTCCACCGCTAGAAATTTGTCTCCTTGTGGCGAACCAGGAAATTTTTCTCTCCGGTTAATCTTTCAAATCTACAAATCAACCATTCGCCATATATGATCTGGAGCCTCTTCTGTTTGTCTCAATATTCTGATAAGATCCACAGACGGATATGCAATGTAATTGGCCCTGATCTGGCATCTCGTCTGCAGTCGCTCTCTCACAGACGTGCCGTTCTCTCTCTCTGTCTTTTTACAAATACTTTCACGATAACTGCTCCGTGAGCTGCTTTTTTGCTGGTTCCCAGACTTCATTGAATTTAAGCGTTCAACTAGGCTGGCATCTCGATCTCACCTTTTCACTGTCGAAAGTGTTAAATGAAACCTCTCTTCTACTCAATAGCTTGATGTCTCGCATTCTCGCGTGTGGAAATCCTTCCCTTTCCCTGCTTCCCTGATAGCTATAATCTCCAATTATTCGAATGTAATGTCAATCGACGTTTCCAGATGCCTTTATCTATTCCCTGTCTTTCTCTTCATGTTTTCCTCTATCACCCTATCTGCTCTCGTTCCAACTCCCTGTTACCCTTTGCGTGCTAGTGGCTTCCCGCCTTGCTTGGGTGTAACGCTTAAAAAAAAAAAAAAAAAAAAAAAAAATATCACGTAGTTCATTACCGTATTTAATACGTTAATATAGTTAAAAAAAATAATCAGTCAACATTTTGCATATTTTAATTATATACCGAGAATAATTTAATTGTCCAAATCGACGAACTTAAAATTGCTCAATTGTTAGATTAAACTTTGAACAATTGTATGATTAAAGATATCTTACTGGAAATCACCGAGGTTTTTTATAACACTATCGGACTCTACTTTGAACAATAAGAATATATTTAGCTCCATGTTAAAATGACGATCCCTCTTGCTCTTGTGACCTCTTGATCCGGTTTTATAATAGCTATTCAGATCTTTAAAATACGTGTAACATTAAAAATAATTTATACTAACCAATAATTATAAAATTATATGATAAAATTTAATATTAAAATTAAAACTAAATGATCTGAATAAGCTATTATAACATGATTTCGTTGTCAAGCTTTTGAATCTTTCAATACTTGGTTTTGATTGGTGGTTCTAGCTTTTGTAACAATGTTTCCCCTAGTGTAGGATCGTTAATTAATCTGAAACTTTTAAAACCATTTATTTTATTTTCAACATCATCATTGATAAGACACAGAGTGTGTTGAAACAAAATGGCTATTTTGTCGTGATTTTATAACATACTTATGTTATAATTTTTTATAAAAATAATTATATATATATATATATATATATATATATATATATATATATATGTCACTCATTATTTTCGCTCTCTTTTGCTTTTTTTTTCTCTTTTCTCTCTTTCTCACATTCTTGCTTCCATTCTTTCTCGCCCTTTATCTCCAATTTTTGATTTTGATTTCTCTCTGTGTTGCTTTTATTCTTGTCTTTTATATCTCTTTTCGCATGTCCCCGATTTCCTGTCTAGCGCTTTATAACGTCTTCCTGATTCCCTGTCCTCCCTCTCTTTATTTCTCTTTCTTTCCTTGCCTCATGATTCCCCCCGTTGTCTCGCTCATTCTTGCCCTATATATCTGTCTTTCTCTCTTTGTAACTTCTCCTTTCTCTCGAAATGAAATAATTCTGCCTTTAAATAAATTCACTGCAGATTTCGATTTGTCGAGGGGAAAATGAAAGTAAAGAGACTCGATAAAAGAATAGAAGAGAATAGAAACCAAAAACTAAAAGTGACTTAAGAATTCGGAACAAATCAAAAATCAGAACAAATAAAATTCTGAGGAACAACAACAACAACAACAATAATAATAATAATAATAATAATAATAATATTGTAAAAAGTATTGGCACCTACTGAATATAAACCCGGCATGATACAGTGGGCTAATATTTGCAAGAAAAATCTACAACTTCTGCGTCAAGGAAGCTGAAAAAAAATTGGTATGAACACCACATAGACCCAGACCCAGTTACGGAGATAGGACCTGTAACAATTTTATGCCACTACAGAATGCACAGAGGCAGAACAATCAAAACTACTCGCCCAGATATTGTTATTAAAGACCGCACACGCACAAAAAAAGTGGCTCCTTATTGATATGGCAGTTCCAGCAGACTGCAATGTATCTTTGAAGATCTTCAAAAAGCCATCAAAATATAAGGATCTTGAAATCGAAATCTCAAAAATGTGGCACATGAGAACATCAACAATCCCTGTTTGAAGTTGGAAATCTCGGATTGGTTGGAAAAGATTCAATAGACTCATTAAAAGTTTCTGGTAGCCCATGCCTTAAAGAAATACAAAAATTGTTCTCACAAGTCCAGCCCACACTTACGAATAGTTTTATTTATGTAAAATATGTATTTTTTTAATATTGGTCAGTTAAAACTGTCATGATGCCATTTCTGAACTTAGGTCTCAAGGAAAGAAATGTGTACACACCAGAAATCAAAGGAAATAAGAAAAAACAAAAACAAAAAACAACAACAATAATAATATTTTTTTTTTTTAAATGTGGCATATAGGAACATCAACAATCCCCGTTGTAGTTGGAGCCCTCAGATTGGTTGGAAAAGATTCAGCAGACTAATTAAAGGGATACCTGGAAGCCCATGCCTTAAAAGAAATACAAAAATTGTTCTCACAGTATACCACACAACTTACGAAAGGCTTTATCTATGTATTTTTTTTACAAGTAGATCCTGAGCCTTTTGGGGGAACATTATTTAAAAAATTGTCCTGGGAACTGTAATCTTCTCTTTGACATAGTTATTGTTATATTTGTCATAGAGCAAGGGTAGGCCAAACTGCGGCTCCTCAGAAACGGCGGGTCACGAGAAACGGCGGCTCCCGAGAAACGGCGGCTCTTTGTCCTTTAACATATGTCTGGTGGAAATACATTGATCTCCTTTTTCACCTTTGATTAATATAAAAGGCAAATTACACTCCACAGAGAACCATCCCCTGCCCCCCGACCCATTAGAATGTCTGACGCTCAATTCCACGAGAGCACTTTGCACTTTGCGACTGCTCGGTCTAATATTGTCTACCGACCTGAGATGGAACAAATACATTGAGTCAATATCTTCGTCCACCGCTAGAAATTTGTCTCTTGTGGCGGAACCAGAATTTTTTCTCTCGGAGTTAATCTTTCAAATCTACAAATCAACCATTCGCCATATGATCTGGAGCCTCTTCTGTTTGTCTCAAAGGTTCTTGATAAGATCCAGAACGGATATGCAATGTAATTTGGCCCTGATCTGGCATCTCGTCTGCAGTCGCTCTCTCACAGACGTGCCGTTCTCTCTCTCTGTCTTTTTTACAAATACTTTCACGATAACTGCTCCGGTGAGCTGCTTTTGCTGGTTCCCAGACTTCATGAATTTAAGCGTTCAACTAGGGCTGGCATCTCGATCTCACCTTTTCACTGTCGAAAGTGTTAAATGTAGCCGTCTCTTCTCAATAGCTTGATGTCTCGCACTTCTCGCGTGTGAAATCCTTCCTTCCTGCTTCCCTGATAGCTATAATCTCAATTATTCGAATGTAATGTCAATCGACGTTTCCAGATGCCTTGATCTATTCCCTGTCTTTCTCTTCATGTTTTCCTCTATCACTCCTATCTGCTCTCGTTCCAACTCCCTGTTACCCTTTGCGTGCTAGTGGCTTCCCGCCTTGCTTGGGTGTAACGCTTAAAAAAAAAAATTTAAAAATAAAAACATCACGTAGTTCATTACCGTATTTAATACGTTAATATAGTTAAAAAATAATCAGTCAACATTTTGAATATATTTAGTATATACCGAGAATAACAGCAAAATTGTCCAAATCGACGAACTGTAAAATTGCTCAATTGTTAGATTAAACTTTGAACCGTTGTATGATTAAAGATATCTTACTGGAAATCACCGAGGTTTTTATAACACTATCGGACTCTACTTTGAACAATAAGAATATATTTAGCTCCATGTTAAAATGACGATCCCTCTTGCTCTTGTGACCTCTTGATCCGGTTTTATAATAGCTATTCAGATCTTTAAAATACGTGTAACATTAAAAATAATTTATACTAACCAATAATTATAAAATTATATGATAAAATTTAATATTAAAATTAAAACTAAATGATCTGAATAGCTATTATAACATGATTTCGTTGTCAAGCTTTTGAATCTTTCAATACTTGGTTTTTGATTGGTGGTTCTAGCTTTTGTAACAATGTTTCCCCCTAGTGTAGGATCGTTAATTAATCTGAAACTTTTAAAACCATTTATTTTATTTTCAACATCATCACTTGATAAGACACAGAGTGTGTTGAAACAAAAATATTTTTTTGTCGTGATTTTATAACATACTTATGTTATAATTTTTTTATAAAAAATAATTATATATATATATATATATATATATATATATATATATATATATATATGTCACTCATTATTTTCGCTCTCTTTTTTGCTTTTTTTTCTTTCTCTTTATCTCTTTTCTCACATTCTTGCTTCCATTCTTTCTCGCCCTTTATCTCCAATTTTTGATTTTGATTTCTCTCTGTGTTGCTTTTTTATTCTTGTCTTTTATATCTCTTTTCGCATGTCCCCGATTTCCTGTCTAGCGCTTTATAACGTCTTCCCTGATTCCCCTGTCCTCCCTCTCTTTATTTCTCTTTCTTTCCTTGCCTCATGATTCCCCGTTTGTCTCGCTCATTCTTGCCCTATATCTGTCTTTCTCTCTTTGTAACTTCTCCTTTCTCTCGAAATGAAATAATTCTGCCTTTAAATAAATTCACTGCAGATTTCGATTTGTCGAGGGGAAAATGAAAGTAAAGAGACTCGATAAAAGAATAGAAGAGAATAGAAACCAAAAGCTAAAGTGACTTAAGAATTCGGAACAAATCAAAAATCAGAACAAATAAAATTCTGAGGAACAACAACAACAACAACAATAATAATAATAATAATAATAATAATAATAATATTGTAAAGTATTGGCACCTACTGAATATAAAACCCGGCATGATACAGTGGGCTAATATTTGCACTGAAAAATCTGCAACTTCTGCGTCAAGGAAGCTGAAAAAAATTGGTATGAACACCACACATAGACCCAGACCCAGTTACGGAGATAGGACCTGTAACAATTTTATGCCACTACAGAATGCACAGAGGCAGAACAATCAAAACTACTCGCCCAGATATTGTTATTAAAGACCGCACACACGCACAAAAAAGTGGCTCCTTATTGATATGGCAGTTCCAGCAGACTGCAATGTATCTTTGAAGATCTTCAAAAAGCCATCAAAATATAAGGATCTTGAAATCGAAATCTCAAAAATGTGGCACATGAGAACATCAACAATCCCTGTTGTAGTTGGAAATCTCGGATTGGTTGGAAAAGATTCCAATAGACTCATTAAAGGGATTTCTGGTAGCCCATGCCTTAAAGAAATACAAAAAATTGTTCTCACAAGTCCAGCCCACACCTTACGAATAGTTTTATTTATGTAAAATATGTATTTTTTTTAATATTGGTCAGTTGAAACTGTCATGATGCCATTTCTGAACTTAGGTCTCAAGGAAAGAAATGTGTACACACCAGAAATCAAAGGAAATAAGAAAAAACAAAAAACAAAAACAACAACAATAATAATATTTTTTTTTAAATGTGGCATATGGGAACATCAACAATCCCCGTTGTAGTTGGAGCCCTCGGATTGGTTGGAAAAGATTCCAGCAGACTAATTAAAGGGATACCTGGAAGCCCATGCCTTAAAGAAATACAAAAAATTGTTCTCACGAGTATACCACACAACTTACGAAGGGCTTTATCTATGTATTTTTTTTACAAGTAGATCCTGAGCCTTTTTAGGGGGAACATTATTTAAAAAATTGTCCTGGGAACTGTAATCTTCTCTTTGACATGGTTATTGTTATATTTGTCATAGAGCAAGGGTGGCCAAACTGCGGCTCCCTAGAAACGGCGGCTCACGAGAAACGGCGGCTCCCGAGAAACGGCGGCTCTTTGTCCTTTAACATATGTCTGGTGGAAATACATTGATCTCCTTTTTTCACCTTGATTAATATAAAAGGCAAATTACACTCCACAGAGAACCATCCCTGCCCCCGACCCATTAGAATGTCTGACGCTCAATTCCACGAGAGCACTTTGCACTTTGCGACTGCTCGGTCTAATATTGTCTGCCGACCTGAGATGGAACAAATACATTGAGTCAATATCTTCGTCCACCGCTAGGAAATTTGTCTCCTTGTGGCGAACCAGGAAATTTTTCTCTCCGGAGTTAATCTTTCAAATCTACAAATCAACCATTCGCCATATATGATCTGGAGCCTCTTCTGTTTGTCTCAAGGTTCTTGATAAGATCCACAGACGGATATGCAATGTAATTGGCCCTGATCTGGCATCTCGTCTGCAGTCGCTCTCTCACAGACGTGCCGTTCTCTCTCTCTGTCTTTTTTACAAATACTTTCACGATAACTGCTCCGGTGAGCTGCTTTTGCTGGTTCCCAGACTTCATGAATTTAAGCGTTCAACTAGGCTGGCATCTCGATCTCACCTTTTCACTGTCGAAAGTGTTAAATGTAGCCGTCTCTTCTACTCCAATAGCTTGATGTCTCGCACTTCTCGCGTGTGGAAATCCCTTCCCTTTCCCTGCTTCCCTGATAGCTATAATCTCCAATTATTCGAATGTAATGTCAATCGACGTTTCCAGATGCCTTGATCTATTCCCTGTCTTTCTCTTCATGTTTTCCTCTATCACTCCTATCTGCTCTCGTTCCAACTCCCTGTTACCCTTTGCGTGCTAGTGGCTTCCCGCCTTGCTTGGGTGTAACGCTTAAAAAAAAAAATTTAAAAAAATAAAAAACATCACGTAGTTCATTACCGTATTTAATACGTTAATATAGTTAAAAAAAATAATCAGTCAACATTTTGAATATATTTAGTATATACCGAGAATAACAGCAAAATTGTCCAAATCGACGAACTGTAAAATTGCTCAATTGTTAGATTAAACTTTGAACCGTTGTATGATTAAAGATATCTTACTGGAAATCACCGAGGTTTTTATAACACTATCGGACTCTACTTTGAACAATAAGAATATATTTAGCTCCATGTTAAAATGACGATCCCTCTTGCTCTTGTGACCTCTTGATCCGGTTTTCCATTCCATATTTTAAAAAAAGTTTTCTTGAATGGAATTTAAAGATGAAAGCCAAAGTATGAATTTTAGTAACATTATTGAAAGCGTGATTGATCTCCGTTGTCTCACGATTGCTCAGTTGGGAAGACATAGTGGGATTAGAACAAAATGAGTTTAACCTTTTCTATTTCTAGCTGAATATATTTTTTACTATGATTCTTACACAAATATTCTCAAGATGGCTAAACGTCTTATCTGAAAACCTGGAAAAAAGAAATTCAACTAGTTTAGTGTTTGTTTTTTTTTTATATTAAACATTTTGTGGGATGTACAATTATGATGTTACCCGGCTTGGACAATTTTACTGTTGGTATATATGTGTATTTTTCGAATACTGAAACGAATGCAAATTAAGAGTTTAAAAAAACTGCATATATGAATAAATAGTATTTGCATACATGCATTTCTTAATCGTGTAATGTGCATATGACAAAAACGTGTGTGTAAGTTTTGTTCATATTTTATGCCTCTTCTACATCTTAACGTTATTCTGTGAGGTTCTTACAAGCTGACCCGCCTCGCCTATACAGTTTTACATTGTTGATGCCATTTGACATTTTCTTAGCGCTTTAACCCTTTTCGAACATGCACCATATAGATTCTTACTAAAGCTAATGAAGTTATACAATAATATTAGTAATCATTGCATTTATTCTGAAAACAGGTTAAAACTCTAAAAAAAAGAATATAATGGAATACTTAAAGACTATTGAAAGTATGAAGAAAATAATACAAATAAAGAATATGAAAGATCATGAAACTCATAAGACACGAGGGCCGACGAGGAGGGGGATCACGTGATCTGCAGCATTAGGTGCGTCTACTGTAATATAGCCTCATAAAAACAATCTCCAGGTTGCTTTTAAATAGAGTGTTGCTCTTCGAGATTGATTTAAATGTCTATCAGTATGAATGCTAAACCCAAAACGAGTACTGATCGCATGGCTTTCTATGACTTGTTTTGGGTGATTTTCATGCAGTTCTTCAGCTGGTACAGCAGTATAATATTGACATATTCTCCAATGAATGTACTGGTCAATATTATAAAGATCTTTGTATATTACGGTGTCAAAATTTAACAACCAGATGCCAAGTGGCCAATACATTCAACATGGTTTTCACCTAATTTCTCATTTTTCACTAAGTTTGACTGGTAATTTTAATTTTTCATTGTGTTTGATTGGTAATTTTAATTTTTCATTGAGTTTGACTGATAATTTTCATTTTTAATTGAGTTTGATTGAAAATTTTAAATTTTCATATAGCTTGATAGGTAATTTCATTTTTCATTGAGTTTGGTAATTTTTATTTTTTATTGAGTTTGACGGTAATTTTCATTTTTAATTGAGTTTGACTAGTAATTTCATTTTTAATTGAATTTGGTAATTTTTATTTTTCATTGAGTTTGACGGTAATTGACATTTTTAATAGAGTTCGACTAGTAATTTAATTTTTAATTGAATTTGGTAATTTTCATTTTTAATTGAGTTTGACTGGTAATTTCCTTTTTAATTGAGTTTGATAATTTGTGGTAAAAAAAAGCCTTCAAAATTTTAAGATATTATGAATGCTTCTGTCTCAAAACAGGGCCTGATAAGCTGTGCGATTGTATACATAAGCATCGTTACTTCTGACTATATATTAGTCTATACGATACCAGTGATATACAGGAAGGTCTCAATAGATCTTATTTACATAGCGCTGCTTAAGAAACTAATTGCAAACGAATGCGTTCTGCCAAGACTGGAGAACCTAGTATCAACTATTATTACCTTCTTAATACAGCGTTTTTCTTCTTGCCTTGTTATCACACATTTAATTCATATAAGATAGATCGAATGGGCACAAATCATACCGAGGAATCCCAGGACACACAGGCGTGTCAATTACACGATAGCTTCCGTTGACTCTGTGCACGCTCTTACTGTGTGCATTTTTTCTTTTTTATATATTATGTCATTATTATATGCACCCTTATGGCACAAAAGAAAGTTTATAATAGCCGCAAACCCGCGTAGAAACATGTGAGAACCACAATTGAGAGAAAAACCAAATAAGAACGAGACAGTTAAAAGAATCGGGTCGCTGTACCCATCCAGTGAGTAAATGTCACCTCGTGCTATTCTGTAGCTTTTTAAGAGCGAGATCTGACAGAAAATAGAGCACTCTTGACATATTTGGGCGGGAGATGGCCATTCTTAACTTTCCAGTTTTGAGAGAGTTCAAAGGCCTCTCAGTGTCTTTGCTGGAGAAAAAATTTTCCATCCTCTCTCTCATACGCACAATGTGGCGAGTCTCTTCCTGCTCTCTCGCTACTACTATAGAATGTGCTCAGACGAAGTACAGTCTTTAGTTACACCAGGTCTAACCCTCACGGCTAGGACCCGCCATGCCACTTACATTATAGCACACCACCCACATTCCTTTCGTATTCAATCGGCGAGAAATAACTTCTACTCGATCATCAAGAAAAGAAAAGTGAATGCGCATCTTTAATGTAGCGTTGTTTCTCGATGCTGAAATCAATCCTATGCATAGTTTTAACCTTTTGAGCCCTGCGTTTCTGAAAGATTTTAACCTTTCTGCCGGAGTTCCTGAGTCAAAATTTGCAAATAATTGGTATATAATATTTCAAGTTATATATAAAAATAGTTACAAGTGTTTATCCATTGATCAACCGGTAACTGGGCATGACGTCATTTTTCTCTACCACTGTTCGACCGGTGACTGGGCATGACGTCATTTTTCTCTACCAAAGCGGTGGTCCAGGGTTCAAATGGTTAAACATCCAAAACGTGACAAAGCTGCTAATGTAACAAAAGCAATGAAAGAGGTGACTAAACGAAGACCACAGATTGCTGAAGAAATGGGAAAAATGTGACTTCGACGGATTAACAAGAAGTAATTAACTAGCGGGACCTTTACAGAATTAATAATTTGTGAGAAGGCGAGGCAGTTAATACTTAAAGGAAAAATTGTTTCGGTTTTCGAACCAGTCGGTTTCCAAAATACTTCTGTGAACGAATTAAGTTCGTTAGCTTAAGTGACGTTCCACTCTATGCGACGTCAAGTTATCGAAAGAAGAGAAAAACAGAAATCTCTATATATAAAACAGAGGATGTCTGTCCGTCTGGGTGATACCTTTTCACACGATATCAATCCAACCAAACTTGGACCAAACTTGGCACATAAATTGTATAATGTAAGAGATAGGGTCCTAGCGTAAAAATCGATAATTTAAAAAAGAATCAATAATCGATAAAGCCAATTAAAAATCGATAAATTCAATTCTTCCTCCGAATTCGTTCAAACTCGCTATTTAGATTACTTATATCATGACGAGCTCAACGATAGCTCATTTTTATTTCTACGCCATTACGTTTAGCGAAAAACTGCAAAATACAAAAAAAAAAAAAAACGATTTCAATACAAATTTTCAACTAAAAACCCCCTCAATTTTCAAGCAATCTAATACAAACTTCACTCAATTGTAGCCAACAAAAGTTCATTTTTTATGTTTGTACGTTCTTTTTATAGATACAAATATTTAAGTAAATGCTCCGTTTATAATAAACAGTATTAACGACATTTACCGGCCTGAATATTCGAGAAATGTTCATAGAAAATATGCGTCCTCCGACAGGAATCGAACCTATATCCTATACGGAACCGGAACCTGACGTGCTTTTATCGATTGGGCCACAGAGGAGCGTTTCGGTTAGCAAGGTCGATTTATGAATTATAGTTTAAAAACAGTAAAATCGACCTGGTTAACTAAATGTAAATGTCGTCAATACTGTTTATTATAAACAGAGCATTTACTTAAATATTTTTCTATAAAAAGAACGCATAACCATAAAAAATGTCTTAAAATAATTGTCGGACTTCATAATAAGTTCATTGTTTAACAGTCATTTAACTTGATAATACAGTCCAACCATGTATTTTTAATGAAAATATTTTAAAGTAATTGAAGAAGATAGACTGTTTCATCTAAACATGATGGTGTTTTTGTTTCATTCTAATTAAACGCTTTTTTTGATCGATCAGCTGGGTATGTCTGCTAGTAGACAATAAAATAACAATTTTCGGTTTCCTATTTAGAAAACCTGGTTGCTTTGCGCTGGTGAAATAATTATTATTTTCATACATTGATTTTAACAGAAATACCATCTAGTGTCTTTCACAGGCCTTATCATGTTAAAACAACGATCCTACTCCGATCACCGAACTTAAGCAACGTTGGGCCTGGTCACTACATAGATGGGTGACTCCTTGAGAAAATATGATATAAGCTCAGGTGTGCGGATTGTGTGATAAATAACGGCTCGGAATGAGAAATTGGAGAGTCAAGTTCAAATCCTGTCGATCTCTTTATATTCCCTTACGCGAAAATACCCTTAGAAAAATCATGGATACTTTTCTTCTCTATGGGTTACACGCAGAGCAGTCTACCGTGAAAAATAACGACAGCCTACCGCGGGGCTGCCAAGTAGATGATGAGTCACAAAAACGGGTCACATCTGCCCCTACCAACAAGCACTAGGTCAGCGCATTAGGGTAATGATCCATTCTCTACCGCATGGACGGCAAATACGTCATGATCTGGAGAAGGCCTACGCCCAACAATGGACCTGCACAAGCTGATTAGCTAATACTTCCCGAGAGAAAAGTTGGAAAAAGGCGAGTCTCTACTCCGGCTTTCCTAGAAGTTACTTGTTTTTTTTTTTTGTAATAATAGCGTTATCTATCTGCTTTGGACTTGTACTCGTAATTTTTGCAGGACTTTTTAATTACTATTATTTTTGTATGCACATAGTATAATAGTGGACACCCTGGAAACTAAGTGTCAGAAAGTCTTTAAAATACTCCAGAGAGCTTGATATATCTGGTAGCTCCTTTAAATTATTTCCATCTGCTTAACCCCCCCCCGGCACGATTATTTTGTTGCAGGAGTAAAAAGTAAGCAGATTCTAAATTAAATAACTCTCTATGGCTTTCACAATGATATTGTTATTGTCACAAACGAGTAACTAAGCTGTTTTCAGTAATGTCTAATATATTATACACTGGCGCTACAGAATCACGGACCAACGAAGACCAACTGCAGTCAGGATAATAGAGTAATTGTGAAAACCACGATCCTTTAGGTAGTATTCATTAGCTACATACGGTTTTTAAATTCAAAATTTTCCTTTCCCTAGACTGGTGCCAACCAAGGCGGAAGAAGCTGGTCTAGCCAGCTTTTTAACCCATAGCTGCGGGGATATTTTGATTGATAACTTTTCAATGATATTTGCGCTTAAGTGAATATAATGAAAATCGAAAACAGCTCTCTGTTTTTCTTTCGAGTAGTTATCCATTGCACCTTCTGTGCATTCATATTTTGCCAACATAACTTGAAGACTTCCAGCAGCAACACATTCACTTTTCACACTACATTAAAAAAATATTATAAAGGAAACTAACATTAGTACTAGAAGGAGAGTTAACAGTTAGTGGACAAAACAGTTCAAAGAGAAATATTTGTAATGAATGTCAAACTACAGTAACGTTAACTGTTCGTTCAATGAATGCGAAATGTTTCTTTATAAGGAAACGGTTGATTTTACCATTACAATTAGTATGGATGATCTCTATATCTTTAATGGATTTCAGTTTCGTCTAGGGTCCGTTAACGCTTATCACGACTGTTACCTTTCTGGTACATAATGTTTTCATTTGACTGGAGAGCTCCAGATATTTTACAAGCTGAGCGATTTCATTAAGTCATACTGGCCGTTTTATTTATTTATGTATTTTGATGTAATGAATATGCATACACCTCGGTTCCCCCTCACAGTAATATGATTGGCTGGTGTCAGCCATAAATACAGACTGATGTGGCGTTACATGGTCTACGCCTATGGACGACGCCTATTGCCTACCACTACGGCGTTTACCTGCTAGATTGTTCTGTACTGTAGTCCAAAACAACTTTGCTACTTCGAACAAATATTGATTTTCCAAGCGTAGCTCAGATGTGGCACAAGGCCGAAAGTATGAGGCACCCAGTGAGGATCAAACTCACTATTCAGTCGTAGTTGTTCTAGCGAGATAAGCTTGCTAACCATTACACCGCCTTGGGATGCCCAACTTCGAACAAATATATCCCTTCCCGGGAATATCATTTTTTTTTTTTTTTGAAATCGCGATATTCTATATTAGGACATTGTTTTCCTTTGTTTGACTGGGCTGTTTGATTATTTACTTTTATGTTAGTAACATCCCAGAATAATACGAGTTTAAAAGTTGTAGTCGGTTTCTTCGGGATTGAACTAAAATTACAGTTCAGAAATTCATGTCAGAGTTTACTTCCACAACGAAGAAAACAAGTCGCAAGTTCAAAATCGAAGATCAGGGACAGAAAAAAAAATGTCGAAATCTTGATTCACAGGTAGTATGTCACGAATCAAAATGCACGTAACCAGTCCCTAAAAAAATAACCCACTCTCCGACGAACGCGGTCGCAAAGTACGCGAATTTCTTCCTCTAATTCGAGAACACCCAACTGCATTCATCGATGGAGGATTTTTTTTATTCGTCGACAGCTGAGAAAGCACACAAAATATTAGCATATCCAAAATATTTTTATGGCGACTTCTGTGACTGACTTGTTTCTAATTTGAACATTCCATCTTCGGTATATCATGCAGAATACGCGCCCTTTTTGTCGGTAAGTAATTTTCTTTTTCGTCACATTTTCCATCGTACAATGCAGGCGATACGGTTTGGTTTGACGAGGTATGCAAGGAAGCGACTTCACAGCCGACCTGTTCAACCTATACAACGAGACAATACTGAGAGAATTGGAAATCCTAATGGGATTGTGGCAGAACATGTTTAACATAGGCTGCCACAATCTTAACAACATAAAATACGCAGATGACACAGTACTGATAGCAGACACGGAAAAGAAATTACAAAAATCTCTTACATTAGTTAGCGATGGAGAGTGAGAAGAAAGGACTAAGCATAAACTACAAGAAGACAGAATGCATGGTCATCAGTAAAAGGATGAGACCGAAATCCGATTTGCAGATCGGGGACACTAGAATCAAGCAGGCGCGGAAGCTCAAATATCTGGGAAGCATTCTGACAGTGGACGGTAAATGTGACGCTGAGATCCGTAGACGTTTTGGGATGGCCAAAGGCGCATTCCAAAAGCTAGGCAGAGTATTGCGAGACAGGAGGATTTCTTTGGTAACAAAGAAAAGAATACTGAGCTATTACGTGATATCTGTCCTTCTTTACAGCAGCGAATTTTGGACGATTTCCTCAAAGAATAAGATATTCCAGACAACAGAGATGTGGTTCTAGAGAAGGATGCTGAGGATAACTTGGACCGAGCATGTGAGCAACGATGAGGTCTTAGAGAGGATGCAGACATGAAGCAGGCTTATATTAGGTTGGTGCAAAAATAATGACGTAATAATGTCATTTTTGGACGTCAAAAAACGACATCATTACATCATTATTTTTGCACCAACCTAATACTTAACATCAGCTGAAGTTTCTGGGGCACATAATGAGGAAGGAGGGCTTGGAGAATCTGATACTCTCGGGTCGAATAAAAGGAAAGAGAGACAAGGGAAAAGAACGCATGACGTGCCTAGCGATCTTAAGCAAGTGGATGACAGAACGTGGTCTGGGGGAAGTGGCAGAGGGAAGGAACTTGTTGAGTGCTGCAAGGGATAGAGGGATGTGGAGAGCCATAATCGTTTACGTCCTGAAAGGACACGGCACATAGAAAGAAAAAGAATTTCCGTTTTTTTCGCTACATAATTTTCATCCGGATAATATTTTTTATTCAATTATGGACACTGGGGTGGAGGCTATGTGGCTTCAGAAACTTTATTTCAACGTTCGATCTTCTCATGAGGAGGTGAGGAACTCAGTATTTCTTAACTTCCTATCACCCGAATAACTTGTGTCTGTATCCTTGTGTATACGTTCAGCTGGTTTCACTTCTTTCATGGGGGTGCGCTTGCTGACATCATTTTACTTGGATTCTGCAGTTACTATCAATAAGGATAAATTCTAACTCAGCCCACGAGTCACCTAGACCTTTTGATGAAGTACAAATATTATTTTGACATCTCCTGAGGTGAGCTCAGTACATATCACCACAGATCGACTAATCTATCTTAAAGCGTCTTGGTGGAGATCGACTAATCTATCTTAAAGCGTCTTGATATAGAATTCAAATAAGTCCTGATGACTTGTTTATTTTGTCTCTGAGGTAGAAACAAGTTTCTTCTTCTTTTGTGTGACGTGTCCCTTCAGGACAAAGGCGGTCATGCGCATCCACATCTTCCTGTCCATGGCAGCTCTTAACAATATTTGTCTTTTTATTTTTCTCCTAAATCCTGTTCTACCCCGACTTTCCTCAACCTCAACATGTTACTCGTTGCTTTCCTCTCTCCCCCAAACCATACTGTGAGTATGAGATTTTACAAGCCCTCTTTGCTCAATACGTACCCCCATAAATTCATTTATGCTAGCTCAACGTCTCCCAACTAGTTCTCTCTACCAAATTTCACTCACACCGTTTGGTAGGTTGGTTGATATTACGATATGTAACCCAGAGAGAATGGAACTCATTAGTAATGTACTCATACACTAGAGCATCTAATATTTAGCGAAAATCGAAGCGGCTACGGGTTTTTGTGCCGAATATTTTTGACGTATGTTCAAATCCTAAACGTTTGCACAGTTACTTATGGCATATTTTTCCAAACGATCAATGCATATATTTTGGTAGTCTTTGTGATCTACTGTGATATTCCGTTATGTTGTGAATTGTCTGCTGTATTTCATCTAATGTTTGCACTACCGGTGTATCAATTACTAACGTATATCAAATTTCTTCAAATCTCTAACATATATCTTAGTATTCTCGCTGGTCTCATCAGTAATGTGGCCTGGAGAATCTCAATTCTTTTCATAATCATTAACTGTTCCAATTTTTATGCGGAGGTCGATGCTATTAATATGGGGGCGTACAGTTGTATCTTGCGAATCTCTTATTTATTTGTCGATAGGTTGTTTTATTATTATTATTATTATTATTATTATTATTATTATTATTATTATTCGTACTCATCAAGGTTCCAAGCCAGAAGTGACTAAATTTGAATTGCAGTATGGAAAATGTCACTCAATACATACACACACACACACAC
>CAHIKZ030001613.1:3365000-3430000 GCA_903632075.3 Acanthosepion pharaonis | reverse complement strand
CTAAAAAATTAATACGTCTAAATTCATCTTCATCCCAGCAGTGCGCCAGTGGCTTTGGTGTAACATTTCCGACTGATACCAAATCAGTCTGGTTTCTATCCTGACTTGAGGCAATCGGATGTCTAGCCACACTGATGAGCTGTTAAACGGTCTGTCTGCGTATGATAATATATATATTATCGTACACAGATAGACTGTAATCGGATTTGACCCAAACAAGGTAGCAAAGTCACTAAGACACAAGAACTTATTGAGTGTGAAAGAAATATATATTATTTTACGTTCTTAAAATCCAAAGAAGACTCAGCAATATTATTGGTCCTGAGGTGGCGTCTCGGCTTCCGTCATTTTCCACTCCCGACACAGTGAACGGACTTTCTTGGCAGCTAGCCTAGCGATGGATTCAAGATTACCACTTTATATTCAGCCGGGATTGTTAGCCCAAGAAGGCGCAACCAATCACTCACCTGGAGGTTAGCATCAGTCAAGCTGAAAGATGCCTCTCATATGATTAACAGAGAATAGTTTCGTCGTGAAAGAATTTTGAAGATGGAAGCCAGTGTATGAATGTTGGTATCATAAAGGAAGGCCTGAATAATTTTTTTTCGTCTTACCATTGCTCAGTTTGGAAGACATAGTGAGACTGACACAAAACAATTTTTACCCGTAACTCTTTTTGAATAGATGACCGTTATGACAAATCAAAGAAACAGGTCGAGGTTCACGACTCTTATCTAAAGCGTGATAGACTCTTTCCGCAATACTACAACAGCAGTTGTGTCAGCCATATTGTTTGTTTGAATTAATGCTCTGCGATGTGAAAAGATTAACTAATACAGCATTAATTAGGAGCTCTATTACTTTACCAATAATATCTAAAAGGCTAAGACGGTTCAGTTGATTTTTTAAAGATCGGAACAACAAATGAGAACTTCTAATAAGCAAGAAAACAAGAAGCATTTATTGTACAGTTTAGAGAGAACAGGTACTCTTTCGGGAGAACGTATCTAAAGGATTATTAGAGGAATACTATCAGATCTACATGTTTTGTGGAGATCCAGATTAGAGATGGTTGTAAAGAACCTGGAAGGCGTTATATGCACATCAACCCAATGACACTCAGTAGAAAGTTAGGCAAGGATTCTCCAGATGATTCAAGAATAGATTTTAAAGAGAATTTACGGGTGAAACATTCTACTTCATCGGCAGATGTTAAATTGATTGAAAAGAGGAGGAATAGAAACTTAGCTTTTATTTAAAACACTATTACAGAGCCACCAGTATTCACGAGAGCCAAACTTTTTTCAATGCAATACAGTTCCTACTTATCCCAGAAAACGAAAACTGAGCTCCTTCGAGGACAAATTTATATTTATTAATTGAGGCTACGAATAGGCGTCTGTTATGATCTGAACTGTCACGGTAGTGTATGTAGTGTAGCCAGAATTAGAAATTGTTGAGGAATATAGCCGGAGAAAATCGCGTGATCTATAGATGAAAGTAACTAGTATTGTGAGAAGGAACAAAGGCATAAATGCTGGCTTTGACACAAGAAGAAACCTCAAAAAGAGAGAGTCTCGAAGAAAGTCACGAACTGAATCCCAATCAGCAAACTGTAAACGGAAAGAGGTCTTATGAATAGGAGATTTCTCTCTATTAGATGATTGGAACGAAATATCAATAGATACTACAAGTTGATCCGTGTTGCCAAGAGGATTGTAAAGCTTGACAAGAGCTAAGAGAGGCGATAAGGAACAAATCAAGTAATATTTATTTGGGAAACGAGTAGGGACATCCACAATTTGAGTAAAAGATTTTGCAACGGGAAAATTGAAAGATTGTTGAGGCGCATTAAAATAATTAAACACAAAGATGTTAGTAGATAGATGAAGAAAGGGTGTCGTTTATATAACATCAGAAAAGTTGTCTAATATATCACAGTCCTGAGAAGAAGGAGTGCGATAAACAATAAAGAGATAGTTAAGTGAGTTTAATAATGAAAGCCAAAACACAGAAAGGCGCATTAAAATAATTAAACACAAAGATGTTCGTAGATAGATGAAGAAAGGGTGTCGTTTATATAACATCAGAAAAGTTGTCTAATATATCACAGTCCTGAGAAGAAGGAGTGCGATAAACAATAAAGAGATAGTTAAGTGAGTTTAATAATGAAAGCCAAAACACAGAAAAAAGTTGTCTAGGGACTCGAGTAACAATTCCCTTGTCATTGGCATTGGAGTGTGTGTATGTGCGTGTGTGTATGTGTGCGAGCGTTTTTGTGAGGAGTTCTTTTGTTTATTTTATTAAACATTAAATATTGCAGGAAATTTAACCACTATATCCGTAGTCGTTTTATTTCGCTTTCATGATCAAACACTGCTCATTCCAATTGTGCCTGTAATGTATGTAATCTGAGAAAAATATTTGTAGAAAATGCAGACAATTGCGTATCACTTTCTTCCATATTTTCAATGCATTTCTCTTTTGCTGTGTTCAAATTGTAAAGAGCCTATTTTGCCAGATGATTCCTGGCCATTTGCAATCTAATGCATAATCAATAAATGATAATTATTGACCACGTTCAATCTAATGCATAATCTATAAATGCTAATCCTTGACCACTTGAAATCTAATGCATAATCTATAAATGTTATACTTGACCACTTACAATTCAATGCATAATCTATAAATGATAATCCTTGATCACTTGAAATCTAATGCATATCCTATAGATGATATTTCATGAACACTTACGACCCAATGAATAATCTATAAATGATAATTCTTGAGCACTTATAATCTATTGTATACTATAATTGCTCACCTGAGACTTTCTTATTAATACTTAATGTATTAGGTTTTATCACTACATTTTGTTCTGTGTATATTTCATTCGGTAAGAGACAGTTCGCTAGACCGCGCACCACTAATGAAGCCAGTATTACTGAGAGGAATTATTTCATGAAATAATGTTGGTTAATCGTCAGGAGTATAAAAAATACAAACAATACCATGTTTTATTTTAAATGCTTATTATAACGAGGACGTGTTTGTGGAAATGTATTTTATAAGCATTTCTGTTCTCTTTTTTTTTCTTTATCTATATAATTTTAAAATTCTGTGCTTGCGTGCTTATGTGAATGATTTAAATTAATCTGATTTGAGTGAATGAGATTTAAAAATATGAGCCTTTTATGCAGTAAGTATTTTTGTTTGAACTTTTTTCAAACAGAATTTTTTTTTAATTAAAATATTTTAAGTTAAAGATAGACACAAAGGGATCCACTTTCGCTGTTTCGTCCATTTGTTTGTAGAATAATTATTTATATTTCAGCTTTCATTAAACAAACAATATTTTAAATATTTCCAAAGCAATTTTGGCACATTTAAAAATATTTTCAAATGAATCTATCTATCTATCTATCTATCTATCTATCTATCTATCTATCTATCTCAGTCTGTTCATTATCTATCTATCTATCTCAGTCTGTTCATATCTATCTATCTATCTATCTATCTATCTATCTATCTATCTATCTATCTATCTATCTATTACTAAATGCTTATGATTGTTGAGTGTTTGTGTTCTTGTGTTGTGAGTCTGTCCGGCGCATAATGATTTACAAGTTGTTTATACAGTAAGTATTTTCAATTTAAATTTCTTGAAACAGACAATTTTTTAATTGAAATATTTTTAAGACAGCCACAAAGAGATGCCGCTTTGCTGTTTCGTCCAGTTGTTTGTAGAGTAATTATTTATATTTCAGTTTTCTTTTGTTTTTTTTTTGTTTTTTTTGCATATTTGTTGTGTTGATCTCCCTCTAAAGAGTCTATGTTGGACTTGTCCGCCTACTATAATATTAGTAGGAGAGAAGATTTTGGGAGAACAATTGACCAGACTGTTCATTTTTATCGAACTCTCTGCCTGGCAAAGTTTCGTCCGGGGAGGTAGACAGTCCCTGAACCCGTTTAGGCGGGTTCAAAGGGAATATTTTTGGCCGAGCCTACGGGCTCGGAGTACCCACAATAAACCGGCCTTGTGCCACATACACCCTTGTGGTGGTGCTGTTAAATATTAACAGTCGACCAGACTGTTCATTGCTGTCGAACTCTCTGCCTCGGCGGAGAGGAACCCGAACGCGGCTTTGCCGAAGGGCAAAGTTTCGTCTGGGGAGGTAGACATACCCTGAACCCGTTTATGCGGGTTCTAAGGGACTATTTTTGGCTGAGACTACGGGCTCGGAGAACCCACGGAAAACTCGGCCTTGTGCCACATACATCCCTCGTAGATGGGCTGTTAAATATTAACAGTCGAATAGATTGAACGCTGGGTCAACTGACACAAACTCACTAGTCATATAATACTCGTCTGTTGTACTTACTGTTTAATATATAATATATCTGTAACACTTGTTTAGTTATTTTTGTAACCATTTACTTGGCCAAAACAATATTTCAAAAATTGTTTCACGTAAATATGATTTTAAAATAGTTTTTGGCATATTTATAATATATTTGTAAGTTAATCTTATTTAAAGTTCAAGTTTATCCCGGAAGTTTGTTTCCTAACAAATACTGTAAACAATCAGTAAGACGTTAAACATGAACTTGTAAAACAGATCAATGATGACACGAACAAATTGAAATATTTAACTAATTTATAATAAAATTAACTTTCATTTCAATGGAACGTTAAAATCAATTGAATGTTTCATGACCTGAACTATCAGTGACTCAACGGGTCACGGGTAGTTTCGTCTATACTAAAATTCACTTAATACAAAACTAAAGAATTGCTCACGGCAGAAGGTTAAAATTGTAATGACGAAAGAGTTGTATAATATGAATGAAGAAATTGTTATAAATTGAAAAATCTGAAGATTAGGACGATAGACCACAAGAGATCGTTGATTTGAAAAGTTGTAGCGTTGATGGAACGACCCACCGGAGAATCTATTCAATAAAGTGGTATATTTTTCGAAAAAGCTGTATGAATGAATTTTTCTTCTTAGATTTGCAAACATAATCGAAATGAAATCTCCGGGGAGATTCATCGATTTCGAAATATAATCACATATCATTCCGACTTCCTATGGGTAAAAAACTAAATATCGGTATTTGGTTTTCTTGGACTTATTAAAATGAAGAAGATACAATAGGTACCAATATTTTTTTTTCTGTTTTATTATGACTGTTTGTTGTTTTTTTTCTTTTGCGGTTGTAATCTGTAAGCAATAAATCAGATTTCTTTTAATGTTTTCAGGTCAGGTCGCACAAACTAATGTCAAATAGTCTCAAAGCTGATCTTTTACAATAGATGCGGACATACAGATTGTGATTTGAGACCTTCTTTTGATCAAAATGTAAATTTATTGTAAAGGAAAAAAAAAAAAGCTGAAATGATTTCAAATAAGAAAACAATAGAAAATGGTCAAAATCGTAGATCAAGATTTTAAATGGCGTCTCATTCTTCAGAAATAGGGGGGAAAAAAAAACAATATAAAAAGGAACACACACAGAGATAGAGAAAGAGAGAGATGCAGATTAACGAGAAAATAGAAAGGTCGTGTGTGTGTGAGAGAGAGAGAGAGAGAGAGAGAGAAAGAGGGAGAGGTGGGAGGGTGAGAGAAAATAAACACATACGTACAATAAATCCAAGCGGTATGTTAGAAGCTTTCATGCTGCTAATTTAATTTCAGTTCGTTTTGTCAAGATTTCGTATCATATTCATCGTGTTACGTGCATTACTCGAACTTACTTAACTTCAAGGGCTGCAGTCCAAACTCAATAAGGAACTCGACTTCTGACATTTCACAACTGAAAAAGAAAAAACGATATGTTTGGAGTAAGTTCATTAGCAATTATAATTTTTTCAAGTCACATATTCTGAAAGAGAAGACGTACTTGATGCTGAGTGTATTTATAAGACCAAATTACACGCAGTTCTCTCTTTCAAAAACAGACACACACACACATATATACACATATCTACATACACACATATATATATACATACATACATATATATATATACATAAATATATATCTATATACATATATATATATATATATATATATATATATATATATACAAGAAATATGTTGTAGTGGTTCCAATGAGAGAAAAGTATGTATGCAATTCAAGAAAGAAATTCGGATTACCAACACACAAACAGAGAATGTCTCATATCGAGAATATTTAACATTGAACATAAGGAAAAAAATTAATTATTTTTAATAATATGTGGAAATCTCCGCTTTTACCTAAAGACGGTCGCGAGACCAGAAACACGTGTCGTAAAATTATGTAAAACAAAGCATAATATTTTTTTCTAAATAAATCCACATTACAACCAAAAACGTTTGAGGTACCTCTCTTCTTTTCAATATATATATACATACATATACATTTACATACATATGCATATATATACACATACATATGTATATGCATATATACACATACATATATAATTTAAGACATTTTTACGTTCATACATTATTATTATCGATACAAATATTTAAGTAAATGCACTATTTATAACTTTTACCGGCCTGAATGTCCAAGAAATTTTCATAGAAATTATTCGTCCACCGACAGGAATCGAACCTAATGTATCCTATACAGAACCGTCATATAACCGGACATGCCTTAACCGATTGAGCCACAGAGGATTGTTCGGTTAGGGATGTCGATTTTACTTCTTTTAAATTACAATCTTCCATAAATCACTCGCGTACATTCATATCTGCTCAAAGCGTATCCAAATGTAAACAAATGACGTCACACATTATGAAATGGATAGTCCGACAATTATGTTAAGACATTGTTTATACATTCTTTTCTTTTTTATAGATACACATATTTAAGTAAATGCTCTGTTTATAATAAACAGTATTTAATAACATTTAGCGGCCTGTATATCCGAGCAATTTTCATAGAAAATATGCGTCCTCCGACAGGAATCGAAACTTCAGTAAAAGCGACCTTGCTAAACAAACGATGCTCTGTGGCTTTAAATATCTGTGAAATGCTTTAATAGAGGACGGAAAGAGCAACACTGAACTGCAAAGACGTATTCGGATAGAAAAAGATGCCTTCCAAATGCCCAGCAAAGTATTAAGAGACAGAAACAACTTCGTTATAAATAAAAAAAAAGTGTATTGAACTGTTACGTAATATCTGTCTTCCTATATAGCACAGATTGCGGGACAATCTATTTAAAGATGAAGAAGACAGTTAAAGCAACAGAAATGTGGTTCTTAATAGGATGCTAACCAATGATGACACAATGTGGCATTAGAGTCAATAGAAAAAAAGGAAACTTAATCTCAGGAAGAAACAGTTGGAATTTCTGAGGAAAATAATGAAAAAGGAGGACGTGAAAAATCGAATACTAACAGGTCAGATTGAGAGCAAGAGAGATAGGAAAACAACGCATGAGATACTTGTTGAGTTTAATTAAAGTTTGGTCGGACAGAATTCAGGAGAAATAACAAAAATACACTATTTATTAATAGCTATAAAGGAGGACAGGAAATTGTGGAGAGTCGTGATCGCTGAGGGAGACGGCACATGAAGAACAAAAATTAAAATAATTTCTCAGGAAAATAAGTCTTCTTTATAAATTTGTTATCGCCCTTTCCAGTATTGGGAAGGGTTTCCTTCCTAGCTTTTTATTTGAAGCGTTGTGAAATATTAACATTTTGATTATATCATTATTTTCTCTTCGAGATACATGGGATATCCATTTTAGTTGTTGTTGTTGTTGTTGAAAATCCCCCACTGATGTGGTTTTTCTTATTTTGTATAACTTTCCACGAGGTATAAAAAGGTATAATCCTCACTAAAACATACAGGATTACTTTATTCAAAGCCATTTAAAATTTTTTTTCATGAGAAAGTGCTTGTATAAAACTGACACCTTTGATAAATCTGGCCAGCTTTAGCGCCACTCATGACATCCATATGAAAATCTCGATTTGACATTTCATTTAAGATGATCACTTGATTCTTCATGTTAATGTTTTAGTTTTGTGGCAATTTGAGGTAGTCTGCGAAACTACTTCGAGCTTCATCATGTCGATGTTCAATATTCTTATTTCCTATGCTAAATCTCTTGTAACTGATACATAAACAGAGATATTTGAATTCCTCAATACTTACTAATTCCATTTTCTGAATTTTTATGAGTGTTTCAAGGTATGCTCCTCCACAGCTTTCATTCTATTTCCTGATCATAGTTAATGCTTTAGAAAAGTATAACTTGTGTCGTACTTCTTGAAGCATTTCGTAGAGAATGTTGATTTTTTCTTCATTATCATTGTTATCCCAACTATGGATACTTATCATAATGACCACTTCATATTGGCCTCATAATGAAAAGGCAGGAGAATCGTAAGTATGGCACATACAAACGAAAGCTTGAAAAATGTAACACTCACAAGATATCAGTAAGTTATATGCCATTCGTGATACACGCCTAGACGATTATGTATTTTTCGATACATGACTGACGAGGCCGTTTTTTATCTGCAGTAGGTTGCCATTTCTTTCTGCGGCATACCAATTGCCATCCAAAGCTATATAACCCGGCCTGTCCTGCTATTTACCCATGGAGGGAGAAGAAGAGGATTCATACCTTTCCCAAGGGTATTAGCACGTAACTGAATGTAATGGATTCAACAGGAATTCGAACTCGGCTCTTCGATTCCCCAATCCGAGCCGCTATCCATTACTTTAAAGCAAAGGTAAAAACTAACAATAATCGACGAATGCAGGACAGAGCAAAGACAAAAGTGTTAATTAGAATAACAAAAAAGGAATTTGTGGAGAGCTATGATTCAGTATGTAATGAAATGATACAGCATGTAAAAGTTGATGTTCATCAATCAAATGCATTACAAGTTTGATAATGAGTTATAAACATTTTTCAAGAAGTACTACGTAAGCCTGTGAGGTCGTCGTGACAAAAATGGCCTGCCTAATCTCCGACAAATCGTTTTTTCCTCGGCCATTGCAGAATGCGAGTGGAAGGACTGTATTTTCAGGAACGGTTGAGTATTCATGCGTTTCCAGAGAGAATAGGGCAAACTGAACATATGTCTACAACACCCAAATTCGAACATGGCTGGCCGATAGCATTTTCCTAATTGACATCCGTTACGCTACCACGACGTATTTAACCTTTCACCGAGACAAACCTGTGACCTTTTAGATTACACTACAAGAGAAAATGGCAACGGAACGAAGATCATCACTGCATTCATCTCCTCGCGGATAGGAATTCATTGCCGAGAGGTTACCATGTTAGCGTTCTTACCATGAGGCCAAGGTTCGATTCTCACTGTCATCGATTTGTCAAATAGGTGAGTGATATTAGAACAGACAAAATTGTTCAAATCGTGTCGATTCTTGTTTAGTGTATTGGCATGCGTTAAATAATATAATTTTATGTTTGCTCAGGCGAACAGGAGAATATTTTACAAGATACGAAATATAAGGTGGTGAAAAATGATACATCCACAGAACAAGAGAGACCAATTTTATTAAACAAAATTAACAAAAAGGAAAATTGTTAATGAATGCATTTGACTGTGATTTTCCTGTTTTAGTGTGACGTGTCCGTAGCCCTTTTTGCTTCGGTGTGATAAGTTGATGGCACGCTTCGAAAGGAGGAGGGCACTATAGTTGTATTAACACGAAGTCGCAAGTCAGCGTGGATGAGAGCTGGAGATTACTGGTCTTTTGCAACTGCTGCTCACTCCACGAAATTATGACTATGATTAGTATAGTTTTAATATAAATCACAGGTTGGCCATGTAGGTTGTGAAATAACAAAAGCATTTCTTAACAATAATCTGCACTAGTAAATGACTATCTAGCATAGCAGGCCACGTATACTCAGATACTAATATATAGTAACTATATAAATTCTTATTAAACCTCATTGTAAGTAAAAATCCCTAGTAAAAATTGTTTATAAAACAGATTTACTTAGCTTACATAATCAGACACTGATCATGAAAAATTGTTCTTTTTTAGTGAAACGTTTGCATTAATTCCAAATCATTTATATTTATTCTAAAGTATCAATGGATTTATTTTTATCTGATATTTATATTACTTCAAACGTTATTTTTTCTATGACTGATATTTCGTATTTGAAATAGACGCCCTATTTTTATTTATTCATTTATGTATTGTGTCTAGCGCATTCAAGATATCCTAATAAAAATTATATGTTGGCTTGGAAAAGTAGAAATTATTTCAGGAAAGGTGAGATCACTATTTTTCCAAGTCAATATGCACAAGCAAAAATATGTTGAAAAACAAAAGAAAAATATTAAATCCATCCCCTCATTGCTTTGAAAATATAATACAGCGCATGCGTCCATCTCATACTAATCTAATCACAATCTTCTTAAAAAATATAAAAACAAACAAAACTCTTGAATATTACTCGCACGATTGGGCACCTCGAGGCGGTGTAATGGTTGTCACAGCTTGTCTTGCTAGAACAATTACGACTGAGTCGTGAATTTGATCCCCACTAGGATCCCCATAATTTTGGCTTTGTGCCACGCTATGCTTGTAAAATCACGACTACTTGCTCACTTTACGTTTGGCTAGACTTTGAACTATGACTCTTTATTTTTGTCCTCCACTTGCTTTGATTGAACATTGAACCAACTCATGAATATTCATGAACGTTCTCAAATTTAAAATCTTTGATAAACCAATGACATCCACACCTTTGTATATAAACACATACAGCATAATAAATCGTACATTGTTTTGATAAATTTCCCTCCGAAAAAAAAACAAAAAAAAAACGCATTCGCTAAAAATAGTTTGTCCGCTTGATTCTTTTTATTCATTTTGTCACCTCTACAGATACACACTTTCAGAGAATATTTACACACAAATTATATATATAATATTTATATATATATATATATATATATATATATATATATATATATATATATATATATATATATGTGTGTGTGTGTGTGTGTGTGTGTGTGTGTGTTAAAAATGTTATAAATATAAGGCAGGCGATAAATGTTGTTCACTATGCATGAAGGAAAATCTAGCTATCGCTACCTATAAAGAACCCAAAAATTTATTAAAGCAAAAATCGGAAATTCTTAGTAGGTGCCGACATAAGAAAAGCTGGTTATTAGCGTAACATGTTCTAGTTTTTTTGTTGTTTTTTTGTCACATGGTCATGGTGTTAATTGCTTTTATCAAGAAATATTGTTCCATTATTTGTCTGTTTCGCCAGATTTACCCTGAAGATCTGTTTAGGTGAAACCCAGGTAGGTTTGCCTGGCTCCTTAGAATTACATTAGGTTTTGCTATACGTAGTGTATTGAGCACTTTACTTTAAGTTTTTACTCGTTTAGTTTTTTTTTTTTTTTTTTGCTTTGGACTTGAAGCTCAATCACATACCGAGAGGGATTCGTACAGTGTTATCTTCATGGTTCTTTTTATTTCCAATTTTTCCTCAGACATCAATTTGTTATATTACAAATTGAGCTAACCGAGGTTTTCCAAACGAGTATTACCATTATATATATATATATATATATATATATATATATATATATATCCGAGCGGATAAAATCCAGTTAGAGCTCTATGCACAAGTCAGAGCAAGAATATCATATAAAAGGCTCAAACACTAATATTTCATGGTTATAATTTATTACATTGGAATCCTAATAACTATTTGTAGGTCTGATGAATTGGATCGTTATTAGGAATCCAGTGTAATAAATAATAACCGTTGATTGTTAGTCTTTGATGCTTTTATATTATATTATATATAATTGTCAGCTGTCAATATACCACATAACACCCTTGAGCGCTTAGTCTTGGAGCGGGTAGAATGGAGATAATCGTGTTTTAGTGGACTCAGCTGTTTTCAATCAGCTTGTCTGAATCATGTTCAAGAAGCCAGACCAAGATCTAAAAGGTCAGCCAATCTAACAGTGATCTCATCTTACAACCCTCACTCTTGCTCCATATATGGCCTCTTTTGTCAATCACTAGCGGGTCTTAAGATTATCGCACAAAATTTCATAACTGAATTAATTCAGATCCTCATACGTCGAAACTGACGGGAGAGTCCATTCTTCTTTCATTATAATTACTATAATATATATATATATATATATATATATATATATATATATATATATATGTGTGTGTGTGTGTGTGTGTGTGTGTGTGTGTGTGTGTGTGTGTGTGAAGGTATGTAGAAAAATAGGAAATAACACCCTAGGTAAATAATCCAGGGTTCTCTAGTATTTTCGTTTATTTAAAAAAAAAAAAAAAAAAAAAAAAACAGTTCTCCATAGAGAAGTAGAGCTTAGATTATAATTATTTTTTATTTATTTTAATAATTATATTGAGGATTTCGGCTCTCGTTTTTGAAACATGAGAACTCTTATGTAACGAAGGAATCATATTTTTAATAAATAATTATATATATATATATATATATATATATATATATATATATATACATACATACATATATATATAGATAGATAACTAGACTCGTTTCGAAAACCCTCGAATTTTGATTTGCTAATCAAATCAATCTCGAGGGAAAAAAGGTTTTAAAAAAAAAGAGCTACAAACATGAACTTCTGCCGACAAAAAAATCGCACAGATGCAGGTCTGAAGCCCAAAGTAAAAACCCCGATACGAGTAAACAACTAACTAACAAAAGAGCTCAATACAACCGTAGAGCAGACTTAGATACACCTGTGAGCCAGACAAACCTACCTAGCTTTCACCTAAACGGATCGTCAGGGAAAGTTAATTTTAGGACAGGGTTTACACACTTTAATCTGGTATGTTAGAATATTTCACTCTATTTTGGTGGATGATGTGAACATTAGCCGTAGGGAAAGTTAATACGGAATGCAAAATCTACGATTTCTAACCAGCTGTTGCGGTTCTCTTGACCGATAGGTGTTTGGCAACTTTTCGATGGTTTAAAGCTAATTAATTTATCGATATTAAATACTTTTAGGTCAGAACAACACCAAACCGAATCGGGAGAAGGAATATACTGCTTCGGGAGATTTCGTCCGTTCTTACCTTAAATGAAGATGAAGGCGATGTCCGTCTGGAAGATCTTCATTCCAAACTTTGACTTTGCTCGTGGGATTAATCACCACCTTCTGGTTCGTGTGAGAAAGTCGTAGAGAAGACCAATCTGTTGCGGCATGTTCCTAGCAGTAAGGATTGAAGTTAAAGTCATTCAGACATTACTTCAAGGGGGAATAGACACGGAATTAGTGCCATATGACGACCATTCTCGCTTTCTTGAATTCATTATACAGTTATATAAAATAATAAGACCAATTGCTAAACATAAAATTATATTGGCGAACAGAAATTTTGACAAATATTGCTTAATTGTTAATTGAGAAATCATTAACGTAAGGTATGTAATATACCCCCACCCACACCAAAAAGAAAAAAAAAAGTAACAAGATTCTTATATGGATCAAATAGAGAGAAACCTCACAAAATTCTGAAACGATTGTCGAGGTTTGTCGGAGTTAACTCCTCCTTTAGTTCGTTAACCCTTTCACCAGGGGTCTCTTTTCCCTGGCTATAAATAGTCGCTGACCCTTCGCCTCTTCCTCTTTTTCCTCAGGCTTTCAGCCTTACCACTTCTCAGAATTGAACGCTCACAGAGACAGCGTTTCCCAAATGCTGAGGAAACGCTAAGAACAATACACGTGCGTACGAACACTCACTACACACACACACACACACACACACACACACACACACATATATATATATATATATATATATATATATATATATATATAATATTCACCACACGCACTCTGTCCATGTAACTGTCCATGTAACTTGTAACCTTTCTTGTTATTAATACATATATTTGTATACATATATTTATCGGTCTTGTGTTTGTTTTTCCTTGTCTTCTTTGGACTTAATTAAAGTCCAACTTTCTCATGTAGTTGGACCGGCTAGCAGGAAAATCTAATCCCCGTGTACTCATCTACTTATGCTTAACAACATCGCCGACACGGTCCACTACAGGTTGGTTAGTTGGTGTGACGCCTCGAATTTGTTTTTACGCAATATACCAGAAAATATGAAAAAATAAGGAACACAAAACGGTTTTATAAAAAGAATATTCATATTTATGTATGTCAATTATATACAAACATAATTACTAAGAGTTACTTCCCTTTGACTGGAATTAAAGTCTTTACTAAGGACATATTTTATCTGAGCTCATAAAAACTTGAATGAGCTTGCCGCTCAAAATGTTTGCCGTGAGAGTTGAAAAAATCCCGTAAAACTGAGAATATGTTGAGTAAAGTTGTAGCTTCAGAAGACTTTATTTAAAAGTATTTTCTTGCTGGTGAAGAACTGGAGAAAACTAGAATATCCAAATTAAATTTCTTCAGTGTGGCGGCGATGTGTCTGGTTGAATGTTTTGGACTTGTAGATGTTGTATTTGTCGCACTGTCTTGTCTTTTGTAGGCTAAATTCCTTTTTCTCTCCGTTTTTCGTGCACTACATATTAATATATTCTCAAATATCGTAGTCGACGAGATTTTCCGTCAATTCGTTAGCATAAAAACAATATGGCTTTCTCACGAGATTCGTTTTTTCGTACGGACATCCATGAGGTAAGTTTTTTCTTTTTTTTCATTTTTCAAACTACAGATCTCACTTTGAGAGAGTTGAAGGAATTCTGCAACTTGAAGTTGAAAGAGTGAGTGTCAGTGTGTTTGAGTGAATTCGTATATGTGAATGTTCCGTACGTTAGTGTATGTGTGTGATGTTTTCATAGCGTCCGCCCGGAAGAGGTCGGAACGTGACTTCTTAAACAGCTACATTTTAATAAGCGAGAGAATCCAAATAGAGGAAGAAAGAACTTGTGCCTGGTATTTATAATAAAGGTAATCACGTGATAGTGCTGCAGAGAACGTTTCTAATTTTTGGCAGAAAAATAGTTTTGAAAAACGCGTAGGCGTTGTGCGGATGTAGGCGAGAACATGATCTTAATATTAACTGACCAATGAGAAGTGGAAAAACATCAAGGCTCTGTGATGCACTTTTTGCACAGATTTGCACAAAAATTGACATTAACAGAAAAGTAGTAGTTGGATGCTAAATAATCTTCGATAAATGTCGTAAAATTTCATTCATTCTAATAAAATCTTCTGCACACGGGAGCAACAACGAAATTTTGTAGAAAATGGAAACCATATCTACACCTATAATTAGAATGAGAAAGAGAGTTGAGATTTCTAGCGCACAGGATTAGCAAAGAAGGCTTGGAATATTTAAAACTCGCAGAACATGCTGAAGGCCAGACGGACAGACGAAAGCAGCGTATAACCAACATACCAATCTGAAGAAATGGTTGGTAAAACAGGGAATAGGGGAAATAGCAAAAAGACAAACAATGCGAAGAGCTACAAGAGACTGTATGTTGTGGAGAAACCTCTTCACTCACGCCTGGACGGAACACGGCACAGAGAAGAAGGCGAATATATAAAGCTTGGATTTAAAACAAATTGAGAAAAGAATCAATGACAGAAAATCGTTTTACTTAACTTGAAAAAAGACTCTTATATATGAGCTCAAAAAGTATCAGCACTTTTGCTATGTTAACGGAGCTAAAGTATGCAGAGTGAAGTCGCTCGAAGCAAGTTGACGTTGAACTATGTCGCGCATGCTCACTAAGTTGTAACATCTCGCTCATTTTTGTTGTTTCAAACAGTTCTTGGATGGAATCACCGCGCCATAGAGGTTCCATGAGTGAATATGGCTTGTAGAGCCGTTTTTGTAACATTTTTCTCTTCAAAAATCAAATCCCATTTGAAAGGAACAAGATTTCAAGACATTGAAGAAATTCCATTGAATGCGACGAGGCAGCTGCTAGCTATCCCCAAAAGATCAATTGAAACAACGCTGGATAAAGCGTGAGGTTCCAGAAGGGGACAAATGGAAGAGGATTAAATGCCGAATTGATACTAGTTGCAGTTTGTATTTCATAGCACCAGTCGTGATTATATATATATATATATATATATATATATATATATATATATATATATCCAAGTATAGGATTGGTCCGTTGTCAAGCCTTTTGAATTCTCATATACTTGTTTATGATTGGCCATTCCAGCTTATGTAAGAGCGTTTCCCCTTGCGAGGGATGTTTGATTGATTTGAACTTTTTAAAACACTTTATTCTTCATTTAACACAATCACTTGATAAGGCAGCAGAAATGTTTTTAGTGATTTTATAACATATTTTTGTTATTATTTTCTAATAAATAATTATATATATATATATATATATATATATATATATATATATATATATATATATATATTAAGGCATTTATACGTTTATGTATTCTTTTTTTAGAGCGAAAATATTTAAGTAAATGTTCTGTTTATAATAAAAAGTATTAACAATATTTACCTGCCTGAATGTCCAAGAAATTGTCATAGAAAATATGCGTCCTCCGAAACATATAAATATTTATAGACATAAAAATGTCTTAAAATCATTGTCGGACTTTGTCCATTTCATAATGTATGACGGCATTTGTTTACATTTGGATACGCATCGAGCAGATATGAATGTACGTGAGAAAATCATGGAAACTTGTAGTTTAAAAACAGTAAAATCGACCTTGCTAACCGAATGCACCTCTGTGGCGAAATCGTTAAAAGCACGTCAGGCTATATTTTGGTTCCGTATAGGATACAGGTTCGATTCCTGTCGGAAGACGAATATTTTCTATGACAATTTCTCGGACATTCAGGCCGGTAAATGTTGTCAATACTGTTTATTATGAACAGAGCATTAACTTAAATATTTGTATGTATAAAAAAGAATGTATAAACATGAAAATGTGTTAAAATAATGCTCGGACTTTGTCCATTTTCTAATCTATAAATATATATATATATATATATATATGTGTCTGTGTGTGTGTGTGTGTGTTTTATTAAATCATATACACAAGTTTTGTCTATTTATTTTAATTAAATTTCTTTCATATTGTCTGATAAGCTTAATGGCATTATCATTGAAAGATACATGAGTTTGTCGTTACATGGAAATCTTTCATGCAACAAAAACAGAATATCATTATTGTTTTGTCCGTCTTTTGTTTAATATATTGAAAGATAATTGTCATCTTTGATAATGGCTTATGTAAGCCGAAAGTTTAGATAGGATTAAAATCATGTATCAATATGGTGTTTTTCTTTCATCTTTCAATGATAATTTTATTAAGTTAATCAGACAATATGAAAGGAATTTAGTTAAAATAAATAGACAAAACCTGTCTATATTATTTAATGAAACATGGATCAATGAAAAATGCTGCAAAAATACACACACACACATATATATATATATATATATATATATATATATATATATATATATATATATATATATATATATGTGTGTGTGTGTGTGTGTGTGTGTGTGTGTGTGTGTGATTGTGTGTGCGTTAAAGACGACAGAAAAGTTACTGGGATTAAGCTTTTTATTTAATTTTTCTTGTTCTCGGACAAGTGTCTTCATTTCTGGAAACAAAGTGCATAAAACTTGACAAAAGTTCAACATATCCGAGCGATTTATACTCTTATTTTAGCCATTATCAAAGACGATTTTTACTTTTTTATTATTTTTTCACTATATATATATATATATATATATATATATATATATATATATGTGTGTGTGTGTGTGTGTGTGTGTGTGTGTGTGTGTGTGTGTGTGTGTGTGTGTGTAAAGTTATAGGAAGGTTTTATTTTCCGAACACGGGCAGCATATTTTGGCCGTGTCCATGTTACGGAGTGTTGGCTTTTCCTTTTTTATTATTAGAGCTTCCATTATTTTTAATCTTTTTTTTTTTACATGTGGATGAGGCTATTGTACTTGTAGTTTCTACTAGTATGTTTCGGATAGAGACTGGTAGGTTTTGTGCGTGTGTGTTTAAATAAATTTTACTGGAGCTATAGTCGGGAAGGTGTGATTTAAGTCATCTAGATAGGCATGTAGTAGTGTGACCAAGGTAATTAGTTATGAATTTGCATTGATCAGCAACACAGTTTCTTCAGGTGAATTTGAACTCTTAATTATTGTTGGGTCTTTATAGTATGTATTTTGCGGGTGTGTTGTTAATTTTTAACGATGACGTTAGCTGTTTTAAATTTTTTGCAACATATATATATATATATATATATATATATATATATATATATATATATAAATATAACATGTGTAGACGATAGGAAAGGACTGGTTAGGTAAATAATCCAAGGTTCCTTAGCATTTTTGTTATTATTTTTTAAAAAATTGTGCTCGATACAAAAGTAGAGCATAAATATAATTATTAATTTAAAAATATGATTCCAGCTCGCGACATAAGAGGTCTCATGTTTCAAAACAAGATCCGAAAACTTCAATATAATTATTTGAATTAAATTGAATTAAAGTAAGCTCTCTTCCATCTTCAAGCGAAATTTTTTTTGAATCAAAAATGTCTCGAGTTGGAATCATATTTTTAAACTAATAATTATATATATATATATATATATATATATATATATATATATATATATATATATATAATCATATATTCAATTGCCCTCTTTATCGCTCTTTATCGCTCATTGCTCTCTATGTAGCTAGTTTTATATCTCCAATTTGGACATTCCTCACTCAACATTCCCTGACTCTGTTATTTTCTGTTTCTCAACATTTTTAAACCCTTTTCGTTAGCCATGTTTTAACATATATTATAGAAAAAAGAGATTGTTTTTAATTAGATTTCAGTAGTCTTAAACTAATATTAGTTTAATCTTCATAATAATTTAAGACTGTAGTTTTTACAATAAATCCAAAAGCTTTAATACAACAGGTTCAAACTACCTAACATATTAACTCAAGATTTCTTTTGACATCTAAATTAATCATTTAAAATTTGACAAAATTTATCGAACCTCGAATTGTTGGGGCTAATGTAATTTGCATAATATCTTCAACTGAACTGGATATCTGACTCTATAAGCATTTATTAGGTTCGGAAGTTGATAAATATTAATAGTTTATAATCCAGTCCATAAGAATTTACTTAGTTCTCGCTTGAGTAAATAACGGTTGTTTATATTTGACTCCATAAGCATTTAATTGTTTCGGAGATAAGTTGTTTATATTTTGTTAAATAAACATTTGCAAGGATGGCAAACCCCTTTTGTGGGATAAGCGTAATCTATGTTGTGCCGACAGGGCGAAACACTGCACTGTATAGGACAAAACTAATTGCTCTTACAAAAATGCAATTTTTACAATTTCTATTTGCAATTCTGCAGCTCAAACTCTCAGTGCAGAAAAGCAGCTGATGCAGCAAGACAAATTGTCAGTTGTTACGGAAACAGCTGTTTAAAGAATTTAGTCTCTGAGAAGCCAAAATAACAAAATTATTATGTTGCACA
This sequence comes from Acanthosepion pharaonis, assembly GCA_903632075.3. Taxonomy (NCBI): domain Eukaryota; kingdom Metazoa; phylum Mollusca; class Cephalopoda; order Sepiida; family Sepiidae; genus Acanthosepion; species Acanthosepion pharaonis. The sequence goes on along the minus strand of CAHIKZ030001613.1, from coordinate 3,410,451 downwards.
ATTTTTTTTATTATTCACGTTATTTTATTCTCAATTTCTACAAAGCTATTTTTCAGTATTTTGCTTAATACTAAAGTTTACCAATACAACATTCAGGAGCCACGCATTGTAGATGATTAGTAAATGGGGTGTACGATAAGTATGCAAGAGGAAGCCGAAAGCTAAGATTCTGGAGGTACGGAGGGTAGATAACTATTGAGGCTTGACATGAATATATTAAAATTGTTTTGTTTAGAAAAGCATCCATATAGGATTCTATTTTTTTACAAATCTCACTAAATCTGTTCTCGATATTTAAGAACAGAAAGTATACCGTGGCCATACTTTTAAATGTATAGTATGGCCTGACGTTCCTTGGTTAAATGGTGAAACACGAGTAGTGTTCTTATAATTTTACAGGCTTGGATTGAGGAATCGGAGAGCCGAGTTCGAATTCCAGTCGAATCCATTACATTCACTCACGTGCTAATACCCTTGGGAATAGTCTTCTTCCTCTAGGTATCGGTAAATTACAGGACAGACTGAGGTCTAGGAGAAGAGTAACTCTGAATTCAAAGCCTGCGGATGGTCGTTTGATGATCTTATGGCACGTGGTGCACCAGTTCTGTATTCGGCCCTTTAAAAAGTGTGGATGGTTCTGCACAAAACCTTCACCACTATAATCAAATCTCATGTGCTGTTTTCGGGCTATCGGTTTGCTAGGAACTGATCGTTGCGAGAGCCGATATATATATATATATATATATATATATATATATATATATATATATATATTGCGTTTTTAGGCAGCAATCCTCTTTTATACAAGTTTAATTAAAGATGACAGACAAGTTACAGGGATCAAACTTTTTATTTGATTTTACTTGTGTTCGAATAAGTATTTTCTTTTATCAACTCAAGGCGTGTAGAAACTGTCCAAACTTTCTCTAATACCAAGCACATTAAGGTATACTTTTATCCATTATCAAGGATGATTTTATATTTACTTTTAAACTAGATTCGCATCTAGAGTTATAGAGATGTTTTATTTTCCGAATACAATCTGGCACATTGTTCGTAGTTAATATTATTCAGTGTTGGCTTTCTCATTTTTATTATTAAGGCTTTCATCATTTTAAATCTTTTCTTACGTGTGGATGAGGTTTTTGTATTTTCTATTCGCATGTTTCGGATAGCGTCTTGTAGGTTTGTGTGCGAGTTTAAATGAGTTCTAATGAAGCTGTTGTCGTATTGTCATATAGCATATGCGTAAGTCGTTTCGATAGGAACGTAGTAGTGCAAACAATGTAATTATTTATGAGTTTGGTTTGATCAGCAACACAGTTCTTTAATGAGCATTTGAATTCGTAAATAATTGTCGTTCTTTATAGTTTTGATTTTGCTGGTGTGTTGTTATTTTTTCGGATAAGTTTAGCTGTTTACATTTTTTGTAATACATAATTTAATTTTTTGTTCGGTTCAAATATATATATATATATATATATATATATATATATATATATATATATATATATATATATATTTGTCCTGCATTTTAGGGAGGGAGAAGAAGAGGATCCATACCTTTCCCAACGCTATTAGCACGTAAGTGAATGTAATGGATTCGACTGGAATGTCATGGATTCGACTGGAATTCGAACTCGGCTCTCCGATTCCTCAATCTGAGCCGCCATCCACTAATCCCCAGCGCCCCTATATATATATATATATATATATATATATATATATATATATATATATATATATATATATATATATATATATATATATATATATATATATATATATATATATATTTTTAGACAAGGTCTGTCTACTTATTTCTAATAGGATCCTTTTGTAATTATGGAACAGTTTCTAAGTATCCTGATTAAAGATAGAAGGAAAATTATTATGTTGATGCATATTCATTTTATTCCGAATAACTTTGACATTAACACAATCTCATCAAAATTTTTCAATGCGACATGCCATAAGGAAAACATGGTGGCAAATTGTACGCTACACACACACACACACACACACACACACACACACACACACACACATATATATATATATATATATATATATATATATAGTCCCTATCCTATTTATATTTATATATATATATATATATATATATATATATATATTTATATATATATATGGAAAAAGTTTCAAATTGAAAATTATAATGTTTTATTTTATGAAAGTATTTATTTATTTATATATATATCTGATATTTCAAATTGTCCTCAATTTTTCATCAGAAATAACTGTTTGTTACAAATAAATTAAAATTACTGTTTGTTAGCAAGTAGCGTCCTTCGCGAGACGCGGACGTCACGTGATATGGAACGTCACTGTTCGGATATTCCTAACTTAAATCTAACTGTCATAAATATTTTAAAAAATGTTTTTACTATATCTAAAAATTTGCTTAACTATTGAAATTTTTATAAAGATTTAAAACACCTAAGTCCCTATTCAACCCTAGTTTATGTGTATTTAATTTTAAAATCCAATATGTTTCTTTTTTTCTGCGTGTGAATGTGGAAGTAAAATCGGAATCTATTAATAAACATTTGCAGTTTTCTAATGTGTGTCCTGATTGATTGTAGTGTTTAGCTATGGGGGAATAAGGGTTGTTTTGATGTATTGTTTGCTTATGGTTATTAAAACGAAATCTAAAATATTTGAAATATCAAATATATATATAAATAAATAAATACTTTCATAAAATAAAACATTATAATTTTCAATTTGAAACTTTTTATATATACATATTAAGAAAGTATACGTGGCTTCTCATTATGCTATATATATATATATATATATATATTAAAGACATTTTTATGTTTAACGTTGTTATTTATAGATACAAGTATTTAAGCAAATGCTCTGTTTATGATAAACAGTATTAAATAACATTTACCGGCTTGAATGTCCGAGAAATTTTCATAGAAAATATTCGTTCTTTGACAGGATTCGAATACTTTATCATAAACAGAGCATTTGCTTAAATACTTGTATCTATAAATAACAACGTTAAACATAAAAAATGTCTTTAATAAATAAATTGTCGGACCTTGTCCATTTCTTAATATATATATATATATATATATATATATATATATATATATATAGTCCCTATATTAGTCCCTATATTAGCTCTGCATGAGAACATACGCCGAGATATGTTGAATATTTATATCGATGATACAGCGGTACATGGGCCCACATCCAGTCTAGGAGATCAGAGCCTTGAAGCTGATCTCTGATGTGACTCCGCCCTAACATCACAATGGGGGTAAAGATGGCTTGTACCATACCTGAAAAAATTGTTCAAATCGTGTAACACCAAAATTGTTCAAATGTTACATTAAGCTTTGTACCGTCGTATCGTTAGAAATGATTAAAGATATCTTACTGGAATTCTCCGAGGTTTTTATAACATTGCTCTGCTCTACGTTGAGCAATAACTATGTATAATTACTCTCCAAGCTTAACTGAAGAATCGTGATGAATCGATCATAAACGAAAATGACATTTTCATCATTAAATAATCCTAGCTAAGAATTGGAAGCTCATGAAGTATACGAATAATGTTCAAGCATATGCTTATATTATTCCAGGATCATTTTCCAACTTATTTAAGATGTTCTCGCCCTCTCTAACCTTCTAACTTTCTGTCACGAAGTAACAATTTGCCCTACACGTTTCAAATACGATTTCATTTTCAAGTCTTTTTTCACTGCTCTTTGAACTGTCATTGCTGAAACTCCTCTCTCACGTGCCAATCTGCTTATGGATTGAGTTAGATTTTTTTAATTGACCCCCATATTTCTAAGTTAAAATGATGACCCCTCTTCCAGTTGTGACCTCCTGATCCAGTTTTCTTCTCTACTGTTCCTTCTATTTAAAACTTATTCACCGTTCTCGTGATGGTTATTGAATGGACTTTGAAGATGGAAGCCAGAGTATGAATATCGGTACCATTACTGGAGGCCTGAATGATCTTTTTTCTCTCACCATTGCTCAGTTGGGAAGAAAATGGGCCTGATACAAAAAGATTTTAGTTCTCTTTCTAGCTCAGTATTTTTCACTGATTCTTACTACAAATAGATTGAAGATGGCTAAACGTCGTATCTGAAAACCTGAAGTTTAGTAGTTTTTAGAAACTTAGCATTTGGTGGGATGGAAAATTATGTTGTTTCACGATTTGGGCAATTATGCCGTTACATCCGGTAATATACCCACAAAACCAAATTAGTAATATTCCATCATCACCAAGCGGGATCTGAATGTTCGCTCTGTTACAATTTTTGGATACATTAGACTACTAGAACCAACCCAAATGACTTGACTCACTTTATAGTCCACCAATAGATTAACCAATCAGAAGACGTAAAATATTCAATCCGTCGTGTATAAAGGCGGCCATTTTGTTTACTCTCTCCTAATGTCCAATGCCATCTTGTCAGGCGAAAGAACAGAAGGAAGAACTATTAAATTACGGTCTGCTACTTTACCGGGATATCCACTGCTAACCTGAACTACGCTTCCCTACTGTCTTCGAAATATTCACTGCTAACCTCTGGATTCTATACTCAAAGATGACCGTCATCATGAACAACACGCTCAGCGAAATAAACGGATGTTATCTCAAGGTTGCTACTTGCCTTGGACGCCTAACGGGACGAAAGTTCACCCCAGAAATCATGTGGAAGTCATTGAGACGACTCATCGGTAAAGATGCTGTGGAAAACAATATGTTCCTTGTATTGCTCCAGTAATTACCCGACTGTCTACAAGAGCCTGAAGCGACCTTTTTCCCTCAAGTATGCTTCCTACTAAATCTCTTCTCATATCATCATTACAACGCACACTTGGCAACTCAAACGGGCGGCATCGGATCTACCTTGATGTAGTACTGCTATCATATCTGGGACGGAGCTCCCCAGATTTACCTATCTAGCCCTGATAGGCTTCGAAAGAATCTAAAGTTGCCCTGTTAGTGGTGAATTATTTTCCTCCCTACAGTCGCTCTGCCACAAATGAGACGTTTCAAGCCTATTACTATTTCATGGAAAATGTTCTAACGAACGACATTCCTAAGTTTCACCACTTCTAACATACACTCCCGTCAGGTCAATTAAACGTGAGTTTGAACCATCCACATTACTTTCGTATTCTGCTAATAATCGGACAGCTTCTTCCCACGAACCACTACTTTGCGGAAACTGCTCCCAAGAAGGTATTCCCCCAACCATTACAATTTTAACCTCTTCAAGTCTAGGGTTAACAGTTATCTTTTCTTACATATTTCCATAACCTGCATTTTTTTTAACCTCTTAATCTTACCGCTCAAATAAAACCTCCTCTACCTTGGGTAGCTTTTAGGTTTTGGGTAGTGTAAATTTTGGTCAGCAGACATATCATCAATTTATATGACTTCATTTGTTGTATCTAAATTATACAATTTGTAGATAATTAACCGACAGAAAGATGTTTATTTCCTTTACTACTTACAATTTGCGACGCAGCTACCAACTCTTCATTATGACAGATGTCCTTTTGATTACAATAGCGTTGTAACCTTCGTATGACGTCGTGAGAGAGTTCATTGTCACACAGGGCCCTGAAGCCACCCACCTTCGGGCATTAGGCATTGTTTTCGCTTAATTTATCCTTGTATCATTTATGTTCTGGTTGGCCTCGACGGACAACAGCCATTCGTCACTGGCTTTCGACTTCGCCTTAAATGTCATCAGCGTTTGTGTGATCTGGAAATGATATATATTGAAAGTCAGCAGATTTGATCGGCGCGACTGAGAGATAGTTCCATCGAAGAACAAAGATTGAATACGTGCGAAGACAAAGAAAATAGATGGAAGTAGGATATTTGTCTTAGAAAGAGACGCAGAATCTGGAACAACCGCTGATAAGCAAAGAGATAAAAAGAGATAAGACTATATCAAGTTATTATCGATCGATACAGAACGACTTTATACACAAACACATACATAGCTATGCGCATCACATTAAATATATTCACACATATACACAAGTACAATGTGATTATTTTCATGGTAATAGTAATATTAGCTGTTTCTTTACAAGAAAACATTTTGCATTCATTGACCGAGAAGCCAATATTGCTTTCGATTGAAATTTATAAAATATTTCTCTTAAAACAAATTTTCAGGGAAAAAAGATTCCGCGTGGCTAGTAGTTGTGATTTCTTCTTCCAGTTTTGATGGAGGTTTCTTTCCTAAACTTTTATTTAAAGCAATGTGAAATGCAAAGAACTTATTTATGTCTTTTTTTTACGAATCGAAATACATATTCTATCCATTTAATTATTGCTGCTTTTGAAAGCCTGTAAGCGATTTAGTTTTTTTTAATTTATTCTTAGTTTTTTTTTTTTTTGCTACAATTCTTTGTTTGTAATACTCTAACATCAGTCCACTAAGTTTGATGAAAAACTTACCTGGCCAAAACCAATAGACTTCACTCGTTCAAGATCACCTTTAACCCTTGATATAAAAAAACTATTGTATATCGCTGACTGGTTAGATATATGCTATTTATGGCAACCTATCGATCGGGTGAGGCTATTGAAGAACATGACTCGAGTTTTCAAGTTAATGTTTCAGTTTTGTAGAAATTTGCGATGTTAGGTGAAACTACCCTGAGGGTAGACAATTCGATTTTCAATTTTCTTATCTCCTATAGTAAACTTGTAATAACTGATCCATACACCGATTTATATGAAGTACTCACTAAGTACTAATTCTACATCCTGAATACTTATAATGAATTCAGGTCAGCAGCCATCACTGACTTCATTCCAATTTCATATCGAAGTTTCTACTTTTCTGTAGTTTTTCTCGAGTCCTATTTCTTTCTTAACAGTGAATGTTAATCGAATGATGCTCGGCCATCACGGTTAACTAAATAAAAATAAAAGGGTCTATGTAAATTAAGACGTTGAAAAATGTATTTGGTTATATAATGCTAAAACTTGTTTTACGTATAGATTATGTGTATGATTATATATATATATATATATATATATATATATATATATATATAGGTTGTATTAAATAACGTTTATAACTGTTTTGGTTATTTTGTGAATAAGGTTTGAGAAAAAAGATTTGATTTTGGCCAGTTTTGGGATTTATATATTTCTGGTATAATTTTGTAACTTTTAAAAACGACAGGATATCAACAGTGTTTGAATTTCCGAAACCCTGCCTTCCTAAACAATTTCAACCGTTCTCCCTTAGGTCCTGAGTCGGAATTCGCAAATAATTCCGAATTACTTGCATTGTAGAATAGTTTTCTTATTTTAAGTAAGTGTCACACATTCTATGAAAATATGTTTAACAATGTAGGGAATTTGGCATGTTTTGTCAGTAATTTCAAGGACGAATATCGGCTGACTTTGGATGGACCTGATGATAGACCAAAAGATAGATTTTATATCACGCTGACGTAACATTGGCCAAAATAAGGCAACGGGGAGACAGAAGTGTGAGGATATGCTCTGAAATTTGTCAGCCATACCATTAATAAACGATTAAAATCGATAAAGTGGTTAAACTAAACAGTGGTATTTCTTTTTCATGGACAAGACTTAATTTGAATGTTACCAGACCCAGTCCATTTTTTAACCACCAATAGGAAGCACTTAAAATTGTCAGACTTATGGGTAGCATTTAAAATCTCCATGTCGGAAATTGAATCTGCTGATATAAAAACAAAATAAATTAAAGAATATTAGAATGATGGCTGTTATTGAAAAGACGCGTCACTATATTAAGATGTAAATGTTTCAAAGACTAATGTTATATGTTTGTTATTTGTTCCGTTAACGTTCAGTAAATCCTAAATCAAAACTGAAAACATCGACGCACAATAATTCACACTAATTCGACTGGATAGTTCCACTCAATAGTCACTGCAGTCAGTAGTCTGACACCGCTATTTAAACACCTATACTATTCATAAATCCAGAGTGTCACGCTCGAACCTCATTTTCTTCCTATATGACAACCTTATTATTGATATTTTTTATAATTGTTCTGACCAAGTAAATGGTTAAAGAAATAACAAAAGATGTGTTGCAGATATATCATATATTAAACAGTAAGTACAACATAAGAGTTTTACACGACAAGTGAGTGTGTGTCGTATGACCTAGCAATCAATCTATTTGACTCATCCCCCCAAGACCTTCTCTCCTACTAATTTTATAGTAGGAGGAAGAATCCAACATAGAATCTTTAGAGGGAGGACACCACAACAATAATAAATCCAATGAATTTAATAAAACATGATGAAACTATACAGAAATGCGTTTCTACGTCTAAATTAAGCGTTTCACATTTGCCAAAAAAAATCTTTCAAAGCAAATTCGAGTTATTGAGGTTTATGTGATTTGCATAATAACTTAAGGCGGCTCTAAATGATCGATATATACTAATATGGCAACAAAGTAATCGTTTATAGACTAATTTAAACGATCAATACTAGCATCCCCAGACAAATATTAAATGACTAATATTTACATATCCCCGAACCAAGCAAATGCTTGTAAACACAAAAATAAAAATTACCAATCCCCGACGCAAACAAATGCGGTTAGAATCAAATATAACGAGAGTACGAGACTGGTTTCAACATAAAATAACTCAACAAGGGTTGATACGTCGTAAAATCAGTTAAGCCAAGCCAGTACAATGGCATCGCAGGAATCTCTGTCTCGTCAGAACGTCTGCGGATCGATGCTTCTGTTTCTTCTTGGACTACGTCCAGAATATTTCAACGAGTAATCTATGAACTGACATAATCTAGACTTCCTGATCGTGGCAAGCCCTTTACTGACCGATATTCCTGTAAATGTTGACTAGACTGAAGAATCATGAAGTTTTCAGATTGTCCTTTCCCCTTGAAGTGTCGGCAATACGCAATTTGGCTCTGGATAACTCTGACTGATGGATATTTACCATAAAATTCTACAGTTTTGATTCTTGAAAATTTTAAACATTTAATTAAAGAATCTAATAAAAATCATCCAATTAATTCAATATAAATTGAGTAAAAAAAAAAAAGAAAAAAAAGGAAAAACATATTTATTTAATGTTTAACTTATACGATGTCCAGTGGAGCTAGAGGATTAGTGAAAGAATTTGTTGTGTGAGTGGTATTAGGTGCTGTTTATGGGGATATATGGAATAGATGACGGTTAACCCTAGTCATGAACAGGGTAGGATGTTTAGCGGTCGCGGTAACATCAATGTTGGAGTCGATACCGCAAGGTAGCCGTTCATGGGAAGAAGCTGTTTGAGTGGAATTTGATAATCTAATTCGAAGGGATTAGCAATGCGAAGATAGGAAGAAGATAGAGACGTGGAAAAAAAATAAAGAATAAAGAAATGAACTAGCCGGTTATCGCTCTCCCATTCATCTGAACTCGATCTAATTACGATTTACATGCTATAATTTATGAAGCTTCATTAAATTTCAACTGATCTACTAAACCAGCTGTACGGTCTCTTTGATTAGACATTGAGGATTGAAACCACTCCATGATAACTATTGCGCAGGTATTTATTTTTTTTTAATTTCATTTTATATTTTAAGAATTTGACTTAGTGTAGTTATTAACTTAGAAAAGAAAGAAGGCTTAGTGAATTAGACATCCACAAAACATACTTAAGGCATTTGTAGCAGGGTAAACAACAATTACCTATTTAATGGATATGTAAGGATATATTTTAGACCTAGTATAAAGAGGTGGGGTAAAGTTTTAAAAATTATGTACAGCAACGAAAGTTAGGACATTGTGGAGGGCTATGATCGTCCACGTCTTGAAGTGTTATGACATAAAGAATGGTCTTGAATGTTTCAATTTTTCGTGATATTTCTTGTATTTAAAAAAATTTCAAACCTCCTCTAAAATATTTTAAGTGCTCAGTCAATGTCTTTTTAAAATTAAAGCGAATAAAATAAAGAGATAAATAAAATAAAGCAATAAAAACGGAAATAATTAAAATGGGCAAAAAAGGAAAAGCAGCTCCGGTAATTGGCAATAGGAAATTAGAAACAAAAATAAAGAGAACAATAGATTGAGTTAACCGGTTATCGCTCCTCACTCATCTGAACTCGATCGGGGAAAGAAACATTGTCTCTGCACACCCACTAAAAAGGAAGCATTATATAAAATATGTGGTAGGACTGAATTCGATATCTTTATAAAAAGAATATACCCACATTAATATATTATTGATATGCGTATATTTTTTGATAAAAGATTAAACAATTTTAAGATCTCAAGGCCACCTAGATATTTAACTAATTATCTGATATTTGAAGGAATCCTCATTTACTAACCTTACTGCAGATTCTTTTATTTGTAAAAACGTGGTCTCTCAATGACGCAACACGTTCCCTTAAATTTATCATTGGTTTAGGCAACAGAAACAGCAAATAGAATGGCACTAGGGAAATATTTAGAAATTTGCAAAAATAAATAAAAAAAAACGAATAAAACAAAGAGATAAATAAAATAAGCAATAAAAATGGAAATAATTAAAATGAACGAAAAGAAAAAATACGGTCATTGGCAATAGGAAATTAGAAGCAAAAATAAAAGAAAACAAAATAATGAGCTAACCGGTTATCGCTCCTCACTCATCTGAACTCGATCGGGGAAAGAAACATTTTTGTGCACACCGACTAAAAAGGAAATGAGGAATGTTTTATTTTCTGTGTTCACCTGTGTTCATCTTTCAACGTTTATCTTCCAATGTATTTCTTTTTAATCATTTAACCCCCAAATAAGACGATAATGAAACTAAAATGCTAGGGGTTACTGAGAATAAAAGAGAATGAAAATACTTTAATGAGGTTAAAGGACAATAAAGGAACAGGTTTCAGAAGGAAATAAGATTGCGATTGACGTTGGATTTAAATTTTCAGAAAGTCGAAGATGTCAGGGAAGCAAGGAAGAAAAATAGATTTGCACAGGTGAGAAGTGTGAGAAAATAAACCCTCAGAATTATACTTACGATTACATCTAACAATTTCAACATTAAAACGGTGAGACTAATTGCCAGTCAAGTAGTAGGCTTAAACTGATGGGTTCGAAGTAGAAAGGAATGGAAGTCAGGAGAATGACTATCAGGAAAATATTTATAGAAAAGTATTTATAGTGAAGTCACGTCACATAGATGGGGAAGTCATCGAAGTCGAGATGTCAGCTATGGCCGATGACATTGCTGTCCTTTATTTGAATTTTGTCGAGAAGTTTTAGGTACACAACCGGAGAAAATATGAGGTTTATTCAATACAGAGGCGAATATCAATCGTAATTCTGAAAAGAATGAATTGAACATGATATGATATAATTTGTAAATCCCGAGGAAGAATTTAGGACATGTATTTAGTCTCAGCATTAAATAGGCAAGTAATTCTATTCAGATTTCAGTTTTATTTCATTTTTTTTTGTCTTTTATTAATTTTCAAATATTTTACGTCTTTCACCTACTTTTGGAATCTACCAAAAGTGTTAGCAGTTAATGAAATCCACAGAAAAGAAAAGAAAAAAAAAGCAAAGCAACGAAAAAGAGAAACAATAGCTTGAAAAGAACTGATTTGCGAAGGTGTCGATTTCCACGGAACACATCGCAGAAGCTGACGATCAGAAAGATTTCACCGACTTGCAATTATTCAGTAATTGATTAGCGAGATTTATTTATCACCTTATCGATCTTATTTCTTTTTCTTCTTTTTTTTTGTACTTACTTAGAGCTTTGTTTGATTTCTCTGTTTTTTTTAAATCTTTTAAAGTTCACGGAAGCAGATCAAGAACTACAAAGATACTGAAGCTAACCAAGAGAAAGAGACAGCCGAAAAAGTTTTGGGACATAATGATGGAAGAATGTAACCTACTTAAAGGATTCTCAGAGGAAATTAATATTAATACTTGGCAAACAAGAACCATAATGAGGAATGGTAAAAGGGTGATAGTTAACGAGTAACGATAATGTATATTGTGGAGAACCATGTTTGTTCACGTCCTGCAATGTCAAACCCCAAAGAAAACGAGAGGGTGGTTTGTTTAATTTCTCTTGACAGTTATCTCCTTTTTTTCTTCATTAACAGGATTGCGAAGAAGTCACCTAATTTTAGAAATAATTCAATTATTTAGGACTAATGTTGGAACTTGTGGACACTACATTGTTAAAAATTGCACTGCGTTCATCGTAATAACTCATTCTGGAGTGGCAATGGTTAGCAACTCGGAACGTCAAATCGGTGAGCCGAGTTCGAATTCCAGTAGAGGAAAGATATGACGATATTCAGTCAACCCCCCCACGAGGTTGTCATGTGGCACAAGGCTTTTTTAACGTGGGCATTCCGAGCCCGTGGGCTCGGCCAAAAATATGCCCATTGAACCCGTATAAACGGGTTCAGGGCCGGTTTTACCTCACCGAAAGAGACTCCACCCTTCGGCGTAGTCTCCTTCGGGTTCCTCCCGTCCATAGGAAGAGAGTTTAACCGAACAGTCGGTTCAGACTTGAACGACTGACTGACTCCAGGAGGAGGAAAGATATGACTCCAACATTTCTTCCTCGTTATAGCTTAACTCTTTTAGCCCAGACCAACGCTTTACCGGTGGTAGAGAAAAATAATTTAGTGCCCAGCAACCGATTGAACAGTGGTAGGGAAAAATGACAATGCACAGCTACCGGTTTGAAATAGAGATTGTTTTCATACACAGATATCAATGGCATGAGTGCAGTTTTAAACTTCATGTTTTTTTTTAATCATTTGTAAACAAACAACTAATTTCTGATTTTAATTTATTTTTATTCTGAGAAATGTCACAACTTAACCTTCAGCATTCGTCGTTATTAATTACTAGTGCAGTCTTTTTCAAGGCCTCTCAATTGCAGTTTATTTCACTCAAAGTTGTTTTCTGTTGCCATAGCAGGATATGTCAACACAACTATGAAATTCTAACATGCTATTGTTCAAGGACAGAGTCACCTTCATAAAGTCACATATAGAGTGATAAAGGTTAAGAAACATGTAATGAATGATAAGCTACAAAAATTATTCCCCAAAAGTGTTTTCTTATTTTATTTTCTTGTAGAAATGGACCAGACTACTTAAATTGTGCTGAATTTATTTAAAATTCAATTTTACAATCAACCACTGTGCTATTACAATCAGATGTATATTTAAAAATTAAAAAGAATAAATAAAAAAATAAAATAAAAATAAAAGAATAAATAAATAAATAACTATTTTAAATACAGAGTTGTGCATTTGAGTAGCAATCTCTTTAGATACATGCTTTGCTAAACAAAACTGATAATGTACATCTGTTAAATTTTTTGGCTGGCATGGATTTACATGCCTGCAATAAAATATCCCTGAAAACTTATAAAAAAATTTATATCTATAGTAAAATATTACATATCAATTATTTGCGAATTTTGACTCAGGGTCTAGGGCAGAAGGGTTAAAATTGTGCAGTAACGCAGGGGTCAAAGAGTCAAATATTAGGCAAGACTGAGCAGTTCGGCTTTGTTTGGGAACCAAAAATAAAACCTTGTCAAATGCAGGTAAATGTAAGTCGTTAGCCTGAGAACATGTGTGCATCTAAGTCAGCGGTTCTCAACCTATTTTCTGTTTTTTACGGTGGACGTCCTTTAATCTTCCTTTTTTTAGAGCCCAATAACCATGCCGTGAAAAAAAAAAGTTTATTTTATTTTTTGCTATCAGAGATATAATAAATGTATAGGCTTTATTTTGAAATAAGAGTAATTTAATAAAAATAAACATGTATTTAACAACTAAATTTTAGGGAAGATTTATGTAAACTATATATCCTTTTCAGTTTTATTATACATTTTGTTATATTCAGTGCTAAGGGAATAAATAATTAAGACTAGGTAGATACTAGAAAGGTTTACTGTACACAACGAGTACAATATGAAATACCGTACAATTATACAGGTCTCTGTCTGTCTGTCTGTCTGTCTCTCTCTCTCTCGCTCTCTCTCTGTCTCTCTCTCTATGGTTGACTTTATAAGTACTTACTTCGTATAGTGTAATCATTCATGGGGGTGACTGGTTATTCCATTACATCACTTTTGCAATAAAAACATGGTAGACTAAAAACGACGCTAACTTCATCGCGTTTTCTGCGAGTTTTGGGGCTGCTTTTCTATTCTTAGTATGTTAATATGGCAGAGATTACTGTAGAAATCACAATTCACAGTTGTAACAACCGTTCAGAGGTCAAATTGATCTAAGGACACCTAAAATAGTATAACTCCTAATATCCTATAATGCTATTAAATTATTTATATTATTCCGACTGTTATTCTCATTTTCATTGCCATATTCACTACGTTTCAGGGGTTATACCATCCGGTCTTCTTCAGGTGAAGTGAATTTCGAACCGAACTCTTCATTTCGTTTACCGGGCGGGATTGTTCTAGTTACACGTAGCATGGCTCTTACGGCTGTCTTAGTTATTTCTCTTTAACCCAAATCTCCAAGTTTTGGTTCACCACTGCTTTAGCCTGGTATTGAACTCCCAACTCTTTGGGTCTAGTCACTGGAAGTAACCAACGCCTTTATCCACAGGCCCATGTGCCCTATAATGTTGCATTGACACCCAGGGTTCATACGGACTCCGTCTGTGAGCCACTAATCTAAATAAAAGAAAACCACGATTGAAAACCAAGTACAAAGGGTGGTCGTTTTAACAAAACTTGTGCAAAAGAGGGATTGCTGCCCAATTTGTATATATATATATATATATATATATATATATATAATGGACTCTCCTGTCGGTTTCGACGTATAGGGATCTGACAGCGTCATTGTTTCAGTTATGAAATTTTGTGCGATAATCTTAAGTGGCAGTTAACACCCGCTAGAAATTTATAAAGGAGGCCACATAAGGAGCAAGAGTGAGATGGTGCAAGATGGAGGATTGTTGGATGAGATCACTGTTAAATTGGCTGACCTTTTATATCTTGCTCTCGCTTCTTGAAGACGATTCAGACAAGCAGACTGAAAACTTCCGAGTACACTAAAACACGTTGATCTCCGTGGTATATTGACAGCTGTAACTGACTGTACATTAGGATCTTGGGTAGCCTGTCATCAGACTTTCTCAAGACATGACCAGTCCATCGTAACTTAGATAGTATGAGAAAAGTCTCGATTCCTCCAATATTACACCTGTTAATGAGGCTTACGTTTATATATATATATATATATATATATATATATATAATCCAACACTAAAAATCAACAATATTAAATTGTTACTTTGCCCAAATGTACCACATTCTTCCGTAGTTTAACATGCCATTGGCCAAAATCCTGTTCATTTGCGTAAATACAAATAAACATATAACACATAATCATAATAAACTAACATAAGATAAGTTTTAATAGATAACACGAACACACGAATGACCCAGTGCGAAGAAAATATTTAAAATTCTATCAGCCTTTATAAGACAAGGAACCTAGTCACCATAGGACATCTTTTTTCCTGTATTCCTCTGTAAAAATCATTTACAATTGCTATAGAAAAACAGTTTCATTTCCTTTGCCTCTATATGCATGACAATGTTCATCTATTTGTCTAATAAATCTAACCATTTACAAAGGTTCCTTCAAGAGCTAGTATTCAAATTATCTGCAATGTATTCTTATAGCAAAGTAAATTCCAATACATGGCTTTAGTAAAACGCTGCTGAATTTATTATATCACTACATATGTAATCATGAGAAGGAATGAAAGTTTTGATGTATTTTTTTAATAAATCCCACCCTTTATATAAAGAACTCCATAAACAGCTGGGATTCACATTATTAAATCGATTCCTCTAGTAAACATCATTGACAAGGCATTGCTATAGCAAAATACTGATGCATGTGCTGTGTCGCTTTATATTTATTTCATTATTACAAATACTATCGTTATATGTTTCCTTTATTTTCATTACTTTGGCTTTGTCCTCATTGTTATGAACTCTTTGTCAGTGTTGCTTTTCACTCGCACTGACACGTAGTTATTTTAATTGTAGACAAGTGTAAGAATATCAGTTTGTCGTAACGACCTGGTCAGCCATTAATGAATACATACGACTGAGTCAGCTTTGATCGATTCGACTCCATCTTATCGCAAACATGCCTTATTGCAATGAGAACAGATCTCGACATATTAACATACAAGCAAACGGAATGCAAATCAGAAACTGTCGATGGAAAAGCGGACTCACACAAAAATCAATTCGAACAAATCAGACAAGAATATTATTTTCGGGCTGGCTCTTAACCGGACTTTCGAAATGAAACAAGAATGGCTGTAATCAATAATGTTAAAAAGACGTATATATCCTTCACCTTATAAATGATATTATCTTCATTTTATATATACCTACGTTAAAAGTGTCTCTGATTGTTTTAAAGCAGACGAATTGGCATTCTCTCTAATGTCATATAATTTTTTTCTTGAAGCGGATTGCCTTTAGGACGATTCTTAACAACAGACACAACTTTTGCAGTTGTTTAGTTTGGTTCGTTTTAACGGTATATCAACACCTTATGGGCCATTTATTGCCGAAATTTATTTTTCTAAAGAAAATCTTGTATTTAAACAGCGAAAACAATGTTTTATATAGTAAGACGGCTGTCTAACGTGGTTATATTTTTTCCTTTTAATTATATTTTCGAAATCAGTTTAATTTCCTTTAGAAACTGGAATATGTAAAATGAATCTGTATTTTGAAGGAATTGTTTTAAGTTTGTTGTTTGCTGGTATTTCAGCGGAATAAATTAAAATTGCTAGTTTGTCAGTATGTGTTTTATGGTGAATGACTCTTAGTATGCCACGCATACCGGAGGACCTTCCTTTTTGAGGTAGATCCGAATGTGTTAGGCTAGATATTTTTGCAGTCATCAAGATGCCTATAAATAAGACCTAAGATAAATTCTGGAGAAATCAAAAATTGGTGAGCTCACAAAATGAAAAATATGCGGACATTTTGATTTAGTCTTGCGCAAAATGATTTGCGGTTGTTAAAACTATCTTTCCACGTCTCAAAAGTTCACCAGTAAAAAAAAAAAAGAACTACAGTTAGATCCTAATACAAACATTAAATAGTTCTGAAGATATCTGGCTATAAACACAGGCACATACCCACTCATTTATAACAAACAAAAATTACAGATTGCAAAAGAAAGGAAAAAAAAAAGAAAATGCTCAGAGATGAAAAAGGAAGATTTTATTTTCTAAATAGAAAATTTGCCAACGAATAAAAATCTTCTCCAATCAGGAGTAAATATTTCCTCTCCTGCTTCAATGAAATCTCTCACTCGCAACATGGATACTGCCGTTCTACAATGTCGATAGAAACAGTGGTCGTCTGTTAATACAGCGGGATGTTGATTGGCTTCTAAGAGTCACATGACCGGTTAAAATTGTGCATGTTAAAATTTCGTACGTTACTATTCGGGACAGGCATGCCCACCTCTCTCGTCTCTATGAAATTGAGCATAAGAAATAAAAAAAATAACCATTCGTAAAATAAAGACTATTGGCAAATATATTAATGAGGCCAATGGGCAGACTTCGGACTTGATAAAACGCCTGATTTCTATTGAGTTTCAAATATTTGTTCAATTTTCTGTTTTGTTTTGTTGAAAGTTTCCAAATATTGGCTATCATTCAACCGGCCGTCATCTGAAAAATTATTCACACTAGTAACACTGTCACCGCTATGTTTTTAACTACCGATCCTCTCGGCTAATTTAAAAAAAATAATAAATAAGACGTTAGACAATATTGGAGCCACACAGTGCTTCTAACTCAGCTTCTCAGTTTTAGCTGCATATTGTAAACTACCAAATTGTCGACTGTCACGCTGTCGACGCTATCCCTAGTAAAAATAATAAAAACACTTCCTGCAGCGCGACACTATATTGGCTAGAAGCGAATCAACGGCGAAATGAAAGAAGACATTCATTACTGTGACACAGGCAATGTCTTCATCTCACGAAACACTACTGTCGTAAAATGGTATCACTGACAGGCTACAAATGATTAAGCTTGTGCGTTTCTATCGCGGCGTCGAAGTAGAAGGTGAATATGTAGAAAGTGATGTATCAACTACGGGGAAATTAAAGAAAATCTCATATATATATATATATATATATATATATATATATATATATATATATATATATATATATATGTATGTATGTATTCGTTGACAAAGAGATTGTCTGAGAGAATGTCTCCGAGACAGACAAATCATATCGTCATTTCTCCACCTGCGTAGTCGTGTCAGAAGCTAAGCGATCCATCGGTAGTTGAATAAACACTAAAAGACACAATGAAATAAAAAAAAATCAGGTTTCCTTGACCAATTCTCGTCGAACACCGTCTCCATTTGCATTGTCTCTTTAACATCTGACGGCGTATTTTTTCAGGAAAACGACCTTTTCATTGTCCTAAGTATTAGAGGAAAGAAAGATGGCGATGATTGTAAACGTAAAGAGCCAAAGGAGGGAAAAAATCTATTAACCGAATTTGTTGGTAGAATATACAGACTATAAATATTGGAAAAGACTAGTCTGTAACAGAATGAATGTTCTAGTAAAACTGAACAATGTACATTCAACTTTTAGCCAGAGATAAGGAAAATCGACAGAAATCTAAAAGATTAAAACAACAATGACAAATAATTTTCACTGGTCTGGAACCAACCTATAAAGACCAATAATGGCGGTCAAACACACATACAAATATTGTATTATAGGCACGGTGGAGTAATGGATAGCGGCTTGGATTGAGGAATCGCAGAGCCGAGTTCGAATTCCAGTCGAATCCATTACATTCACTTACGTGCTAATACCCTTGGAAAAGGTGTGAATCCTATTCTTCTCCCTCCAGCTATGGGTAAATAGCAGGACAGACTGGGTTCTATACCCTTGGATGGCAACTGGTCTCGGAGAAGGACAACTCTGAATTCAAAACCCGCGGTGGGTCGTTTGGGGACCTTGTGGCACTTAGTGCACCAGGTCCTTGAATTTGGCCCTTCAAAAAGTGTGGCTGGTCCTGAACGAAACCTTCACCGATATAATCAAATCTCATGTGCTGTTGTCGGGCTGTCAGTTTCCTGGGAACTGATCTGCATGACCCTCATATGTCGAACTCGACGGGAGAGTCGACTATATATATATATAATTCCACTCTCTCTCCGTTTTCTTTTACTAATCAAAACGTTAATATACCGGACATTCGCACATGAAATAGACGCACCATTTTTATTTGAAACGGTTTGAATTGCGTATATTGCCATGATTTTGGAAATATCAATGAGGAAAATCTGAATGCAGGTAGGGATAAAAGTTGCGTCCTTCTTTGTAAGAGGGGGCACAGTCTAATCAGGTTGTTTACCGCTCCTCCACGAAGAACACCGCATTTAAGGAAAGCTCAGTTTCCCCTTTTCTAAGTAAAGCTCATCCATTTCACAATTTTCTTTTTCAGGAAACCTATATCTTCTCTGTTTATAGTCCAACACACAAAAGAAATTAATTTCTAAAGATTTCAAAGATTCTAATCCGATATCATATATATATATATATATATATATATATATATATATATATATATATATAATTTCTTCGGAAATTTAACATAAACATGTTATAAAATCACTACAAAAATACCCATTTTGTTTCAACATTTCTGGTGTCACATCAAGTGGTAGTTTTGACATTCAACACCATCACTTGATAAAACACAAGAAGTGTATTTTTGGTTATTATATATATATATATATATATATATATATATATATATATATAAGGAAAGATGTATCATAAATTGGAGAAAAAAAATTGTTGACACGCTTCTTCCGTTTCGGACTGGTTATGGTTATCCACTAAAATTAACGTTTAAGTAATATTATATATATATATTAAGAAATGGACAAAGTCCGACAATTTATTTATTAAAGACATTTTCATGTTTAACGTTCTTTTTTATAGATACAAGTATTTAAGTAAATGCTCGGTTTATAATAAACAGTATTAAATTACATTTACCGGCCTGAATGTCCGAGAAATTTTCATAGAAAATATTCGTCCTTTGACATTTACGCTGACGTGACTAACCTCTCGGCCACGAAGGAGCGTTCGGTAGGTATATGTATATGTATATCTATATATGTATATATATAAGTGTGTGTGTGCTTGTGTGTGCGCGCGGGTGCGTATATATATATATTCGCGGCCTAACGATTGCGCCTAGTACAAAACAGCCTATCGCCTCTGGGTTTTGACTTCAATGTTATATATATATATATATATATATATATATATATATATATATATATATATATATATATATATATGTATGTCTCTGTGTGTGTGTGTGCAAGAGAGATTTATAGCGAGGTAACAGAGACAGACAAAAGATAGAAAGAAAATCATGCAAGCAGGCAGAGATATATACAGAAAAGAGAAGTACATACTCTATCCGCAAAGAACGTAACCGTTTTCAATATCTCGAAAACCGTTTCATGGCTTTGAAGTGCCTTGGCAAGCGCTCAGGGGTGCCTTGCTGAGCATGGTTTAACAGCCACTCCCCTTTTGCTGAGACACCCTTTCACTAAACTTATATATTCTGTTCTCTTTGCATTTCAGATCTTGAAATCTGTGTTTGTGTGCGGGTGTATATACATATATATATATATATATATATATATATATATATATATATATATATATATATATATATATATATATCACGTTTCGTTTGAAATATGTACATTCGTCAACAAAATGTTTTCGAATGTTTATGAATATATTTGCGAGTCGATTCAATAGCAAACAAAAAATTTTGCAGCCAAATTCTAATTCCAGTTGGTTACATTCAATTACGTGGAAATATCCTCATAAAAAGTATGAATACAATTCTTCTCCCCTCATCTATAGGTTAAATAACGCGACAAACACGGTCCTGTAGTCTTGTTTGGCAAACAGTCTAGGAAAAGGGAAACTCTGAATTCAAACCAAATTGGAAAGTGTTGGGCTGCGTCAGGATATCTTGCCGAAGACACATTTAAAGCTACCTTTGCATTACATTTGTTATCCATACATCTATCAGAACTTACAGGATTTGAAATGATCGCGAAAGTGTCATTATGCCACAGGAAAGCGATGTTAAGTCATAGGAATCCAAGGAAAATATTTGATAAATAAATAAATTTATCAAATAACTTATTTGTGGAAAAATGCTGGTAACTTACTTGCACCGGCTTTAATTTGGTCTGCAGGGAAAATATTCAGCCTCGGATGCATTGAGGTAAGCACCCAACGGGGACCTTACTTCGTGTTTGTAAATTAATATTCACTGGTGAGTATTCGTCGTCGAGTGAGAGATTCTATTGAATGAAATTATA
The DNA here is from genome assembly GCA_903632075.3 of Acanthosepion pharaonis. Classification (NCBI taxonomy): domain Eukaryota; kingdom Metazoa; phylum Mollusca; class Cephalopoda; order Sepiida; family Sepiidae; genus Acanthosepion; species Acanthosepion pharaonis. Next base: position 3,388,948 of record CAHIKZ030001613.1, on the reverse strand, counting down.
TATTGGTGACTGTCTGATTCCCAAAGCCACCTGAGGGAGAGTTTTTGGCAAAACATCACATAACCCACGACTGTCAGCATCACGAAATATAACATTACGCTCTCCGAGACATGGATTTTCCTAAAGATGTAAGAGTCGCTGACCGAGTGGCATTTCAGACTGGGAACAAAATTAAATTATACGCGTCAAAGCCCTATATAGCATACCTCAAAGAAAACCAACTCTTTTCTAAAATGTGACTGACGTCCCAAGTGAAATAATTTGAAAAAAGACAAAGTCGGCATTACTCTAAATTATGGTTTATATTTTTCAGAAAACCATTCTATCAGGTCATCCCATATATTCTGTCCGAATTTTAACTTTTTGTTAAAATGAACGAAATTTAAAGAGTATTTTATAATGTTTAATGGAGCTGAACATTTTTTTTATGTTTAGATGCATTTAAACTGAACAATTTTTATTTCAGAAAACAATAAAATTAAATTTTGTTTGATTAAAACCCTGCTAACATCGAAGTACCCAAGAATCATTTGAGGCACATAATTCTTTATGGGTTCAAGAAAGGAAACTCAGCAGCCGAGGCGGCTAGAAACATTCACTCAGTTAATGGAGAGGAATGTGTGAATGAAAGAACTTGCAGAAGATAGTTTGCAAAATTCAGAGGTGGAGATTTCACCCTTGAAGATGAAGATTGAACTGGACGTCTACTTGAGTTTGATGAAAAGCTTCTTGAAGCAGCCCTTGAAGAAAATTCTGCTTTATCAGTTGAGGAATTGGCAGTGGTTTTCCGTTCAAACCATACAACTGTTCATCGTCATCTTCAACACTTTGGAAAAGTTCCTAAACTTGGAAAATGGGTGTCTCATGAATTGTCTGAAAACAACCTCAAATCCCGAGTTGACATCTGCTCTTCTCTCCATTCTCGCCAACTTGTTTCAGCTTTTTTGGATAGACTTGTGACTGGCGAAGAAAAATGGATCTTTTATCGAAACGTTAAGCGTCGTAGACAGTGGGTTGGTAAAGGGGAAGGATCCCATTCACACACGAGAAGGGAACTTCATGGACAAAAGGTTCTTCTTTCAATCTGGTGGGGTAGCCAAGGAATAATCCACTTTGAATTCTTACCAACTAATGCAACAATTAATGCTCAAATATACTGTCAGCAATTAGAGCGTTGGAGGCAAGCTTTGAGGAAAAAAAGACCTGCTCTAGTGAATCGAAAAGAGGTGATGTTACATCATGTTGTGTATGATACACCTAATTTACATAAGTGGAGTACCGACCATATAAATATGGGTTGGTACCGGAAGACGGGAAGATTAAGAGATCCAATCCAGAGACTCTGCCCGACTGCGATTAAGTCAAACCAATTCTACAGGAACAGTCTTCCCAAGAATATACCAAAACTAACTGTAAATATTGTGTACCCTTTCCTTGTTTCAATACATTTTGTTAACGTACATTTTGTGTTGTATTATTATTATTCCATGCTTATCCAAGTTTCAACACATCAGGACAATGCGTGACCGCACACAGCAAGAATCACGTCACAAAAGATTGAAGAACTTGGTTGGGAGAAAATTCCTCATCCACCTTATTTTCCCGATCTTGCTCCTTCAGACTACCATTTGTTTCGTAGCTTACAGAATCATTTGGAAGAAATAGCTTTTGTAACACAGGAAGAGGTTAAAACTGACATTTGTGAGTTCTTCGAATCAAAGCCAAAAGAATTTTACAGTAATGGAATTAGTAAGCTTGTTAATGGAGGGAAGGAAGTCATAGATAATCAGGGAAATACATTGTTGATTGAATCTGTAATTAAATGTAAGATTTGGTCACTTGTTTTCTTTATTCAAAATTCGGACAGAACTTATGGGATGACCTGATAAAGGAATTGGTTTGTGTTTTACGTTATCAAGTAGATGCAGATAATTTAAAGCTAGAAAATATTTTTAGTTTCTATTTTTTGTCGGTGGGGGTGAGGAATTAATAATGATTTTTTTTTTTAATACAACTTCTAATGATTAACACATATTGTGGGTGGGGGAGAAGAGGTGGATTCGTACCATTCCCCTAAAAAGTAGTTGCGCGTAAGAGAATATAACGAACCTGGCTGGAGTTAGAAGTTGGCTTTCTTATTCCGTACTCTAACCCATAACACGCCTTTCACGTCTCAGGTTTAGATCACCTGGTATTCCCAAATGGTCACCCATCTAGGTATTGACCAAGCTCGACGTTGCTCAACTACGTGATCCTACGTGTTTCAACGTAAGCTAATCGCCTCTAGAAACCACATATTTAGTCCTCATTAACTTACCAAATCCAAATTAATCTTCTACATCCGTTTAAGTATCTGTCTGTCTCTCTGAGGTGAGGTATAATGATTACTTACATTATTTACATTATACGGACTGTTATGCTCATCTCCTTTCCCATACTCACAACGTTTCAGCCGTTGTACGCTTCGGCCTTCTTCAGGTGATAGGAATTTTTCTTCAGTATTTGTCTATATCTCTGAGATGTTGTATTAGCATTACTTGCATTATTTACATTATTCGGACTCTTATGCTTATCTTCATTGCCATACTCACAACGTTTCGGCCGTTTTACGCTTCGGCCTTCTTCAGGTGATTGGGATTTCGAACCGAATCCATTATTTCGTCCACCAGGGTAGGTTGTTCTACTTTCACGTGCCATGCCTCATCTGGATATCTGTTATTTTTCAATGGTGAACCAAACTTTGGAGACTTCAGTTAAAGGCAAATAACTGAGATATTCAATTCCCGTTCTATTCTATATACAGCGTGGTCTGAAAGTCTTGTCACCGTTATATGATGTAACACCATGATGGGGTATTATCAAGTAGAGTTTCACATGAACGATACCAGAATACCAATCAGCTGAAGCGCGCCGCTCCGAGAGCCTTTGCAACAATCAACAAAGCGCAGCTTCGAAAAATATGACACAAGACATGGCGACGCATCATGTTGCGCCATGAAAATGATGGTGATCATACAGACCTTCTCGCTGTGTGACAGCGTCAATAAAAGTGAATGAACTGAACCCAGTACATGTACTTTTCATTACTTGTTTTCTATTGTTCTCATTATTTTATCGTAGAGGGTGACACGACTTTTGGACCACATTGTATATTGGTTTCCATGAGAGACTTGGTGCAATTTTTAATAACACGCGACTTGCTATATTTCCTTTTCGTCTACTTTCTTTCAAAAAAAAAAAAAAACAAAGAAACATGGACATCTATATTTGAGGGAGGTGGTAAATCTGAAGATTTTAAAAAGGAAATGTTGACTTAATTCAGATCTTGTGTGACAAAAAAAAAGTTAATATTGCTAAACGTTGCAGATCCATCTCCGGATTTCATCCATAATCTCTAAATACATAGCAGAAGCACCAGACTAGATGTTGTAGCAATATCAAACACATGGACGAAAGGTATGTAGTAAGAGAGATGACAAATTGTCTAAGGCCACAGTGAACCACGATTCCAAAGAAAGAAAAAAAAAAAACTGCTCAGCTTTGAAAACTTAGCAATTGATTCAACGTAATCTCTTAATTGTAAGTCACCAGAAAGCGTTATCTCGAGAAGGCGCAATGTTTCACCTCTCCAGGATGTCAACATCCACCATGCTGATGGAAAGCAAAAGAAGCGTTCTCTCAGACGATTTAAAGAGAACAGTTATGGCTTGGAGGCGTTAAAATTAAGCCAGTCTTGCACCGGTTAACACCAGCTTATGGTTCTGATTATCCTTAAAATACATTTATAAAATGCAACGGCAGACGTCATTAGTGATGTTACCCTGGTTTCATTACAAATTTCGGGTATTGCAACATCAGATTTGTTCTGCTAATTACCTTGACCTGATGAAGGCCGCTTCTACGCATAACTGACTCGACGATGTGATATTGATAACAAAAAACGTATTAATAATCAGGAGGTGGATCTTTCTTTTGCGACTTGCATTAGCCAATCAGAATTTTCTTGTCTGATGTCTAGAGGTATAAAAACAAATGCGCAACATGAGCGCGCTTTTCTAGCTTTGTCTCTCCTGCAGGTGCGCCAACAATATGAACTTTAGAAAATTATTCAAAAATGTTTATCTCGTGGTAAATGACCAGAGTAGAGATTTCAAGTGAACTTATCATAATGACAAAAACAAAAATTGATGCCTTACTGTTTCTTTGTTTTTTTGTTTTTTTTATATACAGAACTCTTATGAAGACAAGAGAACCCCAATGACAATTCTGTTTTCGGTGTCGGTAGAACGGGTATTTGGCTAGTATAATTCATTATTTACATTATTCGGACTATTGTCGTCATCTTTGCTGCCATATTTATTACAACGTTTCGGTCGTTGTACGCTCTGGCCTTCTTCAGGTTGTTGGAATGTCGAATTTAACTCTTTATTTCGTTCATTAGGGTAGACTGTTCTAGTCGTGCTCATATTGCAATTTTTTGCTGTTATCTGGTAAAAATGGTCGCTGACGACATTAGGCTTATAATACCCAGAAATTCATAAACAGATGTTCTCAAGGATACATGGCAGAGTGGATAAAGGTGATGGTTAGATCCTGAGTTCAATATCCGTTTACGGCACTGGAGAACTTTCAGAGGGAAATTATCTGGAGGTAACTGATAACTGACATCCATTAAACATGGCACATGGAACTAGAGATTCCAACCACCAGAAGGCTGGAGTGTACAACGGCTGAAACGTTGTAATAAATATGGCGACAAAGATGAGGACAATAGTCCAAATAATGTAAGTAATATACATAATGCATCATCTCAGAAATATAGACAGATACTTTAAAAACAATATATTTGTTCGGGATCCAAATTTAGCTACAGCCTTTCACGCTCATACAATTTATAGGTCACTTTGTTAATTTTAAAGTTAGAAATTTCGACTATACAATTCATTGCAGCTGAAACTAGCTACGTGTGGTAAGATATCTTGCCCACTACAACGCTGTAGTTTAGATTAAATATTACTTTTTTCACACAGTCTCTGCTTGTCTTGATTTCCCAATATTTTTTTTTTTCTTCCATTCTCCATTCGACTTTCTCAGCAATCCACTTACGCGACCACGGCCTTCTTCAGATGCTTAGAATGTCGAAATTAACACTTTATTTTGCTCATTAGGGTACACTTTTCTAGTATCACATGTTTAATGGTATGTCAGTTATCAGTTATCTCCTGTTAACTCCCTTCTGCAAGTTTTCCACTGCCTTAATCGGGCATTGAACTCTCACTCTTTGCGTCCTGTCCTCGAGGACACATGGCACAGTGAATAAAGACGTTGTTTAGATCCAGTGACAGGTCACAAAGTGTGTGAGTTCAATACCCGGTTAAGACAGTGGAGAACTTGGAGAGGGGAATTAACAGAAGATAACTGATAACTGAAATCCATTAAAACATGAAACGTGGAACTAGAACAGTCTAAAGTATAAAGAACAGTATAAATGTTTAATTTCGACATTCCAACCACCTGAAGAAAGCCGGAGAGTACAACGGCCGAAACGTTGTGATAAATATGGCCACAAAGATGAGCACAATAGTTAGAATACTATAAATAGTGTACATAATAACTCATCTCAGAAATATAGACAGATGATGAAGAATGCCGAAGCGTACAACGGCCGAAACATTGTAATAAATATGGCGGCAAAGATGAGGACAATAGTACGAATAATGTAAATAGTGTACATACTACCTCATCTCAAAAATTAGACATATATTGAAGAAGGCCGAAGCGTACAACGGCCGAAACGTTGTAATAAATATGGCGGCAAAGATGAGGACAATAGTCCGAATAATGTAAATAGTGTACATAAAACCTCATCTCCAAAATATTGATAGAATATTTCATTTTCATAGTTTCGAGCGATACAATCTTTGAGTTTTATAAATTGTGCTATGAAAAAAAAAAAAGATTCGTTAACTTTGTACCAATTACTATAAAGACTATTGCAGAACAAATTTTGTATACGCTGCACGCGCTGTAATATTTGCCGTTCGAAATTGCTGTTCATCAAATGATACTAATTTCTTTGAGGGAATTTTTTTGACAGCGCTGACATTTCGGACAACCTTAACTTTTCTGTGTGTTTTAGTGCACACATCAAGAAAAATGCCATTTCTTTGTCAGCTGTCAGTGTTATCAGATTCAAATTAATTAAATGTTAATTTTTCAAAGACTTTTCGTAATTGGGAAAGGCGTCCGACCAACTGAATAGTTCAGTCGTGTCATACGATTAAATATAGCAGAAGTGTGAGGACTTTTTGAATGCAAGTGTAGGCATGTTTGAAAAAAGGGAAAACAACAAATACACAGGAGGAGGAGGAAAAGGAAAAAAAGAAAAAAGAAACAAAACTGAAGTTTTCGTGTGTGTGCTGGGATCATTCAGCATCTTTTTCGTAATTTACTCTCCTTTTTAACTCTTAGTAGTGTTTAAAATTTTGCTATCTACCCTAAACCCTATTCGGCTAAGCATTTACACAAGTTCTTTTGGGAGGTTATTCACCAACTTTCCTTTGTTCCTCATGTCTTAAATACACCGAAAGAGTGTTAAATTCTCTAAGCTTTCTTTCCTCGTCCTGTGACCTATAAATTTCAATTGTGGCTTTCTGAACCTACATAAGTGCTATTTTCTTTCTATTTTCCCTAAAACCTCCTCGTTAATCACATGTTCTGTTCATATTCCAATAGCTTCTTCTCTTGCACTTCCACACAGTGAAACTCCCTTCCTCTTACTTCCATCCTTGATAACTATAATGTTCAAAAATTTAAAGATAATGTCAATAGATATCTTCTGTTGCCTTGATCCCCGTCCCACGTTTTATCCTTTTCTCAACTCACCTCTACCCATTTTTCCCTTAGTTACACTTTCCCTTGCGTACCAGTGGTTCTCTTGTCTTCCTTGGGGTGAAATGGTTTAAACAATTCTTTGCATTCTTGTGTAGGACCAAATTTACGATGCCTCATGTTCCTTCATATGTGAAGAGATTTTCCAGCTTTCACTACCAAATACGAGGATCGGTACTAAAGTAACACACTGTCGATAACGCTAATGAAATTTTCCTGTTTCTTAATATTTTGCTTAGCTTTTGGAAGTCGAATTTCTGCTGCCTGTTGACTAACGAGACGCTCATATGATCGTTGGGTAGGCAGGGAAAAAAGAAGAGGAAAAGCAAGATATAGGAATATAAAATTAAAATTTGTGCTTTATCACGAAGAGAAATGTAAGGCACTATGTTTAAAAGAAGAAGACCCGTAAGACGGTAGGTTGAAAATGACTGACACCCTTAAGGCGCTATTGAAAATGAGGGCCGTAAGGCACTATATGGCAAAAGAGGGAGACCCCTAAGGCTATACGTTAAAAAAGAGGGAGACCCATAAGGCACTACGTTGAAAAAGAGGGAGACCCGTAAGGCTCTACGTTGGAAAAGAGGGGGGCCCGTAAGGCACTACGCTGAAAAAGAGGGATACCCGTAAGGCACTACGCTGAAAAAGAGGGATACCCGTAAGGCACTACGTTGGAAAAGAGGGATACCCGTAAGGCACTACGTTGGAAAAGAGGGAGACCCGTAAGGCACTACCTTGAAAAAGTGGGAGACCCGTAAGGCACTACCTTGGAAAAGAGGGAGACCCGGGTGTTTAAAATCGTTTATGCTGTATCCTACTAAAAACAAAAAAAAACAAAAAAATCAGAAAATTCTTTACAATTCTACCTCTTTCTCACAGATGCGACGTGGCAAATCTATCGCTATTTCCATGGCAAATGTTCATACGAGTTCTATACTGTAGTTCCACTAATTCAGTCGGGGTCAAGTCACCTTCCCCACCCCAGTATTTCAAATGCAAGAAAGAAGTTCCGCTCAATTAGCTTTTCCTCTGCTATTCTGTGTAACGAATTCCTGTGCAGATGCTGCAAAGAACACTACAATATTAATCTCTGCAAGTCAAGGGTCAGTCGTTATGTGTTTTCCGTATCCTCACAATTCTCACTCGTTCCCATATCCACTTTCACTCAAATGACACAACCCTTATTTAGAACCATAAAAGAAGTCGGAAACGAACCCCATTTCTTCTTCTATAAACATTCAGCAAATAAACTTTTAGCATAGATCTTGGTTCTGTTTCAAGTTTATGTTAGGATGTTCGGGAAGCGTATTATGTTTTATCAAAAAGGATATTCATAAAAAATACAAGTTAAATCTAGGTAACTCCACAGATTCGCAAACCCTAAGGTTTAAAATGAATTTAAAAAAAATATATTTCTTGAAGCTCTTATTTCTTGTTTTCATGATAGATTAAATTTAATATTTACAATATGTAATATACTTTGCTGTATTTCAAAGTTTATTCAAATTTAATGGCTTTAAATTTACTATAGTTTTCTTTGATGATACTGTCCTGTATTAACCGTATATACAAAAAACCAGACGTTTATACACGTACAAAAACAATTCAAAATTCTTTTTTTAAAATACTGTGATATCTCAGATTGTTATAAGCTTTTCAACTTATAATTAGTAAATATTCTCTAAACATGACACCATTGAAACTGTATTTTAAGATTTAAAACTTTATAAATTATTCTAATTAAAAATGTATTCAATTTAAAAAAAAATAAATTAACAACGCTTGTAAAAATTCATTATTCATTGAATTTGAAATTTTAACACAATGTTGTCCTTAATATCTTATTCATAAAACAAATTAAGCTTTTCTAATTAAATAATATTATATTTTATTGCATTTTTTAATTAAAATCTAATTATTTGATTTTTGCTAGAATTTCCAAATCAATGTCTCACCACGAAAAGATGCTAAAATTTGTGATGCTAATTTATAGTACATCCTCTGACAAGAAAAATAAAAAAATGAAAAGATTTTTAACCAAAATGTCGAATATTTTCAACAGAATTAAGAATATATAATTAAATAATGCTCTCTTTTCTCAGCGATTTTGCGGCAGTACCTAATTAGATTTATTTAAATATAAAAAATGTAAGCAATATCATTTGCAACAAGTGCATTCTACCGGCAGGATGCATTTTCGATTCCAAGTTAAGAGTAGTATTTTTTCTGGATTTGAAATAGCGTTTACAGTTTTTTTTCTTCTGAGTGTTAATATATTCTGGTGATCGATACAAATAAAAATCGGTTGATACAAAATCTGAGTAGTATAGTACTTGTATAAGAACCTTCCATCATAGGGGTCTTATTTTTCTTAAGTTTCTTTCATACAGTGTCCCCCAGCAATGTTATACTGGAGAATAACGTTGTTTAGCAAAGCAGAGCATTTTTTGCGTGATCCTTTGTTTACTCGATTATGTTTCTGGTATGCAACGATGGTCTGTTTACATTCTAGTTCTTATATCGTTTCATATTCTACTTGACACTGTTAAAGGGTTTCAGGTAGATTTTCTCCTAGTTTTGGTAGTGGCTCTGCTTTCTCATATTCACTTTTTTTCTTTCATTTTTTTTTTTTTTTTTTTTTTGCTTTGTTTTCGGTTGACCTGCAGAACCCATTTTTCACTATTTGTAACAAGGCTATTCAAAAAAATTAAATTTAGACATCCCTAATTATAAGACCGCTTAAATTGTCTTAAACAATATTTTCAGTTTTAAAACGGAAACAAATGAGGAATTTTCTGCTGGATTTCACAATCTGAAAATTAACATAAACAGCACACAGACAGGTAGAAGAGAAGTTAAACTAATTAAAGAAGCTGTTCCTTGCCATTCAACCGAGTTTCTATCTTGTGTCATAATTTATAGTGAGTAAAAACATAATTACTTTACGAACATTATTTACAGTATTCGGACTATTGTCCTCATTTTTGTCGCCATATTTATTACAACGTTTCGGCCGTTTAACTCTCCGGCCTTCTTCCGGTGGTTGGAATGTCGAACTGAACCGCTCACTGGGGTAGACTGTTCTAGTTCCGCGTGCCATATTTAATGGATGTCTTTTACCAGTTATCGCCTGTTAATTTTCCCTCTGAAAGTTCTCTACTGCCTTAATCGGGTATAGAACTCACACTCTTTTGGGTCCTGTCACTGGATCTAACCTACGCTTTTATCCACTCTGCCATGTGTATGAATTTTTGTGTATTATAAACCTAATGTTTTCCGCAACCATCTTTACCAGTGCTCATATTGCAATTTTTTGCTGTTATCTGGTAAAAATGGTTGCTGAAGACATTAGGTTTATAATACACAAAAATTCATACACAGATTATCTCAAAGATACATGGCAGAGTGGCTAAAGGCGCTGGTTAGATCCAGTGACAGAACACAAAGAGTGTGAGTTCAATACCCGGTTAAGGCATTGGAGAACTTTCAGAGGGAAATGAACAGGAGATAACTGATAACTGGCATCTATTAAACGTGGAACTAGAGATTCCAATCACCTGAAGAAGGCTGGAGCGTACAACGGCCGAAACGTTGTAATAAATATGGCGACAAAGGTGAGGGCAATAGTCCAAATAATGTAAATAATATACATAATACATCATCTGAGAAATATAGACAGATACTTTACAAACAATATATTTGTTCGGGATCCGGGTTTAGCTACAGCCCTTCCCGCTCATACATTTTATAGGTCACTTTGTGATGTGGGCCTAAAGTTGGGACCACGGAAGGAAAACACGGATTAGAGGTCAGAAAGATATATTAAACAAAAAGGTTACAAAGATAGTGTAAGTATAAGCGGTGCTAGTGTTTAATATTGGTAGTCGTACGCGGCTGATACTATAGTTTCTCTCTCTTCTGTTTTCTCTCTCTGTTTCTCTTTTTCTCTTTCTCTCTCTCTTTCTCTTTTCTTTCTCTTTTCTCTTTCTCTTTCTCTCTCTCTTTCTCTCTCTCTTTTCTCTCTCTCTTTCTCTCTTTCTCTTTCTCTTTCTTTCTTTGAGTCTCTTTCATATCGCTCTCTTTCTCTCTCTCTCTTTCTCTTTCTCTCTCTCTCTTTCTTTGAGTATCATATCGCATACTTTATATAGTCCTGGAAGAGTCCATGTTGTAGGTATGTTACGGTCTCACAACACTTTGTTAATTTTAAAGTTAGAAACTTCGACTATACAATTCATTGCAGCTGAAAGTTGCTACGCGTGGTAAGATATCTTGCCCACAACAACGCGGTAGTTTAGATTAAATATTACTTTTTTCGTACAGTCTCTGCTTGTCTTGATTTCCCAGTATTCTTTTTTCTCTTCCATTCTCCATTCGACTTTCTCAGCAATCGACTTACGCAACCACGGCCTTCTTCAGGTGGTTAGAATGTCGAAATTAACACTTTATTTTGCTCATTAGGGTACACAGTTCTAGTATCACATGTTTAATGGATGTCAGTTATCAGTTATCTCCTGTTAACTCCCTTCTGCAAGTTTTCCACTGCCTTAATCGGATATTGAACTCTCACTCTTTGCGTCCTGTCACTGTGCCATGTGTCCTCGAGGACACATGGCACAGTGAATAAAGACGTTGTTTAGATCCAGTGACAAGGCACTTGTTCTTAGCGTCTCTGCTTGCTTGATTTCCCACTATTCTTTTTTCTCTTCCACTCCCCATTCGACTTTCTCGGCAATCGACCTACGAGACCACTGTCAAACATCCTGTGTGGGTGAAAGCCGACTGACAAAGGTTATCAAACAACAAACAAAAATAAATGGTGATTTTCTAAGAGTAGCAGTGATGTGGGACAAGACCAAATGTAGGAAACGCCCAGTGAGGATCGAACTCACTGTTTAGTCACAACTGATCCCGTGAGACAAGCTTACCAACAATTACACCACGTCAGAGTTCCCAAGCAGGCAAAAAGTTATTTATTATTATATACCGTAATTGTGACACATAGCCGAAAGGGGAAGTGGGGAGAGGCTGGTCTTCGCTATCCTCTTCCTAGTTAATCACGATCATGACCCATTCATCCAATACAATTGCTCTATTTACCACAAGAACTCATTCATCACCTACATATACCACAAAATCACATACTCACCGGGTGAACCTACAAAAAACACCCCATGATATAAAAATTTCAAAATGCCTAAATACAATAATGCATAAATATTTCATGAAGCATTAAACGAGGAGGAGGAGGGAATAAACCCCGAAAACAAACTAAAATTACAACAAAAACAAAACAAATGTTAGTAAGTCCTGTCCACCACTCAAAATAATCAGTGTCTGCTGTATTCTGCCGATAGACAGAATCAAGTAGCACCCTAACTAATGGAATGAAGAGGGTAAAAATAAATGACGGACTGGGGAAAATCAAAGTCTGATCCAGCCGACAAGCAGGCAAAAAATAACTAGTTTGATCTTATTCCTGTCAACAAGAGTGTCATCTCCATTAAAAAGTAAAAAAATTCTAACTGGTTGGCTGAAGATTGTGAGCTCATTTTCTGGGCCGGGCAGTATATTTTATTTTGATCTATCTATTCAACCACAGAGTTCCTGGAACTGAAGATTATAGTAATCTAGCCTAATTCTGATACTAGGCCACACTCGTCGGTCACGGGCCACATAGCGATGACCAAGCTAAATAAATTTATAACCTATATGCTTGATCTATATAATTAAAAAGTAGATACTTCTATTATTACTTGAGCTATTTGAACTTGGTTCTCACGTCTTCTGAAAGAACCAGCGTCCGAAGATAACTATTAATTCAAAACCGTTGGTTCTACAAACGGAAGCCAATACCATTAAACTTTTTTGATGTCATTGCAATTCACAGATAATTTTGTATCTTGCTGATAGATTTTTTTAACTCCTGTGGCAGTGGAGACTTCAGGGTTTATTGGTCCTCGTTCGATGGCGTTCCTTCGGAGGATTGGCACGATTGCGTCTCGATTAAGGGTTGAGCCTCGCGAAACGGAGTGGCTCTTGCAGTGTGTCTCACTGGCCATGGTTCGAGGTAATGCGTTCTCCATCATTGCAGCTGGCAGAGGTTAGAAAAAAATTGTTTATAGTTACGTTGTTCTGGAATTGTCATCAGTGGTCAACTGAACTTGTTTTGTTTCAATAAATTTATTCTCCTGATTTTGTATCTAGTGATTTTTGAAAAAAATCCGAGTAAGATATTATCGCTTCTGCTTTGGCATATCGACTGGATTAATTCCTAACTTCCGTAACGTATCCTCTCCATATTTTTCTATAAATATTTTCATGTAAGTTTTTCTGATAGTTTTTTTTTCTCTTCGGTAGATTGTCTTAGTATGAAATTGGCAACTCGGTATCATTATTTACAGTTGAAATTCTAAGTGTAAACGCAAATTCTGTGCTAATGATTTCTTCTTTCGCAGTTCTCGATTATGAAATGCTCTTACGGCTTCTCGTGTTCCTTTCAATTACTGTCTTCAAAAATGTCAATGTAAAGTCAATCATCATTTTCTGTTTACTTGAATCCGCGTCATTTGATTTCCTCTCTATGAACTTTCGAACCGTAATGCTCACATCAATTACTTTTTTTTTAACTTAAGTTTATTATTTGATAGAAAAATTACGATGATTTAGGAGACCGGAGAGACTTTTGAAGTCTGAGAAATTAAGATAATGCCCAAGCTTGACGTCTATCTGAGATAGGGGATTGGAGTTCAGGTCATTTTAGGACCGTTTGCTTCACGACTCAAAATGAGATAAAAACAAAGAACACGATGTCTCAGTCAAATAAAATAATAATAAAATTGGTAATGATGTTGCTGTGGCTGACAAAAGAAGAAGTTTTAGTAGTAGTAGCTGCAGCAGTAGTATTAGTAGTAGTGGTGGTATTGGTGTTGCTGTTGTTGTTTGGGACAGCTTATGTACTGAGGAAAGTAGTGTATTTTTAAACTGTAGATAGGAACTGAGATAATTATCTGCCCGAAACTTCGGAAAGGATATCATGTCAAATAATAATAATAATGGGACTACAAATACTCAAAGACAGAACAATCAAAGCCAACCGCCTAGACATTGTTATTAAAGACCACAAACAAAAAAAGTGCCTCCTTATTGATATGGCAGTCCCTGCTGACTGCAATGTATCTTTGAAGATATTCAAAAAGCTGTCAAAATACAAGGACCTTGAAATAGAAATCTCGAAAATGTGGCCGATGGGAACATCAACAATCCCTGTTGTAGTTGGAGCCCTAAGATTGGTTGGAAAAGATTACAGTAAACTGAAGGGATTCCTGGAAGTCCATGCCTCAGAGAGATAAAAAATAATTGTTCTCACAAGTACAGCTCACAGTTTACGAAGGTCTTTATCTATGTATTTTTTTTCAGTGGAAAGCGTCATGATACCATCTCTAAATTTAGGTCCCTGGGCTGAACCAGGAAAGAAATGTGTAAACGCCAGATATCAAAGAAAATAATAATAATGATAAAATCTCGAAAATGTGGCATATGGGAACAGCAACAACCCCTGTTGTAGTTGGATTCCTAGGATTGGTTGGAAAATATTGCAGTAGACTAATTGAAGAGATTCCTGGAAGTTCATGCCTCAAGGAGATACAAAAAATTGTTCTGACAAGTACAGCCCACACTTTTCAAAGGGCTTTACCTATGTAATTTTTTATTTTTATTTTTATTTTTTTTGTCAGTGGAAAGTGCCATGATGCCATTTCTAACCTTAGGTCCCTGGGTGGGACCCGGAAAGAAATGTGTAAGCGCCAGAAATCGAAGAAAATAAAAATAATATAATAATAATAATAATAATAAGAAGATTTTGTCGTATGAAAGCCATCTGGAGTATCACGTTTTATTATTAATTATTTTTTAATTATAGCGAAAAACAAGCCAAGATAAAAATTTCAATGATATTTTCATTTTTTTCTAAATTTACTGATCACTAAGATTTTAAAATTGAAACGATATCTTTTTTCATGTCAACATCCGAAGAAACAAAAAAGAATTTCTGCAAAATGAAAATTGGTAGCAACTGTTGCTCAAGGACTTCTCACCAATCTGATCATTAAAGATGTTAACTTTAGAACAAAGAATTTTCAACTAACCTGGTTTAAATTCTGCCAGCAGAAGTAATATGAATTGAAACTTAATTTCAGATGACTCTGACAGCGATATTTAAAGCGAACCATTTATAAGGATTTTGTCTTCTTATTTTATTCAACATTATAGGTTCATCTTATTTCTCGTTATTTTTCTTTCTCTTTTTATTTTCTAGCTGATTTCGCTTTCCTTCAGTTTTTCTGTCCGTTTTTAAATTCTTTGTTTATTTCTATCTATTTCAGTATCTATCTAGCTATCGAGCTAGCTAGCTATCCGGGTATTTTTTTTCTTTTTCCTTCTTTTCTTCCTCCCTTCCTCCCTTCCTTTCTTCCTTTCTTCCTTTCTTTCTTGTCTTCTTTCTTTCTTTCTTTTCCAGTCTTCTTTCTTTCTATCTATCTATCTATCTATCTATCCCAGTCTACTTTCTTTCTTTCTTTCTTTCTTTATTTTCCAGTCTTCTATCTATCTATCTATCTATCTATCTATCTATCTATCTATCTATCTATTTATCTATCTATCTATCCCAGTCTTCTTTCTTTCTTTCTTTCTTTTCCAGTTTTCTTTCTTTCTATCTATCCCAGTCTTCTTTCTTTCTTTCTTTTCCAGTCTTCTATCTATCTATCCCAGTCTTCTTTCTTTCTTTCCCAGTCTATCTATCTATCTATCTAAGTCTTCTTTATTTTTTCTTTCTTTCTTTCTTTCTTTCTTTCTTTCCCATTATATTATATATGATTTTTCATCTTTTTCTCGATTTATAATTCCCTTCATTTTTTTTCTTTCACTCAATCTTTTATTTTATTTCATTTTTTTCATTCCTTTCCCAATATTTATTTCATTATTCATTTCAGCTGTTCGTTTTGATTTTTCTTTAAATTTTATTTCTCTTTTTTCTTTCTTATTTTAATTCGTTGTCTTTTCGTTGAATTTTCTCTTTCGGTCCCTACATTACATTTTTTTTTTCACGAACGTTCTTTCTCTTTTCTTTATTCTTTCTCCCATTTTTATAATCCTTGATTTCATAAATGCATTATTAAAAACATCATTACGATCCCTCACTATAAACTGTATTCCATCTAATACGTGGGATTATATATAACAGCAATTTAATCAGATTTTTCAATCATACTTTTTTAATTTTGAATTGTGTCTTTTATATTTGAAGATGTTGTTGGCTGAGTTTTAATTCCAATGTTTATCAGCAATAATTTGATCAGATGGATTTGTGCGTAATGTGAAATTTTCTCGTTTATCTTTTATGTGTATATGATATTGACGTTTATAGTTCTTATGTATATTTAAAGTTTTCTTTTTTGCTATTAGAAAGAAGTATTTATTTGTATGCACACGCGCATGCTCGCACACGCATCGATCTTCCTGATGTCAGAGGTTCCCAAGTAGGCATCTATGAGGACGGCACTAGTATTTAATACTGCCTCAAAAACAAATCTAGTGTCGCCGATAAAACTAACTTAGCCGTTTGTCTTGAAAAGGACCTCACATCGATTGTGGACAGGTATTGGCTGGTTAACTTTAAGGCCTCATAAACAAAACTGCTGTTCACCAGAGAGAACCTTGCCTCCAATTATAATGTATGACGCTCAACTCCACGAGAGCACCTCTTTGCGAGTGCTCGGTCTCACATTGTCCACTGACCTGAGATGGGACGAATACAATGAGTCAATAGCTTCGTCCACCGCTAGGAAACTTGGCTCCCTGTGCCGCGCCAGGAAATTTTTCTCACCGGAGTCGATCCTTCAAATCTACAAATCAACCATTCGCCCATGCATGGAGTACTGCTGCCATATATGGTCTGGAGCCCCTTCTAATTGTCTCAGGGTCCTTGACAAAATCCAGAGACGGATATGCAATGAAAATTGGCCCTGATCTGCTATCTTGTCTGCAGCCGCTCTATCACAGACGTGCCGTTGGCTCCCTCTGTCTTTTTTACAAAGACAGAGGGAGGCAACGGTAACTGCTCCGATGAGCTGCTTTCGCTGGTTCCCAGACTTCATGAATTTAAGCGTTTAACTAGGCTGGCATCTCGCTCTCACCTTTTCACTGTCGAAACTGTTAAATGTAACCGTCTCTTCTACTCCAATAGCTCGATGTCTCGCACCTCTCGCCTGTGGAACACCCTCTCTATTCCTTGTTTTCCTGATAACTATTCAAATGTAACGTCAATCGACGACTCCACATGCCCTGATCTATCCCCTAACCGTCTGTTCATCCTTTCCTCTATCACTCCTTTTTGTTCTCGCTCCCCTTCTGAAACCCTTTGCGTGCTAGTGGCTTTCCGCCTTACTTGGGGTTGAATGCTTAATATATATATATATATATATATATATATATATATATATATATACACATATATATATATACATATATATATATATATATATATATATATATACATTTACCTTACCTTCAGTTTTTCATGTCGTTTTAAGTTTCTCTTTCTTTCCTATCATCTTCCTATGCCTTTCTACGTTGTATTTTGAATTCTCTTTTTCTTTTCAGTATAGCAAGATGAAAACATCAAACAGACTGTGGTCACTCGCTCTTTACATAGTGTTAACACTTCTTAAATTTACACAAGCTCTATACAGGATATTGATAGCATTTTACCGTTTCTCTCTCTCTCTCTCTCTCTCTCTCTCTCTCTCTCTCTCTCTCTCTCTCATACACACACGCGCGCGCACGCACACACACAGCAACTGCTTTGCTGAACATTTTTTTAAAGCCTTTCAATTCAAGCATGGCGGGGGTGCCACTACCACAATGAGAGCAAGAGTAAAGAGGTGCTTTTTAGGGAAGAATAAAAAGAAGGACGGGGAACAAGATCAAGGCATCAGAAGATGTCGATTGGCATTACATTTGAATATTTGAAAATTATGGCTATTAGAGAAACAAGTAAGAGGGAGGGAGTTTCACAGAGGGGAAGTGCGAGACAAGAACCTGTTGGAGTAGAAGAGACGGCATCATTTAACCGTTTCGACAGTGAAACGATGGGACCGAGATGCCAACCTAGTAGCACGCTTAAATTCATGCAGTTTGGGAACCAGTGAAAGCAGTTCTTCAGAGCAGTTGCCGTTAAAATACTTGTAGAAAAGACAGAGGGAAGCCACAACACGTCTGTGAGAAAGTGACTGTAGAAAATATGCCAGATCCGGACCCATAACATTGCATATCCGTCTCTGGTGCTACGATTACATGTGCCTGTACATTGGTTACTATGTCTTATATTTTTACTTTTGAAATAACTAATGTCACCACCTCTTCTTCTCTAATGGTTTCTTTTCTCGCACTTCCCACCTGTCCAGTCACTTTTGTTTTTTATTTGATTGCCCGATGACTACAATTTTCAAATATGTAAATGAAAAGGCAATTACCATCTTCTATTTTCTTGAAACCTGTTTAATTTTGGGGCTTCCTTCTGCTCATTTTCTTTCACTCTCTGTAATACCCTGCGTTCTAGTGACTTTATCCCCTTTGTTGGGATGAATTAATTAATATATATATATATATATATATATATATATATATATATGTATGTATATGTGTGTGTGATAGAAAATTAGGAGGATTTGAGATAATTACAATTAAGTAATTCATCGAGTCTAGAAGAAAACCTCAACAAAATGCAGAAAGCACTGGAGGACCGTCTCGTCCTATATTTAGGACTCATCAGCAGTGCGCATCCACTACCGAGAATTAAAACCCGGACAGTTGCGTTATCAGGCAAACGTCATACCAACTAATCTAACAGGCCTCGGTGACGATGAGGTACCGAATCAGACCCGATATAGCGCCGCTCATTCTCATATTCCGTCGTGGAACTCATCCGAGTTTCTCTTTTACTGTGCTCGTGTCGGTAAGGTAGTTGAGGACGAGTGATTGTGCAGCTGCAATTATATGATACTCAATTAATGTGCTTTTATCTTTTCGGACGATCAATACCGAACTATCAAGTAAAGCATGAGATGAAATGACAGATAATTGTTGCGATAAACATCAATGTTGAGATTGCAAATTTTGGGCAGTCGACAGCCCGTTTCTGCATAAAGTTTGGAACCGGGGACGTGTCGCGCGTATCGAAGCTCAAAAGGTATTCACAGCGTTCAGATCGTATCAGGACAGTACGATTCTTACAGCGGTTTCAGAACATTATTGATGCGAATGTTGGAACGTCCATAAAGGCAATTGCATGAGATCTCCAGCTTTGCGAGTGTATCATCCGTTGACATTCGGTAAAAAGTCATACGTGAAATAAAAAAAGGACAGTTGATTTTGGCACACACACACAGCCACACACACCCAGAGACACACAAACAGACAAGTATAAAGGTTTCTCCGAGCAAAACCATTAGATGAAACAGATGAAACATCCAGAAGAACCTGGTACGCTCTTTTTTATACAGACTAAAAAAATTCGTTCAGGATCAGTTACAGAACCAGTTAAATGACAAGTGCTTATGTTTCGATTCTTCTATAGTCCTTCACGTTATGCTCCTATCAAAACACCAAAATTCTTACTGCGATTGCAGAATATGCCAATGATGGAACGTCCATGAAGTTCATTTCCAGAGATTTCCAGCATTTCGAGAGTATCATTTGCTATGTCGATATTCGGTACAAGTCTTACGAGATATGAAAAGAGGAGTTTGTTTTGGCACACACCCACAGAAAAAAAACACACACTCACAAACTGTATAACTGTTTCTCCGAGAAAAGCCATTACGGAACAAGAAACTGGCACGCTCATTTTTATACAGCCGAACAAAATTGTTGACTAGGTTCAAATCGACAACCGGCGAAATGACAAGTGTTCATGTGTCGATCCTTCTGTGTTCCTTCCCGTTATGCACACCAAGTTTTTCGCTTCTGTAATGGCATGTGACCACCTAACTCGCCACACCTAAATCTCTTCCCCTATTACATGTGGGGCGTTGCATTTGTGCACCAAGTTTTGTATCAATAAATTTATTTGTTTGCAAGCTGTGAGTGATTTTCTTACATTCTTCAATGGCCACTCAAATACCATACTCACTTTGTATACATAGGTACATTATAACAGAAATTTAAAGAGAAGGAAAATACATCAGAGGGAGTTGGAAACACAATCCTGAACAGGAAAAAAGGGATCAACGTCTACTCTTGTTCAAAGGACAGGAGATGCGTGTGAACGTAACTCCCCTTATTAAATATAGAAATATAGAAAAAATTCATATCTCCTGCCTGTAATGCTGGTTTTCTTGAAAACGTGACTAAAAATATCATGATTGTAATTTCTTGTCAAATAACATGACGTTATTTTCTTTATATAGTTTCTTTTTTTTTACTTCTGTTCCTAGCAGAGAAATCAAATACGATGTTGACTGCGTCATCCTCGCTCAGTTGAAAAAGTGATGGCTTATATTTAAAACTTAACGATGAAGTATTAAAAAAAAGTAATAACTGCGGCAAAATTTTTAAAAATTAATCAACTAATGACATTGATACAAGAAAGCTATCCGTCATATTTGTTTTTAGAGAACAACAAAAATAAACCCAAGAGTGTTCGAGAAATTAAAAGTTAGTTTGTAAATTGTTTTTGCAATATTAGATTTATATTTGTCAGAACAAAGCAAAGGAAAACCCTGATGATCTAGATAGAGAACTGGTATCAATTTGCAAGAGAAAAGAGAATAATAGAATAATAGAATAATAGAATGCGATTTGCTGCTTAGAAAAAGAGAATAACGCACACATAGAGATTCAATATTAGCTAATGACTGTGATGCATCATGGGAAGTATGTTTACATTTACCTTGTGATCCAATCAGTTTTTATTATCTGCATCACTTGCACACAATTTCGGCTGGTCTATCATCAGAGCGAGGAATCGGAGAACCGAGTTCTAATTTCAGTCGAATCCATTACATTCACTTACGTGCTAATACCCTTGAGAAAGGTGTGAATCCTCTTCTTCTCCCTCCAGCTAGGGCTAAATAGCAGGAGAGTTCTATAACCTTGGATGGCAACTGGTCTAGGAGAAGGAAAACTTTGAATTCAAAACCTGCGGAGGGTCGTTTTGGGGACCTTGTGGCAAGTAGTGTACCAGGTCTCCATATTCGGGCCTTCAAAAAGTGTGGATGGTCCTGCACGAAACCTTCACCACTATAATCAAATCTCATGTTCGGGTTGAGGACCGCTTGTGAATTCCAAATTTCCATTAAACTCCAATACTGGATCCGGCTCAACACACCTCGGGTGAATGCCGTTACAAGAGAGAGAAGATAGATCATATTAAACTACTACTGTATATATATATATATATATATATATATATATATATATATATATATAATTATTTATTTAAAAATATGATTCCAAATCGCTACATAAGAGGTCTCATGTTTCAAAACAAGAGCCGAAAACTTCAATATAATCCTTTAAATTAAATTGAGTTTAAATTAAAATGGGCTCCGTTCCATCTTCAAGCGAAATTTTTGTTGGAATATATATATATATATATATGCAGTGTCCGCCCAAAAAGTTACACACACTTCAATAATGTAGTGTTTTAGAATTTCCCCTATGGGTAAACCCTAAAAGATGTTGTGTCCACAACATTAGGCCGTTAGTTTTTTCCTTTCCTGTATATACATTTTTGACGGACTCTCTCTGTCTATATATATATATATATATATATATATATATATATATCAGCGAAATGATGAAAGGTACTCTGATTATTATGTATAAGATACGAAATATTTTATTTTTTATAGATTCATGCTTGAAACCAATCTGCTCTCCATGTCTCTTGTGTTCTGACCAGAGCATTATATAGACTGGTCAATGACCCAAAACAACATTTAGTGCTCACCCAGTAATCGATAGAGAAATGCAATAGACCTTAATCCCCATAATGCACCATGTAGTCATTGATCTTGCAAATCAGTTTCAGTCCAGTCCAGCCGTAAGCGAGCGACTATAGTCGATTACTTCAAAGAGCATGCGAATAAGTTTAATTCCTAGATAAACGCATTGTGTAGAGTTGACTGCTTTAAGCAACAAGCGAAACGGTTTCACTCCTGGCCACTTTTAAGCGTCACGAGTCGAATTGACTGTATTAAAGACATTTTTCTACTAGGCGCTAGTAGCAACCTTAATTAGTGGTTGGTCACTACAGTTATAATTTTTAACATGTACTTTTGTTCTTGGGCAGAGCGCAGGAAAAAAAAAATAATGAGTGACATTTTGATCGCGGAATTCCAAATTTGCAACAGTTGGACAGTTGACACAACCGTGACGTTACTTACGTGTACTGGGGAAGATCTTGGTTTCATCCCTGGTGCACACGCTTTGGATACCTGCTTTAGACAGACCTTGTGCCATAACTGGTTACCGTGATAGTGGGTCTATCGATTAAATATTTTTATTAAACTTCCCTTTTCTGTTGGTAACTATATTTCTATCTCTCTTAATTAAATGAGGGAGGTCTGGTCACAGGGATTCCAAACCTGTTGCAGCGCCTCTCTCATTGCACTGAAGAAGGAAGATCAGTGGAATATGGACGCCAGCGCGTTGATTGCTGGGATCGTGCAATTTTGGGCCTTAACCCAGTTGCCGGAACATGAGCTCCCCTATTTTAAACCGGCCTTGTATAGTATCATGTCAACGCATGTGCTGGGTAAATACAAGTACTAATATTCAAATCTGGGGCTACGAGTCAGTGGGACAAAGCTCAGGGCTTTTTGAGGTCTCACAGCTTTTTTAGAAGTATTATTCTTTTAAAATGACTAAACTTGTCCACTTAAGAGTGTCTCTACTCTGAATTTCGCGAAATTACATCCACTTTACAGAAAACTCGATACTAAAATTTGATCTAATTTCATGAATCATATTCTCTTTAAAATTTGACTGTGATGCATCATGGGAAGTATGTTTACATTTACCTTGTGATCCAATCAGTTTTTATTATCTGCATCACTTGCACACAATTTCGGCTGGTCTATCATCACAGTTTTGTGAGGCGAATGCATTCCAGCCACTGTCTTCTCTTTTGTCTTGTTCGATCTGTTACCTGCTTGGGGCGCTGATAGTGAATTCTGCGTGCCGAGTTCAATTCGCGTTCGATTTTATTTCATTTTATCCTTAAACTTATTTCAGTTTTTATCCCTTAAAAACGTTGTATTACGAGTAAAGAATTTAATTTATTATTAGAATTATTCCTCCGTATCTTGGTATCAAACACTACAATAATAAAGACTGTCTATGAAAGCTTATCTTCAAGAATTATCCTAGCCAAGTGTTTCGTTTGGATGAATATAATCATTGCTATTATGATCTCTAAAGAGTGTTAGATATCTAGAAGGATATGTATATCTGAATGAAAAATGACAATAGATAGAAAAAGCTAGTTAAGATGAGAGTAAAGCTACAGATAGAAGATATAATTAATTGTTTCTACTATTAATGAAAACTTCTTCTTTATCGGCCGACTTCCCTCAGAACATAAGCGTTTATGGCTCTCCGCAAATTCCTGTCCTTTGTAGGGCTTAATTTTTTTTTTGTTATTTCTCGTAAACCTTTTCCCGCTATATATTTAGTCTAGTTCACTAAGTAAGTTATTCGTTGTTTTTACTTTGTCCCACTTGCTTGCAATCTGCATTGTGAGTATCAGATTTTCCAACCTATATTCCTCATTATACCTACTAGAAATTTCAACTTGGTTTTTATTCAATTCACCCTATGCAAGGCGATCATATTACTAAGACTCAAGAAGCGACTGGGAATAAAAGAGAATGACTAGACTTTAGAACGAATCGGAAACCCAAACCTAAACAGGACACAAGGGATAAACCACTACACCTGTTCAAAAGTTTAGGGAGAAGTATGAACAGGCCGACAGTTGCAGCTATCTAATCTTATAA